>OZ010572.1:121277744-121397744 GCA_963932145.1 Acanthosepion lycidas
AGAACGGGCCTTGAAAAAAAATATTTTAGCTCAATAAGAATAGATAGCTCAAAATTTTACATAATTGTACACTTAAATTATAGAGAAAGAATGATCAAAAAAAAAAATCATTTTCTGAAAGAAATTTAACTTTCATATCATCAAATAAGATTTTCAAACGCTTTGTTCAAGATTTTCCTCAAATTTTTGCTCAAGTTAATTTTCGATCGAAAATACGCCAATATTTGTTTGTTTCCGGCTTGCCCCGCGTTTTCTGTCGCTAACTCCCGAAGTCGGATCAAGTTGGTAAGGGTATCCTTTGGTTGAAAGACCAACCAACTTAAACATTTGTAAAATATGATCAGTATTTCTTTGTTTGAAATTGGGCATCGGAGATGTCGAAGTCCAGAAAGGTCAACATAATCTTTCCCATCTGTTCAACATTCTGTTTTTGCCGAGGTGAAATATTAAAATAGTTTAATTTCGGATAATTCAAAAAATGTTCCAATTATTTTAATTTTTCTCTTCATTTCGTGTCCGGAAAAATGAGATGCGGAAATATGAGTACGGATAATGGAGGGAGTAGGATATAAGAACAAAAAAGTTTACAGCAACAAAAGTCAGGAAGTAGTCAATAGCCATGATCGACCACGTCCTGAAGGACGTAAAAAGAGAATAATAATCGTCAAGATGGTTATGGCTTTCCGCAACTTTCTGTTTTTGTGGAACAAACTCTCTATAGCATGCTTCTCTGATCACTAAAATATTAACCTCTCCAAGTTTAGAGTCAAACGCCCTTGTCTATCCTATATATCCTCATAATCAGCACTTTTTACTCCTACTCTTACATCCATAAACAATCTTGGCAGTAACCCTCTACTTTGGGTGGCTCTTGGGTCTCGTATTGGTTGAACATTTAGTAAGAAAAACTTTTGACCATTTGACGTCCTTCATTGCCTTTGTTTTGCCAATCATTCTTTTTTATATGCGTGGCCCTTCAGGAAGTTATCGATCATGGCTGTCCACTTATTCCCGTCTTTTGTTGTAACATTTAACTTGTTGCTTCTCTAACTGCCCTTGATTTACATCAGTTTATAGGCCGTATTCCTTCGCTTTGTAAAAATATCAGAAAATTGATAATCAAATAAACTACTTTAATTTATAGATGAAAACAATACGAAATAACCTTTTTCAATTCGACTTTGGTAGTACCCTTCTTTTTATCTTTTACTTTCAAATCTACTACATCTTTAAAATGTACCTACTTTCACGAACGTTAAGCTTACATATCGAATTAATATAAAAAAAGAAGAAAGGAATATTGTCAAGCAAAGCAATTTATTAGGTTGGCCAGAAAGTGCTGACTCACTAAGGAAGCGGAAAGAAAACTCCAAATTTTGATCTCTGTTTGGTGTAATTTTCAAGGAGTACTCCATTTTGAATTTGTTCCACACGGTCGCGCTAAAACGCTAAACAGTATTGCCAGCAACTAGATCTAGAAGATGGCACTCTTCCTCCCAGATCAGAGATTCAACACTTTTGACGAAGTCAAGGAAGCTTGTTTACAGTTTGTTGATTCAAAGCCAGTGGACTCGTCTCTGGGAAGATTTCGGATGCTACCTGATTGCTGGCAGAAGATCTTCGAGAATAATGGAGTTTATTTTGAAGAATACATGTTTATGTTGCTCCATAAAATTTCGCCGTTATTCCAGATTCTATTTTCTCCAATTATAAATCTACCATTCAGAAATATTTAAGCTCTGTTATATACGATCGTTTTCTTAGATAAATAGATAAAAATGGCTATGAGCAAGTGAAACCTGTTGGTCTTGGCAAAAACCATCATACTTTGAACATTGTGGACTGGCGCTACAGAAACTCAAACAAGAACTGTATCAAATAACAGAAACCACATCACTTGAGACCTTCAAAGCAGCAAGAACAAAAATGCAGAGGACATGCAACTCATAGAGAACATAATGACATAATGAAGATGTTGAGTTTCCACATAACTTCAAAGAAATGGTTCGGAAAGAAAAACCCCATCAGTACTGGAAAGAGCGATAAAAGCACATTGAACTTGGGGAAAAAATTGTTTTAAGAGAAAGATTCTATAAATTTCAACTGAAAGTAGTGCAACCTGCTTGATCAATGAATGCCAAATGTTTGTTTATAAGGAAGCGTCTTGGGTAATGGATAACAGCTTGGAAAGAAAGTCCTGTTGGATTTGAAATGACAGTACAGTTATCATACGTGCAGTATTAAGGGCTATATGTCAATGATATTAGACTAGAAATAAAGTCCTGTTGCATTTGAAATGACAGTACAGTTATCATACGTGCATTATTGAGGGTTATATGTCAATGATATTAGACTAGAGAGAAAGGCATGTTGCATTTGAAAATGAAAAGAAAAATCCATCTTTGGTCTTAATTGATATATTACACAAAACGACGTTTCCTCTCACTATCGATAAAACAATCTCGTCTTCCTTAAAAAAACTGTTTTACACCTAAGAATCACTCAGGCGAGAGAGTTATTGAACAAAATAATTGTAAGGGCGTAAGTGGAGGGAAATTGATGCATATTATGAGGATATGTAGGATATATATCGGCAGATCCTAGTAGTCGGAGAAGCATATTATCGTGATTCTTTTCCCGAAAGTGATAGTTTTTGGGAAGAAGTTGTAACTTTGTTCTTACTAAAAGGAATGCGAAGGAAATGAAGAGAATTTGCCTCCGTGTACGTGGCATAGATGTGAAGGTCTGAAATGGTGGAAACATAGAATGAAACTCATTTGAATATTTGACATGGTAATATCGTTAGGTTAGCGTGAGTCTAATAACGATTCGCCTGTGGGAAAGGGATTGCAAGATGGAAAATATTGGCAAATTGTTGATCCCTCGGGCGTAACATTCTCCAAGCTCCGTTGCGCAGAAATACTTAGAAACAATTTTAATCTCTTCACAATTATTAAACAGTTTTTCTTCTAAAATCTTTGCAATGATCTGAAAAGATAAAATATTAGGCCAGGTCAGAGGAGTAAAATTGCTAAAACGATGCTTCCATATTAACTGCCATAACGTTTTCTTGAATTTATTTTTAATCATTTCATTCCATGCAAGTCATTAGTAGGCAGGAAGTTACAGGGATTTAAAGTGAAAGAGAAGACTAAGTATCAAGAGGATTAAAGAAAGGACAAAAGTCGAACAGGATTCAAGAAGACAGAAAATAGCCATTGACGTTGAATTTAAATTCTTGAAGACTAGTTATCAGGGAAGCAAGTAAACGGAAGTGAGTTCCAAAGGTGTGAAGTGCGAGAAAAGAAACTGTTGGGTAGAAGTGGTGGTTGCATTTAGGTATTTCAACGGTAAACGGGTGCGACATAGATGCCTATATAGTCGGACCCTTAAATTCATGGAATCGGGGCACCAGGAAAAAAATGTCGTCAGAGCAGTTGCCGTCAAAATAATTATAGAAAAAATAAAGGGAAGCCACGTCACGCCGATGAGAAAGTAACTGAAATAAAGATGATTGGTCAGTATCGATTACAGATCCTTCGTTAACTCGAGCAATATGTGATCTGGAATTACCATGTAAGAACAACATACATTCGCAATTAGCCAATAATGGGAGCTTTTTCTGAAATATATTTAGAACGATTCCAACTGAAGCCAATATGCATTAATTGTTTCGTTTATGTTCAGGACTTCATGACAGACAAAACTCGTTATATCACACCAAACACAGAGCAAAATTTTAACGAAATATTTTCATCTCAAATGTTGCCATAATCTGAAAAGATGACTGTCAGATGGAGCAAGGTCAGGAGAGTAAGGAGGATGAGGCAAAACTTTCATAAATATCGCCAAAACTTTGAATTTAAATTATTGATGATCATTGTTATCAGGGAGGCTAGTAAAACGATGGGAGTTCCACAGGTATGAAGTGCGAGAAAAGAAAATGTTGGAATAGAATTGGCCGTTGCATTTAGTTATTTCGACAGTAAACAGATGGGAGACAGATGCCAATATATTCTCCCGCTTAAATTTATGTAGTCGGGGAACCAGGAAAAAAAGTCGTCAGAGCAGTTGCCATGAAAATATTTGTAGAAAAAATAGAGGGAAGCCACGTCACGCCGATGAGAAAGTAATTGAAATCAAGATGCTTGGTCAGTATCGATTACAGATCTTTCGTTAATATGTGATCTGGGATTATCATTTAAGAACAAAATACATTTATAAAGAAAGAAAAGATAATTTTTTTTTAATAACCAAATAAAAGTAATTTAATAAGGATTAAAATCTTAATTAGTGAATATTTTTACTTTATTAAAAAATAAATATCTTTACGATTTACTTTTAAAGAGACATTTCCTAATTACAATTTTAATAACTATCTATATTTCTGAGATGAGGTATTACGTACGCTATTTACATTATTCCTCAAGGACACATGGCAGAATGGATAAAGGCGTTAGTTAGATCCAGTGACAGGACCCAAAGAGTGTGAGTTCAAATACTGGTTAAGGTGGTAGAGAACTTGGAGAGAGGAATTAACAGACGATAACTGATAAATGACATCCATTAGACATGGCACGTGGAACTAGATCAGTCTACCCCAGTGAACGAAATAAAGGGTTCAGTTCGACATTCCAACTACCTGAAGAACGCCGTGGCGTACAACGGCTGAAACGTTGTAATAAATATGGCGACAACGATGAGGACAATAGTCTGTAATCGTGTACGATTTTAATCCTTGACTACTTAATTACTTTTACTGAGTTATAAAAAAATTATATTTTTCTGATACTGAGTTGTCTCGATCCTGAGTTGTCCCGGTGCTTAGTCGGCGGTATTGAGTTGTCCCGGTGCTCAGTCGGCGGTATTGAGTTGTCCCGGTGCTCAGTCGGCGGTATTGAGTTGTCCCTTCTCGGCATTAATCTCCCTCAAGATTAGTGGACGGTGTTAAAAATTGTAAACACGAATGATAAATTTGTGAGGATGGATTCGAGCATGAGGTTAAGGGTAAGATGTTACTGTTTCAAAAATAAACATATTTTGCTTTTTAAGGTCTTCTCTAGGACTTTAGCGGTCATGGCTCTCGACAGATCACTTTCCTTTATAACATCTGAATGAAATACATTCTTCGTTTAATATGTTATTCTCGACAAGAAGTACCAGAGGTCTAACTCGAAGGTAAAGTAAATAGAGAGCCGTTTATCTGTGGTGACCGCAATCTTAAAAGAAGACCATCAGAGTGTTTACCTAGAAGGTAACGTTATAGACACCAGGTGCAGAATCGGCCTTCAGTGAGTGTCAATAATAACCACCAGCATTTAAGCAAGTAGCCTACTTTCAGTTTAAGTTGTGCACAGGCGGGACAAGCGGATAACAGTTATACAGGGCGCGATGGGTAAATTGTCGCAAATTTATACTTTTAATTTCGCATTGTTTTTTATTTAATCGACTGCAGATTATAGTAGGGTCAGTTGGGCACCGTTTGTGAGAAAAAGAGCACTGTCACGCAATTCACCCCGCCAGATATTCGGAAACCGGTATGCTGTACTGCTTGGCATTTGCACCGGGAACTTCAATACAAAGATTTAAGTGTGTTTGTGCGTCAATCTGAGGAGAGTGCAGAGGATCCGGAAAGAGTTAGATGAGTTTAATGGTGATTACGAAGGTACGTCAGTTCGGGAAACACACTCTGATCGTTCTGATAAGAGAAGAACTATCGAATTTGTTGGTGAGGGACTCAGACTTAACACGAAGGCCTACATTAAGTGCCTTGAGGAGGTAGTGTTGCCCTGGATCAGTAGGGTGGCTACAGGAAGACCCTATGTCTGGCAACAGGACTCTGAGCCATGCTACACAAGCGGGAGAACCAGTCATGGCTGTTCGACAATTTCTGCAAACACATCACCCCTAAAATCTAGCCACCTAACCCCCCAGACTTCAACCCCATTGATCATTATGCGAGGGGTGCAGTTGAACGAGAGAACAACAAAACTCCTTGTAACACCAAAGATGATCTGGAGGCAAGGATTAAGGCAGCATTCACCATTTTTAATCAATGAGATCATCCAGAAGAGACGCAGGAGATTCCCAAGTCGTCTGGAGGCAGTAGTTGAAGACAATAGCGATTTTATTGAATAAATTTACACTTTGGTATTTCAAGATTTGTAATTTTAATATATATATATATATATATATATATATATATATATATATATATATATATATATATATATTTTGAAATGTGATGTCAGTGTTATTTTCATGTTTGCGTCATTTAGACGACAATTTATCCATGGCGCACTGTATAAACATTCCACTTTGCGAGAAGAAGATCAATGTTCGAAGAAAGTCTTCTAAAAAAACACACCCTCACGCGACACTGACAGAATCCAGAAATCAATAAAACAGTAAGGATGTAAGACGTCACTAAATGGGACATTTCCACTGTCTCAAATTCTTCTTAATCTTTGTTACATACGGAAAGATAATGGAGTGGTTTACCGCTGCCTTTCCATACGGAGAACAGACTGATTCATGCCTGTTCCAATGGTGTTCGTGTAAAAGGGAACACAGCAGACTAGGCCGAAATTTGAACTCAGATCGCTGATTCCACTTTACGAGCCGATATCCGTTACGCTACTTGCACATCACCATATTTATCATTTACAACCACCCTCCGCACATCCCCCCCAAACTATGAATATCAAAAACATTAACAGCATTCTGCTGCTAAAACAAAAGAAAAATCGCCCGACAAAACATCACATTATAACACTGTTCTCTCCTAATGGACTTAAATAAGGCTTGACAGTGTATATAAAATATTGTTGAAACCTGACTGGTGCTAAAAAAGTGCTACAGAAATGGTGGAGAGCTTGCCTTTGGCGGTTGGTGTGTCAGTCCCAGCAACTATTAATTTACAAGACGTAAGGAGAATTTTACTCCTGAAGGCTATATGAAATTGTTTTTAAATGACAATATATTCTATACGGCGAACCGAATTTTTAGATAGTTTGTTGTGAAAATCTGAGAATCGACTCATACACAAGGCATATGTTTGAAAAATTCGTTTGTGAAAATTTAAATTTTGATAATAACGAATTATATTCAAATATATACATTACTGTTGGTCAGCCGGTTAGAATGTAATCGTTATGACAACGAGAGCCAGGTCCGAATCTCGCTATAGTTGATTTCTGAAAGAGATGAAATCTTGATAATGAGGAAACAATCCTAGATAATGCTTGAAACCATACCACAGGATGGGCGAAGTGTTTGAATAAAATTGAGTAGACAGAACTGTTTTGACGCCGACAATGGTTGTGTTAGCACAAAGTCAAAAGTCATCGTGACTGAGGGTTTGCGACTACTGGCCTTGTTGCAAATTTGTGATTATTCACTCTATCCAAGAAATTGTAACAAAAGTTACTTTAGCATAGTTGAAGTATAAACCAGAGTTTGACTTTGTGGCTTTTTAACAATTAAAATTGTGTCTGCGCAAGCTTCAGAGGGATTAGTTAGTCAAGAGGGATTAGTTAGCCACTTTTACAGACACGATGAGTTGCAACTTCAGTCGGGTACATTATATTCACTTGCGCGCAAATACCCTTGGAAAGGGTATTAATCCACATCTTCTACCCACAGATATGGGTTAATATATGAAGACTTGTATCAGTAAATCATTATTATCTCCAAAATGTTCTTACAATATAAAAGTGTTTTCAGACTTTAAGTAACCTGAAAAAAAGTTAATAAACCGTCAAAAATAAATCTATCAATCTACTATTGAGGACTTGTTTTAACAATAAGTTAATTATCGTATGTATCCTGATCAAAATTAGTATTATCGATTTCTGACTAAAAATCAGTCCACTCAATTTGCGTGAAGCGCGAACATGTAGAGGAAAAGAGAAAAAAAAAACCAAAAAACAAAACAACAACCATTTTTCAAGTTCTTATTCTTCCATGTGCTTCAGAACTTGAACAATCATGACTTTCCCCAGCTTCCTGTACTCTGTAGCTCTTAGCAGCGTTTCATTCATTAACGTCCTACTTTGTCCGCGCTTTGCCGTCCATTCATATAACCTAGTTGGTCCGTTACTTGGTGTTTGTGCCCAATTGCTCGCCTGAATTCAGTATGCCTTGTGAATGTTAAATTTGTCAAACCCTCTTTTCTCTCTATTCGACGTAGAATTTTCAACTGTCTCTTTCTGACTTTCATTATAAGTATTTTTTAATTCCTAGTCTCCTTACAACTAGATTTGCCTATTAAGTCCAATGTATTCATATTCACAGCCATATAGGAGGGAAAATATACTTTCATTCTAGTAACGTAAATGAATTCTTTTATTAATAACTCACTTTTCCCAATGTGCATTGCAATTCTCGTGGTAATAAAATGTTATGAATATTTATTTCCTGTCTGGACTCAAAAAGAAGAAATTTCAACGAATTAAAAATCTTAATGTCACTCATAGTAAAAAAGGGAGTATTTATAAAATTAATATCTGAAAAAAATCATTTACTTTAATTATTATATATAGGCACATCAAAATTTGCGTTGGAATAGCGAAAGGTGTTTTCTAGAAGCTAAGCAAACCATTAAGAAACAAGAAAATTTAGTTAGAAACAAAGTGAAGAGTGACAATCTCCTCACAGATAGAGACGGGACTTGAGGATCTACAGAAAGATGCTGAGAATACCACGGATGGAACGTACGTGTAACGAAGAAATTTTAAAGAAATGGAAACAAAAAGGACGCTTATAAGTAAAATTTTAACAGTTAAAACTTCAAGGACATATAATAAAGGAAAGAAGGCTTAGAGAATCCGACACTCATATGACATATTAAAGGCAAGAAGGAAACAACGAGTAACCTCGCAAACAGGCGTAAGGAATAGGAGGTATAGTAAAAAGAGAAACTAGAAATAAGAGTTACAATGGATAGGAGGTTGTGAAGAGGCATGATCGCCTTCTTTCTGAAGTGACACGGCACAGAGAAGAAAGATTTGGATTATAGTTCAAAAGTGTTAGCATTCGAACCTGGGGTATATGTTTTGTAAGGTTTTGCCTTTCTTTATATTGCCTGTTGCCTTTATCTATACTTTACCGTCTTCGCAGTCAGTTTGTTTCCGCGTGAAAGAAAAAATAAAATCAAAACTGGCGATAAGAAAAAAATGATTCAGCTCAAAAGTTTACAATTATTTAAATATTGTCTACTAAATAATTCTAGGATAGTTTCTCAAGGCATCATTGTAATTCTGAAACTTATCTTTTTTATTTTTTAGTAGATCAATAATGCAAATTTATCGGAATATATATAAGCCTAATTCGAGAAAAGTCAGACAAAGGATTTCATAGAATAAATATTAAAATATATTAATGCATTGAATCTGAGTTTCTGTTGGACGGTCTTTTGACTCACGCCCCCATATATATTTATATATATATATATATATATATATATATATATATATATGTGTGTGTGTGTAAGTCGACACTGATGTTAACACCGTACAGCGACAGTCTGTTTCATGCATGAACAAAATCTACAGGTGACCTGAAGACTGCGTTCAAGTATGAAACTGAATGTTGTCACAGTTGACGACATTGTTCACTTTTATATTTACATGCCCTCTAAAACTGATATTGAGCACTTTTCCCCATAAATACAGTATAATTTAAAACTACACACACACACATATGTATGTATATATATATATATATATATATATATATATATATATACATTCATTGTTTTGAAACTGCCTGGCTGACGAAGCGAAATCGAATTATCAATTTCGCGAACTCCGATTTGTTAATTATATATATATATATATATATATATATATATATATACAGTGTAACCCGGATATAAGAGAGTTGTCGGGACCGGAGAAGAAGTCTCTTATATCCGAGTTTGGTCTAATTTATATACATTAAAACAGGCTCTAATTTGGGACCAGAGAAAATCTATCTTATATCCGGGTTTCTATTATATCCGAGTCTCTTATATCCGGGTTACACTGTATATATATATATATATATATATATATATATATATATATAATAAAGCGGTAAAAACACCATACATAACCAAACGCTACCTTGGTTTCCAACGTCAGGTCTCCTCAGTTGGCGGGCAACAAGTGTTCGTAACAGGGTACCATGCTGCAATTATTCAGTTATGGCACAGGAAGTTTAGAAGGGTAGGAGCTGCAAGAAAAAAAAAATATTCCAGTACCATAGGTGAATAATTATGGTATGGTACAGTGTTACGAACACTTGCTGCCCGTCACCTGAAGTGACCTGACAGTGGAAATCAAGGCAGTGTGCGGTTACATAAGTTGCTTTTATCCCTTTATTATATTTACTTGCCCTGCGTATCTTTTTTCAAGGCATTGAGCACTTTTTTATACTCCCATTTTTTTGGCAAGGTATATTTTCCGACCACGTAGCAGGTTTATGTTTATATGCTAAATAATACTCTAGACTATTATTTTTTTTAAAGAATTGTATTTATTCTGACTTCCTCTTTTTGACCTTTGAGGTCAGATACAGAAAAACAATGGAAGTTGGTTTTGGTTAGCTGAGCCGAACGTGGGAATGTTAGAGAGCTAGAAAGTGTTTTCAGGGAGTTAAGTTTTCTACGTCATACACATTAGACGTGGTTATTTTCGTGTCTAAGGTAACTTGCTTCCCTGTGGAGGTAATAGAGCGACCCCACTTGCTAGTTAGAAATGTACACGTCGACATGTTTAATACAATAGATAAGTTTTAAAAATCACTTTTGTTGAAGTTCTCATTTTACCTCCGAACAAACCAACTAGCGATCATCCGACCGGGAGAAGACGGCCGTGAGAAGACGAGCAGAAAGAAGAAAGCAACATAATTATTGAATCACACCTGTTTATATACATATGTATATGTATATAAAGAATTAATGGATGTATTTCTTATCAGATATTATCAAACATTATTTAAGCGTTATTTTCAGTGGATACCTGTGTTTGAAATGTACGTCTACCAGTCAGAACACTCGACGAAACTTACTAAATAACGCAGGCCAAAGCACGCTTTATCAAAAGGTGATTTCTGCTAACAAGGAAGACGTATAAGTCGGTTGACGTAATACACACTGTTTAAACTACACCCACCCCAAAAAGCGGGACGTCTATTTCAAACAAGTGTCTTTACTAACACTAACGTTTGAAGTAATATATATATATATATGTGTGTGTGTGTGCGCGCGCTCGTGCACGCACGTGTGTGTAGCAGAGTAGACTGGGAATTGTAGGTTTGGTTGGTAACCAGTAGTGGAAAAGAACAATTTAGAAACCGTTTGGTTATGAGGCTAGCCTATGCAGGTAAGAAAACAATAATTATTAAGGAGTGCACAGCAGCAACACGACTCCCGGTGAGATTGTAGGCCTATACTTTACTGGTAGCATGCAGCGATGGTACATCCCACCACACACACACACATATATATATATATATATATATATATATATATATATATATATATATATATATATATATCGTACAGGTAATAATTCTATAATCCAAGTGGATCCTAGTAATATCAAATATTAAAACTGATCCACAAAAAGAGCTCAATGTATTTATTATAACAGAACATATAAATTACACAACAAATTCAAAAATTATTATCTCATATGGTGGGGGGTATAGATCTATTTCAACCGACGAAAACCACGTCAGTATTATTCATAAAATTTAAATTTAATGGCCATCAAAGTTAAATTTCTAATTGCGACACGAACACAGTCTATACAACGGGGTTGAATAAGACTGACGTATTTTTCGTCGGTTGAAATAGATCTATACCACCCATATGAGGTAATTTGGGATTTTGTTGTGTAATACATACATACGTATGTATATATATATATATATATATATATATATATATATATATATATATATATGTACACATATATATATATATATATATATATATATATATATATATATATATATATATATATATATGTACACATATATATATATATATATATATATATATATATATATATATATATATATATATATATATGGGATATTTTCTCAAGCAAATATTTGAATTCTAAAAGTTCACACATCTACGTAGTGGAAGAAGTTATATTTATCTGTTTTTTTTTCTTTTATTAAAGCAGTTTTAAGTAGATCAGTAATGTAATTTGAAAGTTGTATAATCTGAATTCGAGAAACGTCTACAATGTATTCTTTGTGTTTATCACAGACATCATCTTTTGTGTTTTACGACATTTTCCTCTCAATTGAACGCGCAAAATATCAAGAGACACCACATTGAATCAGGTATAAATTTAGATATTACTTTGGTATTCGACTCACCAAAGGACTGTTTTTCAAAAGAAAACTAAATCAAAAGAATTGAAATAAATCCAGTCACGTAAAGAATTCCATAGAATAACTGTTTTTTACGTGCTTATATAGTAAAGATTTTGATTTGAGCTTCTACTTCTATTATTAGATCTTTTGGTTAATACAATATATATATATATATATATATATATATATATATATATATGTGTGTGTGTGTGTGTTTGTGTGTGTGTGTGTTTAGAAAATCAATCGATTTCTGCTGCCATCGATTTGTATCAATTAGTTATTGTCATGCAGTAAATTTTATTTTTAAAATTTGTATTGACTGTATTTTCATAAATTTAACCGTTTTCTAACAAATATTATTTGCCAAAAGTTTGATGTTTTACATCAAATCTATCTATCTATCTATCTATCTATCTGGGAAATGACCAAAGTCAAAGGCTTCTTTAATAATAATCCAAATGACATATACATTGCTTTCAAAGCCACAACCTTATCACGCATACTAACTTGTCATTTATCTGATTAAATTACAATTAAATCCCTTCTCACCAATCAAAACATCCAAAGACGTGGCTCATAAAAAAGAAAATCACAACAGGGAATCGAACAAATAATTACAAATAACATAATACATTATCACATAAACTGCTTAAAAAGCCTGAAGGGTTAAGCATAAAAATCATGTTATCAAAAATAAGATAGAACTATATATATTTCCTTAAAAAAAGGGACACGATAACACGAATAGTCGCGTGAAAACGCTAAGACGCGGTATAGGAAAATGGTAAAACCGACATAACACACAAAATAAAATTTTTTTATTATTGTCTTATGAAAGCCGATATAATTAAACATTGGGTGATTTCTAGTTAAACATTTATCGGAAAAAAAAAAGTTTCTAAATATGGAAAATTATTAAAAAAAAAAAAAACAACTCTTAGCAAAGAACTCCTATAAATGAAATAGTGCTACCCAAATAAACAACCCCCCCATATATATATATATATATATATATATATATATATATATATATATATATATATATATATATATATATATATATATATATATATATATATATATATAAATAAAATGGAGAGGTTATAGTTCCAACAAGAGAAAAGTGTATATTTTAAAGGGAAGTGAGAGAGAATGTAGAGTTTTAAATTATATATTATACTTTATTTATAAGTGTAAGAAAAATTTGGATTACTACTACACACAAAAGGCACTGGTTAAATATTGGCAAACATAAGGAAAATTAATTCATTTTAATAATATGTGGAAATAACCTAGGTACCTCCACGAAATCGCTAAAAATGAGCATAGCTTGATGAAAAAGACGCCAACCTTGCCGAAAACAAAATTTTATTGTCTAAATGCTTATGTTATTATTAAGAGGAAAGACCAAAGTTTTTTTTAATTATTTTTAAAAAATTTTCCTTCTTTTTAGAACATTTTAAATTTTGATTAAAAAATCCTTGTTTCTATTTGTATCAGCGGAACTAGTAAATAACATAGACAATTTTTAGCACGTTTTTTTGGTATGACACACATTAATTTGAAAAATTGTGCAAAAATAGAAATAATTGTCGGATGTTAATGAAACTTTCAGGAACTATTCACAGATGATCGAAATTATTATAAATATGTCTTTTTTTTATTAAAGTCATGGTAGAAATATTTTTTTAAAATATTTATTACCCCCCCTAACTAATTTTATGAAAACGCTAGAAATTCGATCGCATCGGGTTTAGTGATTACAATAATTAAAAGCACAGGGCTTTGAGGAATGCAAATCATGATTTTTTTTGTTTTTAATTGGAGCCAACGTACCTGAAAATCAGCTCTGAATTGTAACATACAAAACTCAATAAAACAAAGATATTATTTCATTTCAAATGCTTTTATTTGCTTTTAGTTGTTTTTATGAATATGGACAATATTTTCTGAAAGCAAAAAAAATTTTTCGATGAAAAATGAATTTTTAATACAATTATTTGTTATTTCTTTAATTATAATAGATTTTACATTTAAGTTGTTAAAATATTATAAAATTAGTTAAAAGCCCCATCGGCTTTCCTAAGTGTCCTTATGAGATAGATCTATTTTAGCGCGTTGTAAATTGTATCATTTTGACTAATCAGAAGATCCACAGTAATTAAGAAATGTAATTTTGTTCTTATAACCGGGCTGTAATTATAAAGTACGGAAGACCAACCAGAATATAATTAAGTTGCGTTATTTGAGTTAAGCATTGTTCTCCGCTGTTAAGGCCTTTACTTTTGCGAAACACGTGTGGAGAAGTTAATTTGATTTTTCAATTTCAACTGAAAAGGGTACCTACGAGTATCAGTATCATCTTATGAAATTTATATGATCTTATTTTTATATTAATCTCAGTTATGACATTTTTCCATAAATGAAATATCAAAATTAATAATAAAATGAATGCAAATACAAATAACAGTAAAATGTAATAAATGTACATAAAATTATAGTATTTTATGTACAGTTCTGATAAAATTTCATAAGAAAGGTACCTATAAATTAATTAGATACATTTCTTAGGAAATATAAAATTTAATGTCACTCTTAACAGTCTTATTTTAATTTCTTTATAATATATTTTCCATAAAGCATCATAAACGTAAAGGTGAAAGCTAAGTACAAAAAAAAAAAAAAAAAAGAAGAAAATTAGACCGCTGAAAGTTTTCCTTAAAAATAACGACGTAAATAATTTGTTCGCTGAAAAGTAAATTATTTCACTTTTCTCCTTCCGTAGAACAAATTAGCCTCATGAAATTCGTAAATATGTCATTCATCATCTGTCAAGAGACGCGAAAGTTTATGACCTGCTTTGTTTTATTTTCAAATTACATCTTTTTGGCACAAAAGCTAAGTTAAGTTTGGTTCAAAATATTTTAAATAAACATTATAATTTCTGATTTTCTTAAAATAAGTTTTGAAAAAATGATAATTGATATTTAAAAGAATTTCAAAGTGAGATTTACAAAAAAAAAATGGTCAATTTTGCTGACTCAAAAAAAACTAGATTTTTAACGAAAATTTCGAACGTGTTAGGAACGATTAAAAAATGGAAAAAAATACCCCCAAAATACTTTGATCTTTCCTCTTAATAATAACAAACATTTAGACGATAAAATTGTGTTTTCGTCAAGTTTGGCGTCTTTTTCATCATGCTATACTCTTTTTTTTAGCGATCTCGTGGAGGTACCTAAAATAACCACCCCTTCCCTGATGAAGGTCGCGGGACCGGAAACCCGTTTAGGAAAAATATGGAAAATAAAGTATAATATATACTTTTAGAAAATCTACATTTAACCAAAAACGGTTGCAGCTTCTCTCTTTTCTCTAATATATATATATATATATATATATATATATATATATATATATATATATATATATATATATATATATATATTCTCTTTCACTCTTTTTCTCTTTCTCACACATGTCGTTTAGAAAGAACATTAAATAATAAGACTCTTTTTCTCACTATATCGTTTCGGGTGAGTTTACCTTTTAAATAGTTGAATGCCTGATACTTACCCCCTTCCTCACTATTAACTATGGTAATAAAAATAAATTTAAAAGCATTCCTATCTCTCCCTTCCCTCTCTAATTTTGACCATATCTGTCACACTATCTCTCACCACTCTCTCTATCGCCTTACATCAAATTAATACTACCCCTCAAAAGTGTAAAACATTACACGTAAATTTAAATTAATTTTTTCATTCATCTGATGAGCCAGAGAAAAAGAAACTCACTGGGGAAATAAATTATAACCATTGGCCCTTAAAATTGTCTGTTTTCTTTAAATTAAAGTATATATATATATATATATATATATATATATATATATATATATATTGTAGAAAATATTATTTACACTTTAGGTACAGCTGCCGATCTAGTAATGCGCTTAAATTCGTCGTGTCTAGGTACCATAGAGAATGTTCCTCGGAACAATTATAGTGAAAGTATATATAGAAAAGGCATAGTTCTCACTACTTAATAATGTTTTTCTTCTTCTCTATATTTTTTCACGCTCAGTAACTCTTCTTCATGGCTTTGTTGCTTTGCTTGGGGTAAAATGATAAAAAAAATATCTAGGTGCAAAGTTAAACGTTTTCGAAATTTTATACGGGACACAAATGTTCATAAATATTTTCTTTGATTAATTGGCAAAACTTTTGAAACGTTCCGTAATGACTTTCGAATTCCTTGTGTTGACTCACCTTCTGCGATAGACGCTTTTAGGAATATCATTAAAATGTTCCGGCTTCGGGGAAGAGACAGCCGGCGTACATCTCCGCAGTAGGCTCCTACGAAAGAATTCTCAAGAGGAAGTAATTATTGTATTCTGTTCTACTGACTAGGCTATTAGGAGGTTTAGTTTGGTTTGGTTTATTTTGTTTTACCGCATATCAGCTTTAATGCCGACAAGACTTTTAGGATAGGTTCGTATGAATAGAATAAGTATTTGTAAGAAATCGATTTGTAAATCAGGTTTCACTGACGTATATTTGCAAAAAGGGTTTTTGTCGAGAGTCAAATGTATTGCTGGTAATATTTTTTTCTCAAAAATGTATTGCTTTTATTTTTACAATAAAAATCTCTTTTTATAAATTCATTGTATTTTGACCACAGTTTGGGGGTTAATTATTTGCCAATAGCTGGGACACTAACAGGTGCTATCATCCCGGGTTAAGGCGGACCTGGGAACACCAGCAATTAAGAGATGGTTCAACGCTCCTCAAACCTTGCGTTCAGAGGCTTTGCTGCCTGATGGTCATACTCAGGACGACAAATAACATTTATTTCACTATTGGAAGGCCTATTTCACTATTTCAATTCACATTCGGATTGAGGATTCTCTGTCGTGTGTAAAAACGCTTCCCCAGCTAGTTAACATAGAAGAAGAGAAAGAAGAAGAAGAAAAAGAAGAAGAAGAGAAAGAAGAAGAAGAAGAAGAAGAAGAAGAAGAAGAAGAAGAAGATTGTAACATTTTGTTTAAGTTGTTAAGTTGGTAGGTTGATTTTATTTAGCGGCATTGTGTTAAATAACCTCTCTATGTGTTATTCAATGCTGTTTTATGGCTTCAACTACAGATAAGTTGCATTGTTATTTTTCTATAAAATGTATGATTGGTCATTTTACTATAAATCGATATTGTTGGCATTTTTTATATAAAAAGTATTGCTGGTATTTTTATTATAAAATGTATTTTTATACTTTCATAGTGTTTTGATTTTGTTTGGGACTTCACTATTTGCCCATAGCTAGGACCCTAACAGGTGCTAACATACGGGGTAAGGGTGGACCTGAGAATAGTAGCAATTAAGAGGTGGTTCCACGCTTCTCGAAACTTCCAATCTTCTGATCAGTGTCCTTGTTGACGGATGTAGTTTATCGTCATACCCAGAACTATTTAACGAGCTAGTAAGCGAATTCCCATGGCATTTTATAGCCATTGAACTCGCAAGGAGTTTATACAATCATTATATTAAGGACTAAGATCCATCAAATAATTAAAATAGGAAAACCGTGAAATCTTCACAGGTACTTCTAGTAAGGACGATTTTATTATTAATAATTGTTATTGACTTTTATCTAAAAAATTTGGGTCAATAGACTTTTTATTATAACTATTATTTTATTACTAGTTTTACTCAGTATTATTGACAGGGTTGGTATGTTCTTCGTTAATATCGTTATCTTATTATTGGTTTTACTCCATTTTAATATTAATACTTTTGAATCATTTCATCCCGGGTGTACATGACCTTCGACTACCAGAGCATGCCGCGAAGAGAAATGTAATATACAGTAGGCTCCAAAGAATTATGGACATGAATCGGACATCGCACGAATACACTTTTGATACACGTTGCATTAACCACTTGGTCCATGTAAATCTTAAGTGAAGCAGAAATCTGACGTCATTCTGCCATTCTTTCTTCTCACTATTTTTTCTCCCATTATTAATTTGTTCGAAATTTTTCAGCTGAAGAGTTAACATTAATATATACTTTGCTATTTGAGCCATCGGGCTCATGGTGTTATGATCAAAACTTTTTTTGTTGGTGTACCTTCCGGTTTTATTCAGACTTTGCGATTACCTGACTTTTGTTAATCATGATTGAAAAAGCAGAGAAAGTAAAAAAAAAAATACATGGCTTTCTCTATGCCTATTTTGACGCATAGTAAACAAGTCAAATGTTTCATTGTTTTTCTCTTGTATAAGACTGCCTTTATCTGAATATTTTTACGAAAAAACAAGACAAAACACAAATGCCTTAAAAAATAAGCCTGATTTTCGATGAAAACGAGAAACAAAAAAGGATATCAGGTAAAGAGAGAAAAATCTGTATTTTATGTTGAATAGAACGTAGAGGTTAAACTCTGCCATATTTGTAATAGTAGCTATTTAAAAAAAAAGAAACGATTTCGTTAATTTATTATTGTTTCATTTCAACAAGGCATTCAACAACTTCTGTTATTTTTGTCGTATTCTTAATCAGCAATATTCACAGAATAGAAAAATATTTTGCTTGAAGGTATGCCAACGCTCACGAAATTCTTCTTGATTAAAATTCTCAGCGAATTATTCCGCAAAAAAAAAAATCTCTTACGAAAACGTTACACAGTGCGCTATATATAAACAACGACATGTTTACGTAACGGGTGATATCAGAAAAAACAAAAAAAATTATAAATCGTCACATGACGGTCAATTTTTATTACATAAATATGCCAACACTTTCATTCACTTAAATGTCCTCATTTATCGTGATAACAAATTTTGATGGTAAGACGAAAAAATGATGTACTACTTAAGTAAAATTGTTTACTCATGAAAAAAAAAAAAGGAGGGATGTTTGGGGGAATTCATTTTTGTATATTAGCATTCATTGGATATCCTTCAAGCCACAGCATCTGTACAAATCGAAAAAAATATTAATATTTTATCATTTTACCAAAAGGGTTCTTGTATATAAAATCGATCACTGAGATTTTAGTTATTGATCTTAGCTGTTCTTAGTATGAAAGGGCGGCTAGCCAGTCCCTATTACCGACGATTCCTCAGGCGCATTTGCGTTTATTTAACACCCACAGCGATATGGTTTATACGACAACTATGCTTAGCAGATCTTAGTTACAGTTTCTGAGAAAGAGCGTGTTATCTAGCGTGATCAACAATTTGAACATGACCAGAACGCTCAAGCCCTCGGCCACGATGACTTGTGACTTCGTGCTAGCACAGCTATCGACGGCGTCCAAGAGTTTACTCCCAAGGCTTGTCCTAAGTGCACAACCAGGAGAAGGGATGTGATCTGGTTTAACCCCCGATTCAAAGTGCAATTGAAAACCAAAATCGGAAAAGTATTTTTTAAGCGTTTAGATAAGCATTTTCCTAGAAATTCTGGCCTAGCTAAGGTGTTTAACAGAAGCAAGGTAAAGCTCAGCTACTTGTTGCATGAGTAACTTATTAAGCATTATAAAAATACACAACACAAGACTATTACAAGCCGAAAGATTTGTGTGTGTGTGTGTGGGGGGGGTAAAACTAAATTATGCAACTGCAGAGACAATAATAATTGTCCTTTCGACGGCGGGTGGCCGATAGAGAGTGTCGATTACTCAGCGGACAGAAATTTTTTTTAATAAAATACGTTATTTACACAAAGGGCCCAGTTAAGAGGAGATATAACAATTATACTACCTCTTTTAGGCTCAAGAGCCATAGAAATGATACAAAATTGGCAAATTGTGTTTGGACGATAAAAGAAGTTAATAGTAGAGTCCCACGAAATAAAGTGGAAAAACATCAAAAAAATAAAACTGGTCAGGGTCCGAGGAAATGACTATAAGCTATGCCATCACACACACTCAAACAAGGAAGAACTGATAAATGAAAGATCAGATGTAAATGCAGACACTTTAGCAAATATTTGTTGTGTACGTACGTACCTGGATGAAAACATTTTGTGTTCTTTTTCCTCTTCCGTTCCCCACTAACTTCCGGTGGTCGTATATAAAGGTGGTGGAATCAACTAAAATCTTTCATCCTACCTGCCTGAGGAGGCCTAACGGTCGAAACCTAGGTAGCGTGGTAGCTCGAATTTTGGTGTTCCTAATTACATTTTGCTCTGCAAATCAAATTTTCCGGATTCTGTATTGGGCACTTATTTGGATTGCACCTTCTTAAACGTGGCTGTTTACAGCCTCTTTTTACAATATACTATCTTATATTTCATATTGTATTTTAAATTGAATATATATATATATATATATATATATATATATATATATATATATAGTGTAACCTGGATATAAGAGAGTTGCCGGGACCGGAGAAGAAGTCTCTTATATCCGGGTTTCATTATATCCGGGTTTGGTCTATTATATATACATTAACAAAGGCTCTAATTTGGGACCAGAGAAAATCTCTCTTATATCCGAGTTTCTCTTATATCAGGGTCTATTATATGCGGGTTACACTGTGTGTATATTTATATATATATATATATATATATATATATATATATATATATATATATATATATATATACAGACGCTGTGAGGGATAAATTATTGTCTAAATTAAGCAAAAAATGCATATAAGGTTTAACAGATATTTACCAAAATTGCACAAAAATCTCTTGAGATACTAAAGAGTAAATTTATTCAATAAAATCGTCATTGGCTTCAACCACAGCCTTCAGACGACTTTTGAATCTCATGCAACTAAGCTGGACAGTCTGCTTGTTTAAATTAGTGAATGCTGCCATAATCCTTGCTTGTCGGCTTGTCTTGTTAAATTCCGACTTTAAAATCTTTCTGTGAGCTACACTCTTGATATGTGCTCTCGAATGGAAAACCATTGGATAGACGAAAATCACTGATAAATATAAAAACTACTCAGATATAGATCATATTTCGGCCGAAGTAGCTTGGGCCGACTCCGGACAGAGCGGTCAAATTATTGAGAAAGTATTAAGTAAAATAAAATGTAAAGTTAATTACGAAAGATTCAATAGTCAGCACTTGCATTCATTTGAACCTGAAGACTCTCTGATTTCACAATTCGAGTCGTTAACCATTACTCTAAAGTGTTTCCGATTATTTAATGCTGGATTTTAACTTCCACGACATATATTTTATACATAATTATATACTTTCAGGATAACGGGTGTTTTATAGATATATATCTTGTAGATGATCTATCGTTGCTGTTTCCATTGCTATGTCTGTTTCTAAGAAAGTTAATTCACTGTGTCATGCGATAAGATTTTTTTCTCTAGAATCTATCTTACATATCTATAAGTCTACCCTTCGTCCATGCTTAGAATATTGCCGCCGCATATGGAGATGTGCCCCTGCTATTTACCTTGAGCGTCTTGATAAAGCCCAAAGAAGAATCAGCAATATTATTAGCCCTCATCTTGCGGCTGGGCTTCTGAAACACTTCTCCCGCTGTAAGGTTGCCTCCTTGTGTCTTTTCTATAAATATTTTCATGGTAATTGTTCGAATGAGCTCTACGCTATGGTAGCTAGACTTTTTGAACTTAAGCGTAGTACTCGACTGGCGTCTAGATCTCATCAATTTACGGTTGAGCTGGATAGATGTAATTTCTTTGCTAACAGTTCCTTTTCTCTCACTTCTTGCTTGTGGAACTCCCTTCCTGCTCTATGCTTTGCAGCCAACTTTAATCTGCAAATAGTTAAAGGCAATTTAAATCGCTGCATACTGTCCTGCAGATTACTCTTTTCTCTTCCAGCTCATTATTAATGTTTCTATTCCTAATTCTTCCACAGCGCGTAACCTTTGTGTCTTAGTGACTTTTGAAGCATGGTGTGATACCGATTACCCCCCACCAAAAGAAACACTATTTCTTTAAGGTAGGAAATTAAGTTGACAGTTTGATAGTATTTTCAGATAGTTTTCTCATGATATTGTCTTCGTAGTATATTTGTGTCCTTTAAAGACTGAGTGAGTACATTCAGTTAAAATGTGTTTCATCGTGTGTGCAGGGTGGCATATTTTACATGTTGGTTGATCTTCATTCTTCAGCAAGTATGAACGGATGAGGTATGTGTGGTCCATGTATAGTCGATCTAGCGTTATTTGTCTTTGTTTCTTTTCTAGACATTTGTTGCCATTAATCTAGGAATTAAAATGAAAACAAAAGAAATGTATTTATATTCAGAAAGAGACAATTGCAATTTCTAAAACAGATAACAAGGAAAGAGAGCTTGGAGAATTTAACACTCACAGGACATTAATTGCAAGTATAGATGAGAGAGATAGAGAAACACTGATTATTCTACCCAATGAGCTTGTGTAAATGTATGGTAGAACAAGGAGTGGAAGGAATAGTGATAGAATAGGCATTGCTTACAACTACAAAGGATAGGAATTTGTGGAGAGGCATGATCGCCAACGTCATGAGAGGACGCGGCGCCTAAAAGAAACAGAAGCATTATGATATTATTATTCGTCGAGCAGGACGAAAAATGTTTAGTTGTTTTCTCTGTATTTACACATTTATATATTTATGACGTAGTGGCTTTGCCGCCTTGCATGTTGGGATACCGATTATCACCTACACAAAAAAAATTCTTTAAGCTAGGCCATTATGTTGACTGTTTCAATATTTTCAAATTATTTTCGAATGTTCTTTTCCTTGTAGTATTTGTGTCTTACAGCGGCTGAGTGAGTACATTCGGTTAAAATGTGTTTCATCGTGTGTGCAGCGTGGCATATGTTGGTTGATCTTAAATCTTCAGCAAGTATGAATGGATGAGGTATTTGTGGCCCATATGAAGTCAATCTAGCGTTACTTTGTTTCTTTTCTATAAATTTGTTGCCATTACTCTAGGAGTTAAAATGAAAACAGAAGAAGGCATGTACTTATATTCAGAATGGAACAATTGCAATTTCTAGGACAGATGACAAGGAAAGAGAGCTTGGAGAATTTAACACTCACAGGACATTAATTGCAAAAGTAAACGAGAGAAAGAGAAACACCGAGAATTCTACCTAATGAGCTTGCGTAAATGGATGGTAGAACAAGGAGTGGAAGGAATAGTGATAGAAGAGACCTTGCTTACAATGACAAAGGATAGGAATTTGTGGAGAGCCATGATCGCTCACATCATGAAAGGATACGGCACGTAAAAGAAACATAAATAAAAAAAATTCTTAAGGTAGGGCATTATGTTGACGGTTTCAGTATTTTCAATTTGTTTTGCATGTTCTTTTCCTTGTGTTATTTGTGTCTTACAGAGACTAAGTGAATACATTCAGTTAAAATGTGTTTCATCGTGTGTGCAGGGTGGCATATTTTACATGTGGGTTGATCTTCATTTTTCAGCAAGTATGAATGGATGAGGTATATGTGGCCCATGTATAGTCGATCTAGCGTTACTCTTCTAGACATTTGTTGCCATTAATCTAGGAATTAAAATAAGGACAAAAGAAGACATGTACTTATATTCAGAAAGAGACAATTGGAATTTCTAGAATAGGAAAGAGTGCTTGGAGAATTTAACACTCACAAGATATTTTAAATGTAAGGGTAGAAGAGAGAGGAAGAGAGAGAGAGAGACAGAGAGAGAGAGAGAGAGAGTACCCTACCTAATGTGCTTGCGTAAATGGATGGTAGAACTTGAGAGTGGTAGGATTAGTGGTAGAATAGTCATTGCATAGATCTACAAACGATAACATTTTGTGGAGAACCATGATCGCCCACGTCATCAAAGAACACGTCACGTAAAAGTAACAGAAGCTTTACGATTTTCTTATTCGTCGAGCAAGACGAGAAATTTTTAGTTGTTTTCTTTGTATTCATAGAGGGTAAAATGGATTTTACCAAAGTGAAAATGTAATTTATTTATTTTCTTCTTCTTATGTGCTTAAAAATTACCAGCTCGCTTTATTCTGTTATTTGGTCGCAAAACTTAAAGCGTAAAACTCTCGGGTCTCTTTCTTGCTATTGAGTCAAAGCAACAAGTGACATTTTGCTTACGGACATCACGGCTGCGCTCCGAAAAGATGCCATTGTGTTCTACATCACGGCGTAGCGTTTTTAAGTCATTTGTTGCCGATAAGCACCTGCCATCCCTCTTTCTTATACAGTGTTAATAATAGACACAGGAAAAACTAAAAACGTATTTATCTCTGTACACTTTTGTCTCTTCAGTGAACTTATATTGTTAAATATTTTGTTAAAATTTCCTTTAATTCAATATTTAAGCATTAACAAAGACTGGTTGATTGATTTGTTCTTTTTTACGGTTTATCAACCCTTTGCAGGTTACTTAACGCCAGAAGATGTTTTTAGATTATAAGATTTTTTTAATAGTGATTTACTGATACAAGTCTTGCTAATTAACCCATAGCTGGGGGAGAAGTGTTGGATTCATACTTTTCACAATGATATTTGCGCATAAGTGAATATAATGAACTCCATTGGAATCTGAACACCCCTTTCTGATTTCCAATTCCGAACTGTTATCCATTACAGCAATTTCTCACTCAAGCTAACACTACTTGGAATTCCCAAGTAGTCACCCATCCAGATAGTGACCAGGATCGCCGTTGCAACCACGATCTGTTAACTGTTATGATGCAAGTTATGATGTATGCCTATATTTTTTTAAAGTCACGTTTTTTTGTATATGATTTTATTGGTCGCACAAAATTTCGAAGGCGCATAAAATAGAATAGCGAAAGATGCCTTCCAGAGACTAAACGAAGTATTAAGCAATAGGAAAATGTTGTTAGAAACAAAGTAAATTGTGCAGAATTGCTTTGTAATATCTAATATCCTACATGACAGTGGATGCTGGGCACACTTTTCACAGATGAAGAGGAGAATTAAAGCGGCAGAGACGTGGTTCTGCTGAATAATGATGAGAATACCATGGACAAAATATAGAAGAAATATGGAAGTTTTTTAAGGGATTAAAAAGAAAGAAAAATTTGAAATTCAGAAAATATGACACGTGCATAGAAACAGACAAAGATGTTTATCGGAAAATAAACAACAGGAGAATATAATTAAAGAGAAAGAAAATAGCTGAACTACTGTGGAAAATCTAATCTCTTATATGGCTGTGAATGCTGGACAGTCTTCTCATAGATGAGGAAGCGACTTGAATCAACAGACATGTTGTTCTACTGATGAAGGCTGAGAATAACATGGTCAGAACATGTGAGCAAAGAGGAAGTTTCCAAAATAGGAACAAGGAATCTTGCACTTATAATCAGAATGAGAGTGTTGAAATTTTGGAGTTACATAATGAGAAAAAGAAAACTTTGTTAATTTAACTCTGGCAAAACACGTGGAAGGGAAGTGAAAAAGGAGCAAGCAGCGAGCAAAGTACTTATTGATTTTGTGCAAATGAATGTGACATAGAGGAAAGGTAAAGAGTTAAAGGTAAGATAGAGCAAAAGAAGGGAATATTCCATGTGTTGAGGACTTTTCACTTACACGTCGTAGAAGTGAAAAGTCTCCAACATAATGGAATATTTCTTTCTTTTACTCTATCTTACCATCAAATTTTTCAACGTTAAAAATACGTCAAAAAACGACATTATTACGTCATTATTTTTGCACCAACCTAGTAATAGGTTCGAAATTTCAAAAAGGTCACAGAGTACAAATACGGACATTTGAAACAGGACGGATATTACAACTGCCAGAAAGATCTGAGTATGACGACCAAGATGTTTTGTTTGTTTTGTTTTGTTTTACGGCACCTCAATGGGTTATTTAATGCCAACAAGATTTTTATTGCTGGTAATATTTTTTTTTCAAAAATTTATTGCTGGTAATAATGTATTTCTAGTAATAAGTTTTTACAAAGTATTTCTGGTATTAAAACCTATTTTTACACTTTCATATTGTTTTGACCTCAGTTTGGGGTTAAATATATGCCTATAGCTCGGACCCTAACAGGCGCTACCACCCCGGGTTAGGGTGGACCTGGGAACACCAGCAATTAAGAGCTGGTTCCACGCTCCTTAAAACCTCCTGATCAGAGGCCTTGCTGCCGGACGTAGTTTATCGTCATACCCAGGACGGACAACAAATATGAGAAGGCATGTCTGAATAGCAAAGCATATGATAATAAAAATTCCTTATCTCAAAACTGAAATAAGGCCGGAGACTACAACGGCCGGAACGTTGTGAGTATAACGAAACAGATGCACAGGCTGGTCTGAATAGCAAAGCTCATAGTTATGATGAATAGTGAGTTTGATTCTCACTGGGTTCCCTATGCTTTCGATCTTGTTCCACATCTAAGCTACGCTTAGAAAATCCCACTCGGCACCTCAACGTGGTGTAATCGTTAGCAAGATTGTCTTTTTGAAACATCTGTGATTGTGAGTTCGATCCTCACTGGGTGCCTCGTACTTTCGGCTTTCTTTCACATCTAAGCTACGCTTAGAGAACCAGCATAAAATAATGAGAATACTTCATCTCAAAAATGAAAGAAAGCCGGAGAATAAAACGGTCGAAATGTTGTAAGTACAGTGTAACCCGGATATAAGAGAGTTGCCGGGAGCGGAGAAGAAGTCTCTTATATCCCGGTTTCTCTTATATCTGGGTTTGGTTTAATTTATATAGATTAACACAGGCTCTAATTTGTGACCAGAGAAAATCTCTCTTATATCCGGGTTACACTATAACAACGAAGATGAACTGGCTGAACTAAATAATAATAATAATAATAATAATAATAATAATAATAATAATAATATTCTTCATGTCAAAAATGGAAGAATACCAGATGATAGAACGGCTGAAATGCTTTGAATATAATAACTGAGTGGAGAAGTCTGGGCTAAAGAGCAAAATTATAATAATGATAATTCCATACTTAAAAATTCCAACATCAATAATGAAATAATGACAAAGGGTCCAACAAAAGATACATGAGAACACACAAAACTCTCATCTATGGACACCGCTATCAACAGACTTCGGATGCAACGAACAAAATCTGCAGGCAAAATAAAAAAAACAAAAACCTACAGAAAAAAAAAACAAAAAAAACTTCTAAATCGTCAGCGATGTATTTCAAAATTTGCGGGCTTAGTGCATTGAGCCGTATTAGTTCTCAAAGTTACCGCTTGGCGGCGGTGGCGGGCCTTTTAATTATAAACAAAGACGGAAAGTACGATACATTAGCGTGTGCGTGCGAAAGTAGCTGTGAGAAATCGATTATTTTTGTTATTTTGATTAATATATCTATATTAAGTATATATTTATTAGGTTGGTGCAAAAATAATGACGGTTTTTGATGTTAAAAAAAAAAAACGTCAAAAACCGTCATTATTTTTGCACCAACCTAATATTTACGCCATATATACACAACTACTGGTAGTTACAATAGTGGTTTTATAACTCAAAAATAATCCTTTCCCATCTAAGGACAATCGGCTTTAACAGACTATCCCCCCCTATTAATCCGTTGATGAGAGATTTGTCTATAATGTTTTACTTTCCATCAGCATGGCTGATGTTAACATCCAGGAGAGCAATTCTTTGTACCTTCTTGGTTCTCCGTTTGCCAATGACATGCAGTGGAGTGATTATATTGAATCAGATGTTAGGTTTGTTGCTAGGAAATTTGGTTCCCTGTATCGTGTCAGAATCTGTTTTACACATTTATAAACCTACCATTCCTCGGCGCATTGAATATTGTTGTTATATCTGGTCTGGTATATATCTCGAGATTCCCGGCAAAATCCAAAGATGGATTTGTAATGTTTTTGGCCCTGACTAGGCATCTTGATTTCATTCACGTTCCTACAGCCGTGAAATAGCTTCCTTTTGTCTTTTCTATAAATATTTACATGACAATTGTCCTCACGAGCCCTCCTTCTTGGTGCATCCACATCTGTTGAATTAGTTAAATGTAACCGTAAGTTCTATTCTAATAGTCTTTTCTCGCACTTATGGCCTGTGGAACTCAATGATTTAAATGAAATGTTAATTGCAGTCTTCTGCCTATCTGAAACCTGTTTTTTTTTTGTCCTTTCTGCTCACTAAAGTCTTCTCATTCCTTTTTACTCCAAGTAACTCCTTACATCTTAGTGGCATTATCGCCTTACTTGGGATGAAATGATAAATAATAAACAACCAAGATGAGAATACTGGTCGGAATTGCAAAGTATATAATAATGGTAATTCATCTGGAAAATGAAATGAAGCCGGAGAGTAAAACAGTTGAAACGTCGTGTGTATAACAGCGAGTTTAGAGAGAGAGAGAGATGGGGAGTGAGAGAGAATGTGAGAGATGGGAAGCGAGAGAGATAGAGGGGGCGAGAGAGATAGAGGGGGCGAGAGAGAGGGGGAAACGAGAGAGTGAGGGGGCGAGAGAGAGTGGGAGCGAGAGAGAATGTGAGAGAGGGGGAGCGAGAGAGAGAGGAAGCGAAAGAGGGGGAACGAGAGAGTGAGGGGGAGCGGGCAATAAAGAGAGAGAGGGGGACGAGAGATAAAGAGAGAGGGGGATCGAGAGAGAGGGGGCGCAAGAGAGAAAGAGAGAGAGAGGCAAAGAAAGAGACACATAAAGATAGAGAGAGAGAAAGAGAGAGAGAGTGAAAAAGAGAGCTGTGTGTTCATAACAATTTTATTTCTGAACGTACTTCAACTAATATACGTAAAAAAATGAGTACTGTGTAATTCGGGCACATTAAATGACTTATTACCAAAGCACTCTGTTTTCATGAGGTCCTTTGAAGGAATCCTTTCTACTTAGCAAGTTTAATTTCCTCTCTTGACTCTTAGAAGTTAGAATATCAGAGGACACCGAAAATTCCTGAGATGCATTCATTTATTAAAAAAAAAAAAAAAATAATATATTTCTTATAATAAAAATCACACATGAAAGAAGCCGACATATTAAATATCGCACACCCTTTATTCTTTTCAAAATTATCCACCCGAGCTAAAGCGACAGAACCTTGTCACTCCAGATAAGAAAAAAGATTATCTAATACTTCAGAAATCGTATTCTTTTTTAGTACCAAAAAAGAAAAACAAACCCGTCCTGTGATTTACCTAGGCTCGTGTCCGTGTTGATAAAGCTTTAGTGGTACGCCTATTAGAATTGGGTTCAAATCCCACCGTGACCGAATTTTCAAGGGGATGGCTTCTTGATAATAACGGCCTTTGGAGACGTAAGAGGCACCTTTGACCATACCACGTGCTGACCCAAGCATTGTGAGAAATTGAACAGACAAATCAGTTCGGAAGTTGTCCATGGTTCTATTATCACCAGGTCACAAGTCATCGTCACCGACGACTTGTGCTTGCTGGTCTTTTTCAGTCAATTATCACGCTAGATTATATGCTCCATTACAAAAAATGTAACTAGGGTCAGTTCGGAATATCTGCAATGTAAACCATAGCTTGCCTTTGTATTGAAGAAAAACATACATTTAGGCAGGTGTCTGCAAAAGCGATTAACTCTCGACTCCAACAGACGAGCATACTGGAAAACATGCAGCCAGCCATTATGTTATAGGCCTTGGGCACGCGGTATAATCCTTAGCAAGCTTATCTCGTTGGACGAATTGAGACTGAGTCGCGCGTTCGATCCTCACTAAGTGCTCCACATTTTCGGTCTTGTGCCACATCTACGCTGCCCATAGAAAATAGTTTCAGTCAACTCGACGTGCTGTAATACCTAGCCAGCTTGTCTCGCTAGATCAATTATGACCGCGCAATGAGTTTGATCCTCACTATGTGGTTCCACACTTTCGGCCTTTTGGCACATCTAAGCTACTCTTACTTAGAGAATCATTTGGGACAACGACATGGCGTAATGTTTAGAAAGTTTGTCTCGCTAGATCAATTACGACTGAGTAGAGAGATCGGTCCTCACTGGGCGCTTCACACTTTCGGCCATGTGCCACATCTAAGCTATGCTTAGAATGCCATTTCGGGCACTTCGACGTGGTATAAGGCTAAGCAAGCATGTCTCGCTAGATAAATTATGACTTCATTACTGTTCTTTTATTCGAGGATTGTTTTGATTTTCATATCAAAAATATCAAAAATAGTTCTGTTTAGGAATATCGTCTTATATAGTGCATAAAGGTTTTGAAATTTGCATTTTATTTGGCCTTCAACAAGTTACCATCTATTTGTAAAACTTTCCTTAACTATAACAAGCCAATTTATGAATCAAATATTCATTTAAAATGTTTGTTTCAAAGATTTCAAGTCGTGAATATATCGATACTGAGCGGGCAAAGCCTGCTAGTGTCAGACAAAAATAACTATTTCAAAATTACTATCTATCTCTGTCTGTATGTCTATCTCTCTGGCTCTGTGTTGTATACACCCCTTTCTTCTTGGGAGGTCTCGGCCACTACGCCAAATAAGTAAAATGTTGTATACTTCTTCTTAGATGGGGTGATGGGGAGTCGATTCCATAACTTTGTATCTTCTCCTCCCGCTCGTCTTCTCCCAGCCCGGTTGAAAGAGAACTTCAACAAATGTGATTTTGAACTTATCTATTTTATTAAGCACGTCAAGGTGTACATTTTTAACTAAACAGTGGGGTTACACTATAGCCCACACTCTGAAGCAAGTACCCCGAGACACGAAATAACCACGTCTACTGGGTATGACGTGTAAAAACTTAACTCCCGGAAATCACTTTTTATCTGTCTAACATTCCCACGCTTGTTTTAACCAATTAAAAACGACTCCCTTATTTAGTCTATATATATATATATATATATATATATATATATATATATATATATATATATATATTGTCGATCCCCTGAGAAAACCCCCAAAGGAGAGGATGCTGGAAAGTTCTCGTCTAGATCCACACCATAGTGTATATATATATATATATATATATATATATATATATATATATATATTAGTAACTAAACACAGAATACTTACTTTGGGAAATAAGCCTGGTTGTGAATTTTCATCGCCCGTTCGGATATACATAGACACGAATATATGCATAATGCTGGAATATTAACATATGTAGCTCCATTATCAGATGTATATTGGTTTATTTGGCTGTGCTATTTACTCTCTTATTCCGAGAAGATATGAAAACAAATAGGACAAGGTAATTCCTTTTAATTTATCTGTTATCTCGTGCTTACCAACATGAGAAGACTGGCAACATAATGGGATTTATAGACAAAACATCCAGATGATTATCTTATCATACGATCCGATAATTTCTATCGTCATCAGCATCGTTCATGACCAAAAATAATTAAAATATGTTTTTTTGTCCAATATGGCTAAGTGTATTCTACGCAAGATGGACTCCGGTAAATTGTTTCTCTCTGTTAATACTTTGAGGAAGGTCAGGTATTTAAATAACCTTGTTCGTTTCGATATTGAGGAATCTGCCATGGAAGGATGAATGCATCGAATTAAAATGTTATTTCTTGAGCAGTCCGTTTTTAATGTCTTGGAAAAAATACCTTGGCACAAGAGAATGCTAGAGTCAAGATCATGTGTAACTGTTAATTTCCTTTGCTAAATTTTGTAAGATTTAATGGTCTTTAAAGATTTGACTCTGAATTGGCTGGTTCTACGAATTATTACAAGGGTAGATCATCTACGGCGATCAAATCAAATCTAGACCTCTGCCTAGCCAACAAATTCAAGATTTATGGATTTGAGCTTACTGGATTTATTTTGTCTCTGTTGATAACATGGAAGAATGAAGGCGTCGGATTCATATGTTATTCTTTGAGAAAAATCTGGCACTAGACAATGCCAGAGTTTACATGATGTGTACCTCTTAATTTCCGTTGTTAATTTTTTTTAAATTATTGGTCATCAAATTTCGAAGGACATTTAATTGCCTGGTTGTTCTAGGGTTGATTATCTGCGAAAAGCAAACCAAATCCATCTGGCTCATAGTGCATTATATATATATATATATATATATATATATATATATATATATATATATATATATATATATATATATATATATATATATATATATATATATATATATATATATATAAAAAGTACGGTGGAGTAATGGATAGCGGCTTGGACTGAGGAATCGGAGAGCAGAGTTGAAATTTCAGCCGAATCCATTTACTTATATATACTTACGTGCTAATACCCTTGGGAAAGGTATGAATCCTCTTCCTCTCTCTCCAGCTATGAGTAACTGAGTTCTATAGCCTTAGATGGCAACTGTTCTGCGGAGGGTCGTTTGGAGACCTTGTGGAACGTAGTGCACCAGATCTCTGTATTCGGCCCTTTCAAAAATGTGGATGGTTCTGCACAAAAACTTCAACACTATAATCAGATCACATGTGCTGGTGTCTGACTGTCGGTTCGTAAAATCTGAGCTGCTTGACCCTCATACATCGAATACGATGGGAGAGTCGAATATATATAATAGCTGACTACTCAAATTCGAGGATACACGTCCACTAGGGCGGCTAGCCAATCCCTATTCCAAACATGCGCTTATCTGTGTTTGTTCAAGATTCACAGAGTTCACCTGTGCTTTATACTGCAGTCCATAGTTACAGTTTCTGGGAGAGAGCGTAATCAACAATCTGAATAAACCAGCACGCTCAAACCCTCAGTCACGATGACTTCGTGCTAGTACAGGCATCAACGTCTACCCAATTTTACTCACAAGGCTTGGGTCAACCTTCAGGTTTTCAGGCACTTTACAAAGGGGCCGCACGCTGGGATCGCCCCATATATATATATATATATATATATATATATATATATATATATATAAGCAAACTTTTATTTGTCTATCATTAAGAGCACCCAGAGATGTGCGGGTAGCTAAACTGGTGTCAAAAATCAACACGGAAAATGTCGCAATCATTTACGCACTATTGACTTAGGGGAAGGTATGAATGCGTTTTCTCTACCCAACTATAGATTAAATAGTTGAACACATTGGTCTTTTAGCCTTGGATGAAAGCCAATCTGACGAAGGATAATTTTGAATTCAAAATCATGCAATGGGATGCCTTATCCCTATCTTTTATCCAAGAAGTCATGGAAGGTTACAGATAATAAAAAAAACGGAATCTGTATATGGCTAAGATTGACTACATCCAGAAATGACATATCAAAAAGGAAGATCTTCCATCAGGTTTAAAATGAGAAGACATCAATCTGAAGTCTAATTTATATACTAAAGACCAAATAAAAATAGGGATAGCTCATTTTATAAATGTCTCCTGGAAGAGGCACAGAACGTGGAACTAGAACAATCAACCTCGGTGGACGAAATAAAGTTTTTGGTTCGAAATTTCAATCTCCTGAAGAAGGCCGAAGAGTACAACGGTCGAATGTCGTGAGAATGACAACAAAGATGAGGACAACAGACTGAACAACGTAAATAGTGTAAACAATTTTATCTCTGCAACGAAATATATTTTGAGCGCAATTGCATTCATTCAACTACAGATATTTTAATCTTTCGGGATATCCGTATGTCACACACACACACACACACACACACACACACGTACGTTTTGGGTGTTATACTGATGGCAGGAGGCACGGTAGGGTAATGGATAGCGGCTCGGATTGAGGAATCGGAGTGCCGAGTTCGAATTCCAGTCATTTACGTGCTAATATCACTGGGAAAGGTATGTATTCTCTTCTCTCCTCTCAAGCTATGGGTAAATAGCAGGACAGACCGGGTTCTATAGCCTTGGATGGCAACTGGTATACCGCAGAAAAAATGGAAACCTACTGCGGCAAAAAAAAAATCTGCCTCGTCAGTCATGTATCGAAAGATTCGTGATCACCTAAGCGTGTATCACGCATGGCACATAACTCTCAAATGAAAAATTTTCTGCTTTAAAAGGTTTTGCCCGTGAATTAGTTTCCGCATCTGACGCGATATATTTATGCGAGGAGACATTGACAAATTTGAACCGCGTTAACAATTACACTTAATTTTGAAGATCGTCCCCCCCCGTTATTAGAGATTGTGATTCCTTGACAGAGACATTTCTTTATTCCCTCCGTGACTACCATTAAAATGTTGTTCTCTGCCATTATCATCAAATCTTTCTAGCTTGTCACATCATTTTCTGTCTACTATGTCCCTACTGCCCTACTATTTACTCAAAATTGGAGGTTTTTAATTCAGAGTTTTTCCTTCTCCAAGATGGATTACCGCCCAGTCTGTCCTTTTTATTAGGTTGGTGCAAAAATAATGTCGTTTTTTCACATATGTTACTATGTGAGAAAACGACATTATTTTTGCACCAAACTAATATTTAGAAGCAAAGGATTCATACCTTACGTAAATGGTTGTTGCGTTTAGCTATTTCAACAGTAAACAGGTGTGATATAGATGTCAATAAATTCATTCAGTCCGGGGACTAGGAAAAAATGTCGTCAGAGCAGTTGCCATGAAAATATTTGTAGAAAAGGCAGAGGGAAAGTGACTGAAATCAAGATGATTGGTCAGTATTGATTACAGATCCTTCGTTAACTCGAGTAATATGTGATCTGGAATTACCATGTAAGAACCACATACATTCAAAATTAACGAATGATGGTTGTTTTTCTGAAAATGGATTTAGAACAATTTCAACTGAAGGCAATACGCATTAATTGTTTCGTTTATGTCCAGGACTTCATGATAGACGAATCTCTTGATATCCCACCAAACACAGAGGAAAACTTTAACGAAATATTTTCATTTATTAGGTTGGTGTAAAAATAATGACGTAATAATGTCGTTTTTTGACGTAACGTCAAAAAACGACATTATTACGTCATTATTTTTGCACCAACCTAATAAAATGTTGCCATAATCTTAAAAGATGACTGTCAGATGGAGCAAGGTCAGGAGAGTAAGGAGGATGAGGCAAAACTTTCATAAATATCGCCAAAACTTTGCATTTAAATTATTGACGATCATTGTTATCAGGGAGGCTAGTAAACGGAAGGGAGTTCCACAGGTATGAAGTGCGAGAAAAGAAAATGTTGGAATAGAATTGGCCGTTGCATTTAGTTATTTCGACAGTAAACGGATGGGAGATAGATGCCAATCTATTCTCCCGCTTAAATTTATGTAGTCGGGGAACCAGGAAAAAATGTCGTCAGAGCAGTTGCCATGAAAATATTTGTAGAAAAAATAGAGGGAAGCCACGTCACGCTGATGAGAAAGTAATTGAAATCAAGATGCTTGGTCAGTATCGATTACAGATCCTTCGTTAACCCGGGCAATATGTGATCTGGAATTATCCTTTAAGAACCACATATATTCACGATTAACCAATTATGGCAGATTTTCTGAAAATGTATTTAGAACAATTCTAACTGAAGTCATTAATTATTTCGTTTATGTCCAGGTCTTTATGATAGACGAATCTCTTTATATCCCACGAAACACAGAGCAAAATCTTAAAAAAATTTTTTCATCTCAAATGTTTACCATTTGTTAACCAAACTAGGAGAAAGAAAACTGACTTCAAATCCGGAGCCTGTGTCCCTAAGAATAGGAACATTGTTATGACAATAATGTTCAGACGCTTACTGCATTTGCTATTCACTGGAAATTTCACTCCATCTGTTACACTTTCCTCTTGCTATGTTTTCGACAAGCTGCCATATTTAGCAGCGTGAAAAAGTTGCATTTTCTTAGTACTGGGGAAATAATGTTTTTTTTTTTTTTTAATTTTTATTGAAATAAACATTTACTTATTTAGGTATGATCGCAAACATTTGGCTAGATGGTATTATGCCTGATTTCTCAGTATTCAAATTTTCCCCATTAAATGCAAATATGTTTTTAATTTTTATCTTTTCTTCACTTTCGAAAATACACCCAAATAAGTGGTTGAGTCTAACAATGCAAAAGAAGGTTTTTCGTTATTTTCATTGGCCCTAAGATATTGGCCATCAGTCTGTATAGACTTGAAACATTAGCATTTTTATATAAGTGATCAGCAAGATGTCTACAGAGCAGTTACGGTACAGTGTAATCCGGATATAAGAGAAACCCGGATATAAGAGAAACCCCGGATATAAGAGACTTCGTCACCGGTCCCGACAGCTCTCTTATATCCGGGTTACACTGTACAAGAAATCAGAAAATAAGTGTACATTCTATATGCAAAGATTAATAAAATAATATAGTGCGAGGACAGAGTTCCTAAATGGAGAAAGACAAAAAGTGTAAGTGTGTATATATCTGGGCATTTAATGCTATAAGTTGTATGTCTTTGTGTATATATGCTTGTATTTTTTGTGCACAAGAGAAAGAATTTGAACGCGTGTATAAGTGCATGTGTGAATACTGGCTTCTGCGTTTCAGAGACGGAATATAAAGTGAACTTTGAAGTTTTGTGTTCATTTGATAGTAGTAAAATTGACAAGTGAGGTGGATAGCAAGAGAAGTTTATAGAAGTGGAAGTCAATTCTAAACAGTGCATGATCTTCGTGAAGCCATCTTCAGCACTTAGAATAACATTCAAGACAGATTTCTAAATACACTTATATCCACCACGCCAAAGCAAATTTGTTAAGTTATTTACAATTACGGTGGTTGTGTTGGTCATTTCCTTGGTTAGGATTTGATTTACGTATTATCTTAAACTTTAGATTAGTATTTAGACAAATTTCTCAGTATCCAAATTTTCCCTATTAAATGCTAAAAAAAGTTATTAATTTTTATTTTTCCTTTTCTTAATTTCATCTTACCCTAACCCTATATCCACCACGTCAGAGAAAATTTGTTATTTACAATTACGCTTGTTTTGTTAGGCATTTCCTAGGTTAAGATTATTATCTTAAACCTTTGATTAGAATTTAGACAAATTTCTCCGTATTCAAATTTTCCCTATTAAATGCTCAAAAGTCTTTTAATTTTTATTTTCCCTTTTCTTAATTTAATTTTTTGAAGCTTTACTTAAATAAGTGGTCGAGTTTATTTTCATTGGTCCTAATATTTTGGCCAATATTGTATAAAGACATTTACTATAATTTTTTCCATTGACATAGATGCAACCGGTTAAGAGGGACCATAAAAAGTTCTGTTCATTTCATTGAAAAAAGAACATTTACCAGACATAAAAACGAATCTAACTTGATATACATAACCAGGATATGATTACGTAGGACCGTGACAGAACTTATTAAAAAAAAATACAGTGAAAAACACTTCAGACCAAACAGCAAAATGAAAGCATTAGGAAAAAAAAAAATCATGCATTGATATTGAACTGTAGACAAAAAAATAATAATCAAAATTGCTATTGGGAGAAGACCGACCGGAATTATATCAGCGGGAATTATTGCTGTCAAACATTGCGGCTGACGAATACTTCAGACTTAGCAAGTAATATTAATAATACAGAGACTGCTAACACCGAAAACATGTCTGATGAGAATAAGAAAAGCAAGAACGAAATTTCACAACAAAATTGATGGCAAGGAACAACCTATGGACAAAAACATTTTTACTCTTCTTTCAATGAGAGTAGAGATTTTACTTTCAAACTAACATTTAGGAACATAATTAAACGCCGTGACATGAACAAAAGTAAAATCAAATTACAAAAATATTTCACACCAGAAAGTGTATGTGCAAACAATATCGGACAGAAAATGTGGGGTAATGCTGTGTCAGAGGATCACATCAGACCCTAATAGTTAAATTAATGAGTAAAAGAAAGTCAGCTGGAAGGATTTTTTAAAAAATTTGGGTCGATTCAAAGATTTTGAATTCTTTTTTATTTGCACCAATACAAGCCATTAGGGTGAAATAAGCAGAAGTAATTATCCAAAATAAATTACATGAAAAACAAATTTCAAATCAGTTATATATCACTCAAATAGTTCAAATATACACATCAAAATTATTGGGAATCTCGAGGCCGTGTAATGGTTAGTAAACTTGCCTGGCTAGAAAAATTACGACTGAGTAGAGAGTTCGAGCCTAATTGGGTTCCCCCTCCTTTTGGCCTTGTGCCACATCTAAGCTACGCTTGAAAATCCTTACACATCAAAATTATTTCCGGATATGAAGCATTCTGGATATGAGGGATTCCAGAGATGAGGGATTCTAATGGATTAAAAAAAAATGAAAAACGTAATCCATCATAACAGCAGCAAGAGAAAAAAAACAAATGCAACAACTAAAAAAATGGTAAGGAATAATACAAAAGATTTATCTATGAATCCCAGACAATTTGGAGAAATAAAAGACAACCAAATGCAAGCATTTTCAGATAGAAATCACTAGCCATAAAATCAATAGTTTTAATAGGTACAATACAAAATGGATATTTGGAAAGAATCTTTATCTGTGAGAGAAGAAGTAAAGAGTGACAGGAAGGGGATAGAATATAGAAATAAAATATATTTTCATGACTTTTTTTTTACATCATATGACAATGTATTTTTTTAAATTTTCTTTTCTATTCAGACTAGTTTCAAACAAAAAGATGAAGTCAGAATTTGCCGTCTTGGAGATTATGTTCAACTTCATGAAAATTGGAAACGTATCCTCCTTTTACTGGTGTAGGGGATGAAGAAATTGGAGTCTACGTTTCTATTAGGGTTTCTTTTCATTCATTGATTTTGGTATGATTATAGTTAGATATATCGAAATATTGCAAAGGTTAAGAGACGAGGTAGGAAAGCATCAACAGTCCTAATCCACCTCTTCTCTCCTCAGCTATGGATTAATTAGTAAGACTTGAATCACTAAACCATTATTATCTCCAAAACAAAAATAAAATTGCGTGCAAAATATTTACATTACGACATAAACAATCCACAGGTTGCTGAGCCGTTAAATAAAATCAAACAAAAAGTACAAAAGAAAATTAAAAACAACAACAAAAAAAAAACATACATGATGTAAAAAAGCAAGAAGATATACAGTAGGATCCCTGACAACCGGACTAACGCCTTCCGGATATGAGGAACTGATTACAAAGTCCGGACATGAGGGGTCAGATTTAGATTAAAATAAAAGAACTGAAATAAGGTTTAACATTTATTTTCAATGTTTTATAATATCAGTCATCAGTTATGTGCCATGCGTGATACACGCTTAGACGATCATGAATCTTTCGATACATGACTGACGAGGCAGATTTTTTTTTACTGCAGTAGGTTGCCATCACTTTCTGCGGTAGACCAGTTGCCATCCAAGGCTGTAGAACCCGGTCTGACCTGCTATTTACTCATAGATGGTGGGTGGGGAAGACGGGGATTCATACCTTTTTGTATTAGCATGTAAGTGAATGTAATGCATTCGACTAGAATTAGAACTCGGCTCTCCGATCCATCCGAGCCGGTATCCATTACTCCACCGTGCCACATATGCAAAACAAATAATATAATGAGGATTTTTTAATCGCTGTTGCATGATGATTCTTTCTTTTCTAATGTCATTATCAACATTTTCCGCATTTTGCTTTGCTTGTCTTGAAATTTTTTAAACGAAAGATACTTTTAACTTTGCGTGCGTAATCGCAATCGTCATAACTGAATGCTGGCTTTATTTCCATAAAACTGACAACCTTTTCAATTGTTTTTCAATTTCAGTCCAGGTTTCATCACAATAATGCATCTCGTCGCTATCTTGTTGCAGATGTGTCTCGTTGTTATCCCATCATCTTTTGCACCAATACAAGCCATTAGGGTGAAATAAGCATAAACAATTATCCAAAGTAAATTTCCTGAAAAACAAATTTCATATCAGTTACATACCACGCAAATAGTTCAAATATGTACATCAAAATTATTTCCGGATATGAGGCACTCCGGATATAAGGGATTCTGGATATGAAGGATTCCGGATATGAGGGATTCTAATGGATTATAAAACAACAACAAAAAAAAGCATAAGAAACCTAACCCGTCATAACAGCAGCAAGAACAAAAAAACAAAAAAACAAAACAAAAAACAAACAAAACAAATGCAATAACTGAAGAAATGTTAAGGAATAATGTAAATAATTTATCTATGAATCCCAGACAATTTGGAGAAATAAAAGACTACCAAATACAAGCATTTTCAGATATAAATCGCTATCGATAATGTCAATAGTTTTAATAGTTGCAACGCAAAAGGGATATTTGGAAAGAATCTTTATCTGTGAGAGAAAAAAGAGTGGCAGGAAGAATATGGTGGTTTAGGTATGGGAGAAAAAGTCTATAAATTTAAAATAACTGTATCATTGTACCTACCTCTTCCACTGAAATACCGTCAAACTGCCTCCTTTTATTTGTTCTGTCGTTTGAAGTGTGAACAATACAATGTAAATATGATTGTAACTCTATAATTACGTACTTACAACGGACGCGGTGATTGCAATGTGAACATTGCTTCGTTTTAACTCTGTCATTTCGCGAGAGGTTTGTAATGAATTAATAACAGGCCCCGGTTTGCATTCTCAAAACAATTGTAAAAATCAATTACAGATTATAGCAGATCGACCGCTGGCGTATCATTCGTCTTACAATCAATTACCACACGATATTCGATGATTATAAAAGGCATTTTATAAACGAAGGCAAAGTAGAAAAGAAAAGGAAGGAGAAAAATGGAGAGTGCTGAGTTGAGAAGTGAGAAAAGAAAAGAAAAAAAAAACCGGCTCTCAATAAAGCAATTAGAAAGCAGTGTGATAAATCTTTATGAGAATTCTTCTTCTTTGTGTTTTGTAGTTGGGCGCCATTAAGTTGTTACTAATGTTTCACCCCATGGCTCATTCCCACACAAGACAAGTTTTATGGCGAAGGATGGAATGAAAACTTTCTACTTTATTCAGCTCTAATCTTGTATAGAAATGGTTCCTTAAGTGAATTAATTATTATAAAAATAGAAAAGTAAAAGAAAAAAAGGCTCCAACAAGGACAAAAGAAAGAATAAAATAGGAGACATGAAAGCGAACAAAGAATGTATTCACGTAATTTGTTGGTTTGTGTCTTTCGCTCATTCACGAGATACATTCATTTTCAACTTTAAACGAGATGACACTTCATGGTCCCTTTAAGAGGTCGAAAACGAAGAGAAAAATGACATAAAGGATAAAATAATTAGAAAAAATAAACAATTAAAATAAAATGAATGAGAGAGAGAGAGAAAAAAGAGAGAGAGAGAGAATGAGAAAGAGAGAAGTAAAAAGAAAACACGTTTTACGACCGGAAAAACAGAGGTACAAAGTTTGTTTCTTTTTTGTCAGCATCACCGAGGAGTTTAATGAAATTGAATACAGTCACTACTTTGTAATCCGAAGCTATAGCCATCCACGTATTCAATCAACTGCCGATCGAAAAATGTTAAAAAGTATCCGAATTCTTCCCCCAAACAAAACGACTCCTACGATTGATCCATGCAAATGAAGTGATAAGTATGCATACTGTGGTGTAGTTTCCAGTCTTTCTCCAGCATTGGTCTTAACTACTGTTCGGGGCATTTTTTTTTTTTTGCTTTTCTTCAAAATATTAGAAAGGAATCTTCAGTCTTTACTTAATAACTCGCGAAAATCTTATTAAAATCCAACGTTTACTCGATTTTTGCCAGATGTTTTAAAATCAAGATGTTTTTCAAATAAAAGTTCAAATTTTTACGATATTTGTTTAATTTGCCGGTAAACAACTTTTCACACTTACAGTTTTTACAAATATATCCGGTTCTGTATATTTTACGAAAACAAATATTTTTATTTCAGAATTTTTTCTAATTTTTTTTCTTACACGATTTTGACGACAAACTGTACTTTTATACGAGTTTCTTTCTTACCCAAATGTCAATTTCTCCCCGAAATTTTTCTTCTTAGCTGGAGGATGGGAACTATTTTCATGATATTATTATTATTATTATTATTATTATTATTATTATTTCCTTTGATTTCTGGTGTATACTCATTTCTTTCCTGGTTTTTGACTAGAGGCCCAAAGCCAGAAATGGCATCATTATATTTTCCACCGCGCAGGTTTGAAAAATAAAACCACACATTTTGACTTATAAACTGTGGTCTGTACTTGTGAGAACAATCTTTTGTATTTCTTTAAGGCATGGACTACCAGGAATCCCATTCAATGAGTCTATTGGAATCTCTCTCAATCATTACGGGGGCTCCAACTACAACTTGAATTGTTGATGTCCTCATGTGCCACATTTTTGAGATTTCGATTTCAAAATCCTTGAAATTTGATAGATTTTGAAAATCTTCAAGGATACATTGAAGTCTGCAGGGATTGAAATGTCAATAAGAAGGCACATTTTGTCTTTGCGGTGTCTAATCACGATGTCAGGGCGATTAGCTTTGATTGTTCTGTCTATGTGTATTATAAAGTCCCATACAATTGTTAGAGGTCCTATAACCGTGTCCGGGTCTGGGTGGTGTTCGTACTATTAGGTTGGTGCAAAAATAATGGCGTAATAATGTCGTTTTTTGACGTATTTTTTAACGTCAAAAAACGACATGATTACGTCATTATTTTTGCACCAACCTAATAATTTCTTGCAGTTTCCGTTTCGTAAAAGTTGAAATTTTCCAGTGAAGATAATTGCCTACTCAGTCATGCCGAGTTTTATATTCAATGGTTGCCAGTACCACGCAAACTAATACAAGATGGTCAATTATTTCTGGATATTTATCACAGAATCTGCATTTTGAGCTATACAATTTTTCGGTATGCGTGCTTGGTAATTTCTAGTTAGCAAGCATTACTCTTGCAGCAAGAATAAAACCTTTGGTTTCAGCTTTTAACCCTGCACTACGTAGCCACTATTGGGTACGGGGTTTGTCTATATCAGCTTGTTTGGTACGGGCAGAGTTTTGACCGTGAAGCGGTTTATCTTGCCATCGTTTCTGATCGGTTGCATTTGCCTTTGCTTTCTTTTTTAAGTATTTTCCAGCTGCAGTCGGTGTATCAGGCTTTATTTGCATTTCTTCGCCCATTTGAAACTCCATTTGAATTTTTTGGCCTCATTTATTACTGAATAAGGTTTCTTACTTCTTTCATGTTCTTTGACGCAGATCATCAGCTAGTCTTCTGTAGTTTCCGGGTATCTTTGAAATCCAATTGTAATTTTGTAAGACAGTTCTAGTTGAACTAATCCTCTGACTCCTTCGGATCTGGGCACATACAGACGATCAACATCAGCCTTGGGATGATGCATGCGGTTGCAGGTGTGAAGCTTTCTCGTTTTGGCGTCCATTCGCTTAATGTCTGCTATGGTCCATTTAAGGACGTTGAAACTGTATTGCACCACTGGGACAGCCAAGTTGTTTATGCCTGATATTCTGCTTTTTTGAATTCAGCTCGGCATTCAGTACCAGACGCACACGCCCGCAGTACTCCTTTCTTACCATCCCCTTCATTTGGGTATACTTCGCTAATTCCTAGATATCTATAGGCTTCTTCTTGTTCCAGTTCTCTATTCTTTGTGACAAGATTTAAATCGGTTGAGTGTATTTCTGTAATTCTCCCTTTCTTGAATGTTACTTTTGCACATTTGTTTAATCCGAAATCCATACCTATGTCATCACTGAAACATTTTACAGTATTCAAGTGACCCTTCAACTCATAGTATTCTTTGGCAAAGAGTTTGAGATCATCTATGCAAAGGAGGTGATTGAGTACTTTCTTCTTGTTATTATTATTATTATAACAAGTATTTACATTCTATTAGCTATAATATAATAATTGTGTTTGGTGCACCTCGAGGCGATGTAATGGTTAGCAAGCTTGTCTCGCGAGAACAATTACGACTGAGTAGTGAGTTCAATTCTCACTAGGTGCCCCTTACTATCTGCCTTGTGCCACATCTAAGCTACGCTTGGAAAATCACTATAATAGTTGTGTTTGTCCATCCCTTTGTTAGTTTGCCATGACCTCATAAATAGTGGACTATTCTGTTTTAATCTCGTTGGAAGAGAAAAGATATCAAATGAGAAAGACTGAAGAAAGAAAGTCGAAAGAAGGTCCGGCAGCTTGAACAAAGACAACCACCTTCCCTACCTTGCGATCAATGCCCGATACTGTTCCATTCACAAATTGGTCTTCTGATCCTGATCTATGTCGGCAACGGGTAAACCAAATTCGAACACGGGTTGTGGTGATAACGTCTAACAAATATTTCAATCAGATGCAAATTACAAATTGGAGAGATCAACAGCTAGCAAGTTCGGAAGTCTAAACATCTGGGATGTGTTTTAACAAAGAATAGAAAATAAATGACATCAAAATCCGAGCATGCATAAGACTAGTAAAAGATACCTTCCAAAAGCTAAGCAGAGTATTAAGAAATAGAAAAATAATGTTAGAAACAAAGAAAGATATACTAAACTGTTAGGTAATACCAGTCCTCCAATATGGAAGTGAATGATAGAAAATCTTTCATCAAATGAAGAGAAAACTTGAGCAACAGAAATGTGATTCTGCAGAAGGATACTGAAAATTCAAAACCTCTCTCTATCGTTTTCCTTCTAGACTGTTTGCCAACCAAGCCTATAAGGTCCAGTATGTCCTGCTATTTACCCAGAAGAGATTGATTTATAAAATTTCCATGGGTATTTGTATAAGTGAATATGACGAACTCAACTGGCGTTCGAACTCAGGTCTCTGATTTTTCATTTCTAACCGCTATCCATTGCACCACCGCTCATCCATATGTAATTATTATTATTATTAATAATATTTGCATTGTATTAGCTATTGTAGATAATCTAAAAACTAAATTATGCAGGACGATTTTTCTAGGGTATATGTAAATATTACGTTATTGCATATGAGGAATTTAATCATCTGTTAATTTCAGGGGTGGGTGGACTAATCTCCTGCGGAGAGGGAGGGTCGATTTTATTTCAACATTTTCGGTGGCTTGTGCAATTCAAGGAATGCAGACTTGCCACCACAACCACTGTTACCATGTGCTCGTACGATAACAAAAAGTTTTCTTTAGTAAGTTGTATGAATAAGAAGCGAGACATCTCTTGTGCTATTGACGTATTCTTCTGGGATAGAAAAAGAGAATAAATTTAATTTTCCCTGTCGTGTTCTCCAAGAAGGAATTATCCAGAGGGAATCTGATTTCTTCGACGGTCTGATGACAGACTCTTCTTGTGTCTAATGTGACAAATGAAATAACCTTTTTGTTCTTGATAAATTTTAAAACTCTTTTACTGGTTTTTAAGAAATCCGTTATTAATTGTAGGTTTCGAAATAATTCAGCATTATTTACATTTTAGACATTATTTAAAATCGGAATTTCTACCTATAATCCCAACTAGGTATTTATGCAGAGGATACTGCCATTTATTCCTGCTTTAGTAGCAAATCCAACAGATCCGACAAAATAAACATGGCAGATTACTCTTTAAAACGATCCCCAATCAGTGATTAATAGGGGCAAGAAATGTCTTGTAAATTTGAACGCTTCCAAAACAGAACTGCTTTCATTTAATCACCACAGAGAACAGTTTCTGACTACCATCAGGGTGGCTGATGGTGAAATCGAGGAGAGCAACTTTCAACGATTTCCGGGTCCACGATTTCTACTGACATGTTTTGGAGCAATTATTTCGAGTCAATTGCTACGTTTTCAGCATGGAAGAATGGCTCACTCTGCCGTGCCAAAAAATATTTCTCATCAGAATCCATTTTGCACATTTATAAATCTATTATTCGTCCGTGAATCGAATAGTGTTACCATATCTGGTCAGGTGCTCTGCTGTGCATTTTGAGATTCCTGACAAAATCCAGAGATGGGTATGCCATACAATCGGTCCTGGCCAAGCATCTCGTCTCCAGTCACTTTTTCACCGACGTGACATAGGTTCCCTCTGTCTGTTCTGCAAATATTTTCATGCTAACTCCTCGGACGAATTTTTTTCTGGGGATTCGATTACTTGAATTTAAGCTTGCTACTAGATTGGCAACTAGGTCTCACCGTTTTACTTTTGAACTAGTTAGATGCAGTCGTTAGTCCTACTCTAACAGTTTTTTTTCTTGCACTTCTCACCTGTCGATCTTCCTTCCAATTTCTTGCTTCCGTGATAATAACAATCTTCAAAATTTAAATGCAACGTCAAAGGCGCATAGTTGTAAAAAAAGGAGTCTTCCAGAATCTTAGTAAAGTATCAAGAGATAGGAAAATATCGTTAGAAAAAAAGGTAAGCGTGCTAAATGTCTTGCAGCATCTAATTTCCTCCATAGAAGCAAATGCTGGACAATTTCGTCACAGGGGAGAGATGAGATTTGAAACATTACAGATGTCGTTCTAACAACGAACGCAAAGAACACTATGGACCGAGCACCAAAAAAAAAAATGTTAAACTTTTAAAACATTCTAATTACAAATGAGTCAGCTATGTGCCATGTGTGATACACGCTTATGCAATCATTTCAATACATGACTGACAAGGTAGATTTTTTTCCGCAGTAGGTTACCATTTCTTTCTGCGGTTTCAAGGCTACAGAATCTGGTCTGTCTTGCTGCTATTTACCCATAGATGGGGGGAGAAGAATGTGATTCCACAGAAGAATACTGAGAATTCAAAACCTCTCTCCAGCGTTTTTCTTCTCCTAGACTGTTTGCCTACCAAGATTGGACGCGTAACGAAAAAAGTTTTAAAATATTCTAGTTATAAATCAGTCAGCTATGTGCCATGCGTGATACACGCTTATGCAATCATTTTAATACATAGCTGACAAGGCAGATTTTTCCATTTCTTACTGCAGTTTAAACGCTACAAAATCAGGCCTGTCCTACTATTTACCCATAGCTGGGTGGGGGGAGAAGAAGAGGATTCATACATTTTCAAGGGTATTAGCACGTTAGAATGTAATTAACCCGACTGGAATTCGAACTCGGCTCTCCGATTCCTTAGTCCGTGCCGTTATCCACTACTCCACCGTGCAAAGTGATTACGTTCAGTTAAAATGTGTTTCACTGTGAGTGAAACTTGGCATGTTGTAAATTATCGCTCATTGAGGATGCCTTACCCCTTCGCGGAGGTGCAGCCAGCGTATCCTACAGTCTCATTCGACTTGGCGCCAATTGCTGTAAGGCATAAAAAGAAGAATATGAAGTTCATATTATGAGAATATGTGGAATAGATATCAGTTGACGCAAGGCTTGTAGAGTAGTGCAGTGGTCAGGGAAGCATCCTCTCGGGAGTCTGTTTTGAGGAAGAAGGTGTCTTTCCTATGAAAACGAAGGGAATGCGGGTGATTTGATGCCGTGTCCGTGGGATGGCGTGTCCTCGGTCTGAAGGTCTGAACTGGTGGAACTGACGAATTTAGCTGGGCTAAACATATGCTATGGAAATAGCGAGAGAGCAGAGAGAACCTAGCCACATTTCGTCTGTAGGGAAAAGGGTTGCATTGCTGGAAATAATTCATCACCCACAAAGCTGCCTAATCGCTTTTGAAATCTATTATGGCTGGACAGTGAGAAATGTGCATTATCAGCAGGGATATAGCAGCAATAGTCCATTCATTGTCTGATCTGACTCTTGGAAAGTTAGCGTATAGAAGAAGGAGTTTCGTACTTTTTAGAATGGTACAAGGAACATACCATTCTTCCAGCGTCTTCAGTTCCAAATGAGTTCCGGAATGATATTTAGTCCCAATAGACGTTCGACACATTGGAGTATGATTCAGTGTACAATGCCCAGCAGGATTGGAGTCTTATACATGGTACCATGCCCGGCAGGTTTGGAGTCTTATTCAGGGTACCATGCCCGGCAGGACTGGAGTCTTATTGAGGGTACCATGCGCAGCAGGTTTGGAGTCTTATTCAGGGTACCATGCCCAGCAGGATTGGAGTCTTATTCAAGGTACCATGCCCAGCAGAATTGTAATCTTATTCAGGGTACCATTCCCAGCAAAATTGTAGTCTTATTCAGGGTACCATTCCCAGCAGGATTAGAGTCTTATTCAGGGTACTATGACCAGCAGGTTTAATGTCTTATTCAGGGTACCATGCTCAGGTGGATTGCAGCAAATTTAGTATCTCCTCGTTGGTGATGAAACGTCACTCGCTTTCCATTGGCGATATTGAATAATAAAACCTGCAAATATTTTCTTCAGTAGATTCATTACCAAATTTTACGAAACAAAGAAAAACTACATAGATTAAAATAAAACACTATTTAGATTATTCGTACTATTGTCCTCATCTTTGTCGCCATATTTATTACAACGTTTCAGCTGTTGTACGCTCCTGCCTTCTTCAGGTGGTTGGAATGTCAAACTGAACCCTTTATTTCGCTCAATGGGGTAGACTGTTCTAGTTCCATGTGCCATGTTTAATGGATGTCAGTTATCAGTTATCTCCTGTTAATTCCCCTCTCCAAGTTCTCCACTGTCTTAACCGGGTATTGAACTCACACTCTTTTGGGTCCTGTCATTGGATCTAACCAACGATCCACTGTGCAAGGCAGATAATAAAGTAAAATATATCAAAAACTAACAAAGTGTATACGAACCTACATTGACCGAATTCAAAAGCGATTACGCATTTTTTGTGGGTGATGAATTATTTTACATCCTGTAGACCTTTTGCACAACCGAAACTAGTTTTGTTTGGAAGGTATTGAATACAAAACATTACATCCATTTTATTTAGCAGATTCATTACCAAATTTTTCAAAATGAAAAAAAAGAAGTAAGAAGCAATAAAATAATAAAATAAAAATTTAAACAAAAACATACAATTCGTAAAAAAGATGGTGGAAGAACAGTTTGTTCATTGTACAACTCCTGAAAGGAAGATGAATAGGGGAAAAGTGTGAAAGAAGGAAAAAGAAAAAAAATGAAAAAGAAAATAGATAAACAGGAAGAAAATATTGAAAAGGGGGAAAGAATTAGTGAGAGAAGAAGAAAGGAGCAAAGGAAAAAGAAGGTAAAGAGTAGGAAAAAGGGCAGGTGGAATAAAAAAATAAATAAGAAAAGAATACAAAAAGAGAGAATGGCAGGAATGAATAATGAAAAATAAAAGAAAAAGATCGGAAAAAGAAGAAAAGGAAGAGTAAAAGTGAGAAGAGAACAATTAAAAGAGATAAATAAAAATAAAAAAAATAGTGAAAAATAAAGCAGAAAAAGAAAGGAAAGAGAAATAGAAAAAAGAAAGAAAGATGTAGAGTTAAAAAAGAAAAAACAATTGAAATAAAAGGAGAAAAAGATAAAAGAAAAAGGAGGAAGGCGAAAAAAGAGGATATATAAAGGAAAAATAGAATTAAAAATAGAGAGAAAAAGGAAAAGAAGAAAAATTAAGGAAGAAAAAGAAAACAAAGAAATATAAGAAAGAAAAAACAATAGAAAGGAAAGAAGACAATACAGCAGAAGATGGAAAGAAAAAAGTAAGTGATATAAGAAGACAGAAAAAAAAAGAATAAAAAATATCAAAGAATAGGAAAATTAAATGCAAATAATATGAAATACGTAATGATGAAAATATCAAGAATTCTTTTTCTCTTTGCCATGTCTCTTCAGGACGTATGTGATCATGGTTCTCCACAGATTCCTATCCTTACGAAAAAGGTGAAGTAAAAAGTAAATATAATGAAACGAAGGAAAACGAATAGAAGGAGAAAAAGAAAGAGAAAAAAAATAATAGAAAGATGAAAAAAAAAAGATGGAAAAGAAGGATAAACTGAAGAAAAAAAAATAGCAGAAAGAAAGAGAAAAAGAATGGCAAAGGAAAAAAGAAGGATAAAAAAGAAGGATTGGGAGATGAAAAAAACGAAACGAAATCACAAAAACACAGAGGTAAGAAAAATATAAAATAGGAAGTGAAGAAGAAAACGGAAAAAGAAGTAAAAGAAAACAAGAATTAGAATTTTAGATTTTATGGATAAGTATTAAAAATATATCATAATAGGTGATGCTAAAATTTTTTCGATCCGAACCTTTTCTCAAAATCTGACCAAATGTCTAAACCCCAGAATTTTCTTTTTTGAAAGATCTTCTTGGTTTTTTTCTGAGGACGTCTCAGTACCCTTATGTAAAAAGCCCCGTGTTTGTTTCATCGCAGTGTTTTTCATTTGATAATTGCGCAAAAGCTGTTATATCTAATAAAAAAATAGTACGAATAATACATTTTCAATCAATGGAAAAAATACAGAAATAAAACCCGTAGAATAACTTGTTTCTTTATCTAGTCACATGTGATCGATTAATCAATTGGTATATGAAAAGTTTTAGCTGACCAGTAATCTTAATGGCTGAAACAATTAAGTTTTAAAGGGTAAAAAAGACTTTGAGTTGATGTAACTTCACGTTTAATAAATGTTAGCCATTAAAAAAAAAACAAACAAAAAAAAAACACAAAGAAAATGATTTAAATTACACGTATGTTTCTATTAAATAACGCATTTGTTTTTATAAGCTTGCAATCTTACAATTCATGCTACTTAATTATTTCTCGATAAATTTAATTTATAACTTTTCTTCTTATCAACTCGATCTTAACTGTCGGCATCAAGGGAAGTAATACGATTATTTTCTGACACACAACAGCTGCTAAGTACGCAAGGAATTGTTTAGCCAAGTAATCGAGGGTGGTGTAATAAATTGTGGCGCGGGATGAGAAATCGGAGATCCTGGTTCGAATTCCAGTAAAGTTTGTTGCATTCAACTTACGCTAGTGTATCCATAAATAATAATAAAAAATAATTACAATTATCATGAATTCAACTATTTCTAAACCAATGTAAATCGACACTAATTTTCTCTTCTACACACACAAATACTGGACATTCTCAGTATCGGACAAGCAGTTCACACGGACAGGTCGTTAATTCGTGCATCAACGAAAAATTCATTTCCATTTTCAGGCTATAATAGTAACATTTATCTTTTAGTACTCGAAAAAAAATTCGAGGTTAGAAAAGAGCAGATATTTTTTGTATTTTTCTGGCTTAATTATCTGGACATTCATTACACACATCTATAAAAAAACAAAACAAAAAAAAACATACGAGAAAGACTGTATACACTTTATTTATTCTTTATCTTATCATTCTGTCTGATTCCAATCCATATTTGATCTACATTTGACTCCAAACTCATAATTTTACTCAGTATTAATGTCTCTCGTATCTCAAACATTTCATAACCAGATAAATACTACTCGTTTTGTTGTTTCCACATCTTGCTGTTTTTATTTTTACGAGTATTTTTGTATATTTAAATGATAGAGGATTTATAATGATTTACTCAGTTATAACTCACTACACACCGAAATATCACTGGGAAAGGTATGAATCCATCTCTTCTCCCCCAGCTGTTAGTTACATATATAGTCTGGATTCCATAGCTTTGGTTGGTAAACATACTAGAAATGGCGACTCCATGAAATCAACCATCTCCAAGCCAACCTGGACTCTTCGCGGAGATACATACACCTCTCGAAATTGCATACCGACTGGAATTCTTTAGTTGTGTTCTTTTCTAATTCTCCTGCAAGTAGAGAAATTGTTTCCTTACTTTTTTTAACCAATTAATTAACTTCTTGTGGAGATGAAACGGATTTCTGTTTTTTTTTAATAAATCTTATCTTGTAGCAAAATCAGCTTTTTTTCATTTTTTAGAAAAAATGCTTTGTAATTTATCGGTAGTCACAACAGTGTCAAAGCTGCCAATAGATATAGCAGTCATTTTGTTAGCCAATCTTGGCAGAGGAGAACAGATTCAAGCTTTGTAACAATGCCACTTGCAAGTTGTTTGTGTTGAGTTAGGTTACAACTGCTACTCAGCTGAATATTCCCAACAAGGAAAACTTAGAAATGGGAGGCGGGTATAAAGAAAACATGAACCTAGGTCACATAAAAGAAGATTTATTGAGCATAACTAATAAGAGGCAAGAATTAACAATATAGTTTCTAAGGAATTGATGGATTTTATTTTTAATCTAAAATGATTTCCTATTATTTGAAACGTTATTTTAGGGGATACACGTGTTTGAGAAAACGCCCTGTTTTTTTTTAAACAATGTGAATTATGTCTACCGGCTTGGGCATTCGAGAGACAATAACGAAAAGGTGCTTTCCGTCCAGGTTCGAATTTGCTTGCTCCTTTGTTGGGGAAAACACCATCTGATCTGGCGTGCTTTTAGACCACTTGGCCACAGTATCACAATTGTTATGGTTACCTATCTACATTAGAATGAATTCCTAGGCGAGGCAGTCAGGACGCAGTGTAACCTGACAGTTCGGACAGACACTTCTATCTGCTGACTAATAACACTCTTATGTTGTATATATGTTCTGTTATTTCAATACACTTGTTAAAGCTACCTTCTTCTTTCTGTGTTTTTCTTTCTGGCCCCTAACAGACCACAACACAGACTGGGGTCAAAACGTGTAAAATAGGTCTTATTACCAGCAATACATTTTTGCAAACATTATTACCAGCAATGAATTCTTGAAGAAAAAAAAAATTCAAGCAATATATTATTACAAGCAATAATTAACAGCACTACTTTTTTTTTTTGGGGGGGGGGGTAATATTAGCAGCCTTACATTTCTAAAAAAAAAAAAAAATACCAGCAATACATTTAAAAAAAAAAAATTCAATACATTTTGGAAAAAAAAAAATTACCAGCAATACATTTTGAAAAAAAATATTACCCGTAATAAAAATCTTGTTGCTATTAAATAACCCATTGAAGTTGATAAAACATCTGGCACATTTCTGTTATGGTGACCTATCTACATTAGAATGAAGTCTTCCTCCTTCATAAATACTAACCTGCAAGGCTGCCTAAGGAGTGCCATCGGGAAGCAGTGTAACTGAGAGTTCGGACGGACACTTCTATCTGCTGACTAATAACACTCTTATTTTGTATATATATTCTGTTATTTAAATACACTTGTTCAACCTTCTTTCCATGTCTTTCTTTCTGGTCCCTTACAGGCCACAGCAACAATTCAGCAATATTCAATTAGCCTTTTAAAGAAACAGGTGTTGCCACTAAAATAAAGATCAGAGTGATAGGAAATAATGCCAGTATGGTGATAAAATCTCTTCGAGTTACCTCCCTTTACTGTAACTCTTCTACACTTATGACTAGAAAAGGCATCTACACAGCGGTCATGTTGTAGGTCAATAAAGTTTAAGTACGCACTCCCAAATCTCTGTGATTGTTCATTGCAGCCGTATTTAAAAAAAATCATTAATTCCTTAGAAAATACTTTGTTTACGCTTCAGATGCGACAGTATAAAAAAAAAAAGTCTGTTCTCCGTATATAACTGTAATAGAGGTGACAGTGACTTACCAGGAGCAAAGCGAATTCGCTGTCTCGCGTGTCGACCCATTCTCTGAGAGTTGGTCACGCGTGCGTACGCTTACTGCCATTTTTATGCAGCAGACTTATTTGCATAAGAGAACAACGCTACCATTAAAAACCAGGCGAGTGGACGTGGGAGAGCAGGGCTCTTCTAGGCTTCGGCGAGACGAGACGTATTGCTGACAGAAAGCGACAGCAATTTCTGGGCATCTGACAAGCTATTTCGGCTAATATGGACGGCCGGTTTGATTTAAAAATTATTCCCGAGTTTGACGGGACTGGATCTGTGGTTGAATGGCTCGAGAAGTTGGAGTTGGTGTGCGACCTATCGGGAGTGAAGCGGCTTGATCGTGTCATCCCTCTTCGCTTAGCCAGGGGAGCATTCGCCGTTTACCAGCAACTATCTACGGAAGAGAAATCGGATGTGTCTCGAATCAAGGGAGCATTGATGACAGCATTTGCCCCTGATAAATTCACGGCGTACGAACAATTCGATGCACGTGTATTGCGTCCGGGTGAGACCATAGATGTATATTTGGCCGATCTACGGAAGCTGTCCGTCCTTTTTGGAGGAGTGCCAGACAGTGCGATGGCATGCGTGTTCGTGCGGGGGCTTCCTGATCATGTGAAAAGGCTCCTGCGGTCCTCGTCAGGGCGGATAATATGTCTCTCGAGGAGCTATTGGCCCTAGCTCGGGCAATCATAAAGGACGAGACAGCAGAGAGGGAACCAGTTGTCGCTGCGGTGCAGGCCTCCAAGGCTCCTCGATCTTCCTCAGACATGGGCCCACTTGTCACATGCTATGAATGTAACGGGCCCAATCACTTCGCGATGGACTGCGTGAAGAGGCGAAGGGCAACTAACGCGCGTTGCTATCGATGCAACAAGACCGGTCATCTGGCCAAAAATTGTCCGGGAAACGGAGGCGGGGACGAGACTTCAGCGCCGGTCCACTCCCCAAACAGCAACTAAACTCGGTGCTACCCATCATTACTGTGTGTGTTGACGGCACACCATGTTCGGCCCTCCTTGACTCTGGGTGCTCACGGTCAATCTTGAGCGCGAGTTTATGTCGGTCTTGGTCGAAGCAGGATATGGCGGTATCTACATTAACCGGAGCTACACAGGCTTGCTGTGGAAGGGGCACCGTCAGAATTTGCACAGCAACTGGTAATACTGCTACAATCGATGTGCAGGTTATGCGAGGGAAGCCCCTGAATTTCGACCTGTTGCTTGGCATCGACGCCATTAAGGCACTCGGTGGAGTTCGCATCACGCAGCATGGAAGCGTGGAGTTTGAAAAACCACGATCCGTCTGTGCAGTGATTCGTATCAGCGAAGCCGATTTCAGTGCGAAATTCAATGAACGGCAGGGAGTTTGGGTCGCAGCCTGGAAGTGGTCGGCAGGTCATGCACCAGGGAAACTTCAGAATCTGATCTCTGAATATCCAGTATCCAGCGAGATGAGAGAGGAGTACGAGCATGAATTACAAACATGGATGGACAATGGTTGGTTGGTGCCGTACAGTAACAAGGAGTTTGGCCCGCCCAAGGGACTGATACCACTGATGGCCGTGCTGCAGACCAACCTGCATAAGGTGCTTCCTGTGATGGACTATCGGGAACTGAATACCTACGTTGAAACATTCACAGGTGCCGCGGATGTTTTGCGCAGAAAGACTGCGAGATTGGAGACAGCATGGTGCGAACGTGTCCATTCTGGACCTCAGGAAAGCATATCTACAGATCCGTGTTGAAAAATCCCTGTGGCCATATCAAACAGTTATGTTTCAAGGGAAGCGATATTTGTTTGACAAGGCTGGGGTTCGGCCTGAATGTTGCGCCCCTGATAATGCGAGCTGTGCTCAAGGCTGTGTTAGCACAGAATGAAACTATAAATAGAGCAACGTCAGCATATATTGACGATATATATATCAACGAGGGTGTGGCGTCGGCGGAATCTGTGAGGAAACATCTCGAGTTCTACGGACTGACGAGCAAGGATCCAGAGAAGTTACAGGACGGAGCCAAAGTGCTGGGGCTAGAAGTATGGAAGGAACAGGGTCGACTGTGATGGCGACGAGGAAGTAGAATGGTAAACGGCCCTATGACTATGACACGGAGAGGTATTTTCTCCATGTGTGGCCGGCTGCTGGGACACTTCCACGTGTGTGGATGGTTGCGAGTGGCGACAGGCGTCATCAAACGTCGAGCCACTGCCGTAACACAAAACTGGGACGACAAAATTTGTGATGCTCCCCTGGAACGTACGATAACGGACACCCTCGCCCGGGCTCAGCAACTGGATCCTGCACAGGGAGAATGGTGCGTGAATACGAAGGAGCAAGACGTGTGGGTGGACGCGAGTTCGCTGGCTGTAGGAGTAGCGCTCGAGGCTAAGGGAGCCATAATCGAGGACGCATGCTGGCTACAGCCGATAAAAAACACCTAGCATATCAATGTGGCTGAACTGGATGCTGTGCTGAAGGGAATCAGCCTCGCGCTAAAATGGCAGGCTACGGTATTACACGTGAACACGTGAACCCCTCTGCGTGTACCATTGGGTGATTAATGCCCTTACAGGAAAGTCTCGGCTGAACACCAAGGCCGCTAGCGAGATGCTCATAAGGCGACGACTTGAAACTCTAACTTCTCTTGTGAAAGAGTATAACCTTTCGGTTGACATAGCGCTAGTTAGATCCGACCAGAACCGAGCTGACTAGAGTTCCCCAGAGGTGGTTCAGCAATGTGAAGGAACTCGAACCTGTTCAACCAGTATGTGCTTTTGCCGTAGGAAATCCGAGCCCTGCTCAGTTAACTGAGATTCATCGCCACAGCAGACACCCTGGAGTTAAACGGACACTATATTTTGCACGTAGGATCAACCCGTCCGTATCGAAAGCAGCAGTGAGATCGGTCGTTCGGAGTTGTGAACAGTGTCAGTCAATAGATCCAGCTTCTGTGCGATGGCAGAAGGGAGAGCTAAGTGTGCGTGAAACTGGGAATGGACATCACACACTATAATGGTCGCCATTTTTTGACTCTGATCGATTGCGGCCCCACACGGTTTTCGATCTGGCGGCCGGTAGTTCGGCAAGACGCTGCACACGTAATCCAGCAATTGGAGTCGGTGTTTTTCGAACGTGGTGCCCCAGTGGAGATTCTGGCTGATAATGACACTGCATTCCGCAGTCAGCAATTCAAACAATTCACAGAAGAATGGGGCATCTGATTCCGACTGCGCTGCGCGTACAAACCATCTGGAAATGGTATTGTAGAGAGGTGTCATCGGACAATCAAACGGATTGCTGCGCGAAAAAGCTGCTCTATTATGGAGGCCGTGTATTGGTATAACATCACACCCAGGGATGATGTGTCTGCCTCTTCTGCGCCCGCCAATCTGCTGCATTCGTACAAAATTCGAATAAAAGGAATTGACGTTGTGCCCTCGCCTAACCAGGCGACTTCGACTCGGTATAAAGAAGGAGACGCAGTTTGGGTAAAAAATCCGCACGGACGCTGCACGTCAAAGTTTGTGAAAGGTCGTGTCACGGGGATAAACAGTCCACAGTCGGTAGTCATCGATGGGCTACCGCGGCACGTCGGAGATGTACGTCCACGGCTCACTTCATTGTTACCAGCGAATGATGGCGGTGACACAACGTCAGGGAGTCATGAATGGCAAGAACCAAGCTCCAGTGCAAGCAGCAGCGACACCTCATCTGAAAGCGAGAAAGAGGTAGACTTGATCCTTATTGATTCCCCGGAATATGATTCAGACCAGGACACATCTGACGATTCAGCCACGGAGGAAGACATGGTTATACCACCGCGAAGGAGTGCAAGGGTGAAACGACCAGCCCCTCACTGTCACTTATGTGATCATACGATCGGGGGGGGGTGTAATAGAAATGACAGTGACTTACCAGGAGCAAAGCGAATTCGCTGCCTCGCGTGTCGAACCATTCTCTGAGAGTCGGTCGCACGTGCGTACGCCTACTGCCATTTTTATGCAGCAGACTTATTTGCATAAGAGAACAACGCTACCATTAAAAACCAGGCGAGTGGACGTGGGAGAGCACGGCTCTTCTAGGCTTCGGCGAGACGAGACGTATTGCTGACAGAAATTTCTGGGCATCTGACAATAACAAACTTTAGAATACAACCGTCCTTCATTTGGTGAACACGAGCATTCGCTGGCGTTGAGGAAATGTAGCCTTAAGAATCTCGTTCGCTACATCATTGTGACTTTAGTGATATTATTTTAACGTGTGACACCGAGGATGCGTTGTAGGCAGCGGAGATGGAAGCATTCCAAGTAGTTTTGGCGTAAGTTGCCCCCTGATTACACACCCAGAGGTCTTTGGAATTGCGTCAAGAAGTTGATTCTGTATATCAGCTGATTTTCTTACTGTTCGAAACCGGGATCAATTGTATAAAATTAAATAAAACGTATGGGAAACAAATTACATAAGCTCTTATTGTAAGTCAAAATTAAACACTGTCGAAAATATTCTCTGCTAGAAATCTATCTCGTAAGATAAGCGTGACGTCCCGGCTGGTTAGAATAAATCCCATCGATGCCATCATCTCGAATACCTCGTAAATGACAATCTCGTCCTTAGTTAATAATACAAAACTGATGTGTATAGCATGGACTTGAAATTGCCATGTTTTCGCCTTCCCATTCTTTTTTTTATTTGACGGTTACGTTAGTTGTGAACTCACTTATTGCCTTCTCAAACAGTCTGTCGTCAGATTTTGATGCCACCGACCACCTACTCCTTTGTCAATCTCTGAAGTTCAAGTCGTGCTTGTAGATAGCCTTAAAGCGTAGTGAAGAACGGCCTACTGGAGATAGTCGTGTGGTCAGATCACCATAGGTAACATCCTTTGGTTTACGACCGTAATTTATTTGATGATCATGTCCAAAGAGGAGCTGTAAAACTTAACCTTTAGCACTCTGCATTATTAATATAATTTCTCATTCCATCATTTTTGAATGCTCCCCAATTGCTGTAAACTTATTGTTAATTTCTCTCAGACGTATTTTCTGTTGCCGTAGCAGGATATGACAACACAACTATGAAATTAAATCAAATTCAAATTCAGGGAACAGTCAGGATAAACTTTCTGCACAGTAAATAAAGTCGCACACAGAGTAATAAAGTTTAAGAATCTCGTTCGCTGTATCAAGGCAGCGTAAGTGATTTTATTTCGCCATGTGACACCGAGGATGTGTCGTAGGCAGGGGAGATGGAAAGATTCCAAGCGGTTCTTCTTCTTGGCGTAAGTCGTCCAGGATTCACTGCTACACAACAGGGTACCTAGAACAAATGCGGAAACACGCTTAGACATTTCATCAATAAGTTGATTCGATATATCGATTTTATTTTGTTCACTAACCAAGAAAGGAATTCATCGAATCTTTCCCGCACAGTTTCCTCCCAAAAAAAAGAAACTTAAAAAAAAGATATAAAATCGAAATTTTAATAGAAGCATCACCTTAATTCACACTCCTGAAATGTACTGCATAAAGAATGTAAAGAGGTAAGGACTTTAAATACAGCAAGTGAAGTCTCTAGGTTGTAAGTCGTAAGAATGTCACCAAATCACATCTCTTGTTTTATTGATTACAAATGACCCAACAATTGGCTTTCATAATTGGATTAGACAAAACGTTACTCATTTCATTACTGGACAAGACCTTGAACAAAGAAAGATTTCATGGTTATTGATCGATCACGCCCGTTGATTGAGTGTTAATTAATTTACATGAGAATTTTAATTGATGTTCTACATATTTTTCTTCTGTTCAATTTTGTTAGTTTAAAATTCTTTTGAAGGTCGAACTAGAGGAGATAGATAGATCGATAGATAATGAACAGACTGGAATAGTTAGATAGATAGATAGATAGATAGATAGATAGGAATTATTGCTACTTAAATCAGGAAAGAATAACTTTTACGTTGTTTTTAATTTGGAGTAAGCCGCTGATGTACTTCGTCATACCACCGTTTGGATTTTTATACTTCAACAGTTTTATTCATTTTATTCTTTAAATCGTCTTTATTCAAAGAAGATTTATCCAATTCAAAATCTTATTAATAATAATCTCCACGGCATCTCGAAATTCATAGAAATCTCCGCTCTTAATATGTTGTAATGTCTTTGTTCAAAATAACCGAGAATTAGGAAGTCTGTAGTTACAGGGAGTATCGAAGGAAAAGAAGACGAGGTAGAGGACATAAAGAATAAGAAGTTTATTAAATATTCATACACAGAACTGAAATACTTGAGTAAAGCGAATACTACTCAAATCCTCTTCTAATGTGTCTACTTGCCATATTTATGTAGGAGCAGTCCATTGCCACCGTAGTAGGGAAGAGCAGGAAGTACGCTGGATCTTTCTCTACAACAGGAGTACAAACATATCATACATCAAGTTATTGCTATACATGACAGGTTCATATCCCTACTTCTCAATATAGTCAACACCTCTTTCAATGGAAGCGTTTCACCCACGAATGAGAGAGCATGTACCCCAGTTTGTACAACTTCGTTTCCTTTGTAGTTTGTTTTATCATATAAGAAATAAGTAACTGTTATAATGTTTCACTTGTTCAAAATAGCCGAGAATTAGGGCGACCGTAGTTAGAGCGAGTATCGACGGAACAAGAAACTAGGTAGATACTACTAGGAAATACTATACAGATCGTCGTCTAATGTAGCTACTTGCCATATTTATAAGTCGATCAGCCGGTTTTCACAGCAGTAGGGAAGAGAAGGAAGTATGCTGAGTCCTATTCTATAATATATACATAATATAGTAAAAGTCATCTTTGAGCAAATTGTCTTCACTGTTATATAAAAGAATGTGCATTATTCAAGAGTTCAGATTCATATAAAAATCTTTTTATTGCAATCTTTGAAATATAGGTATATAAATTTCTACATTCGTATTAGCCAAGGTAATATTGTGATCAGAAAATTTGCATTTCTTGTTCCAGTGTTTTCAACAGCGCTGCTCTATTCATGCTCTGTTTTCGGTCTAAATCTGCTACGTTCTCAAGTCAAGAATCTTAATGAGTAGTTTGGTTATGCAGTTATTCATGTTGTATTTCATGGGCCTACACTTGATTTCTTAGATAGCCCTCTAAAGACGGATCTATTAAAGTATTCTGGTATTTCACCACTGTCATATTTATTTAGTGAACGTTCATCACACAAAAGAAAAAATATGAAACGAATATGTTGGCGAACTCTTTCACAACAAAAAGAGGGAAACCATAAACAGAATAATATGGAAGGATCTGAAATATTAGAGTTTACAGTAAGATGGACAATGGACAAGCAGGATAGGAAAAAACAGTTGATTCTTGCATCAACAAAGCTATGGAAATAATTAGTGGCGAAATACAGGAAGCCCTTAATATATCCATCTTCGTAATGATGCCTAAGTGGTCAGGTACAAATAAATGCGAGCTCCATCGAAAAATACAGGAAGCCCTTAGTATATCCATCTTCGTAATGATGCCTAAGTGGTCAGGTACAAATAATTGCGAGCTTCATCGAAAAATACAGGAAATCGTTAGTATATTCATCTTCGTAATGATGCCTAAGTGGTCAGGTACAAATAAATGCGAGCTCCATCGAAAAATACAGGAATCCCTTAGTATATCCATCTTCGTAGTGATGCCTAAGTGGTCAGGTACAAATAATTGCGAGCTCCATCGAAAAATACAGGAAACCCTTAGTATATTCATCTTCGTAATGATGCCTAAGTGGTCAGGTACAAATAAATGCGAGCTCCATCGAAAAATACAGGAAACCCTTAGTATATCCATCTTCGTAGTGATGCCTAAGTGGTCAGGTACAAATAAATGCGAGCTCCATCGAAAAATCAGCTTACTGAGCCACAGAAATAAATCCGGAATTTGATGAATAGAGTGTGTAACAGAATTAGATCAGAAATAGGAAAAGAACAGTGTGATTTCGTAAAAGATACTGGAACAAGAAATGCAATATTTATGATCAGAGTAATATCAGATAAAGCATTAAAATCTTCAGAAAGACATACACTAATGATGCATTGACTACGCAATAAAACACTTGATAAGGTACGACACAAAGATAGAAAGAAGCGTAAGACCTTCTCACCTGATCTTCACAGCGAGGCAAGTGTAAGAGAAATAGAAATCCTACAAGGATTTATTAATGACGGACACAATCTTAACAACTTAAGATACACAGATGACACCGTGTTGATGGTAGGTATATAGTAGAAGCCGTAGTTATTCCTAGATATGATAGTAAAGGAAAGTTTGAAGATAAGACTAACCTTCCAATTGTAAGAAGACAGAAAGTATGGTAGTTAGTAAGAGAAAAAAAAATAAAGATGTGAGGTAGGATTAGCAGATGTCAAAATCAACCAAGTAAAAAAAGTTAAACAGGGGACAGAAATGTGACACCGAAATCCGAAGGCACAATGGAATAGCGAAAGATGCCTTTTCAAAATATAAACAAAGTATTAAGAAGCGGGAAATCTTCCTTAGAAACAAAGAAAAGATCTTTCAATTGCTATGTAATAGCAATTCTCCGAGATGGCAGTGAATGCTGGACAATTTCCTGACAGATGAAGCAGAGACTGGAGAGAACAGAAATTTGGTTCTACAGAAGGATACTGGGTATTGTTTTCATCACTTCCCACCAAGCAAGGTGATAATGCCGCAAAACCGGAAGGGGCTACTGGGAATGAAAGAGAATACGATGACTTTAAAGACCTAAAAATCCAATGCTAAACAGAAAACAAATGTAAACCTGTACTCTTGTTCAAAAGATCGGAGAGGGGCGTGAATTGGATACCAATAATAATAATGATAACAATATAAACAATAATATAAAAAACAACAATAATAATAATAAGTTTATGCAATAGGTATAGAAACACAAGTAAAGCACGATACATTGACTGAAGCTGCAAAATACTTTAAAAACAAATCAAAAGCAAATGCAACCCACCAGGTACAGAAACGATGGCAAGATAAACAGTTTCACGGTCAATACTCTGCCTGTACCAAACAAGCTGATGTAGACAAACCCGGTACCCAATAGTAGTTACGTAGTGCAGGGTTAAAAGCTGAAATCGAAGGTTTTATCATTACTGCACAGGACCAATGCTTATTAACTAGAAATTATCAAGCACACATACTGAAAAAATTGTGTTAGCCCCAAATGCAGATTCTGTAATAAATATCCAGACACAATTGACCATCTTGTGTCAGGTTGCACGGTATTGACACCCACTGAATATAAAACTCGGCATGACAGAGTGGGCCAATAATGCACTGGAAAATCTGAAACTTGTTCGGAATGGAAACGGCGAGAAATTGGTATGAACCCCACCCAGATCCGGTTACGGAGATAGGACCTCTAACAATTTTATGGGACTACACAATATACACAAGCAGGACAATCAAATCTAATCGCCTAGACATCGTTATTAGAGACTGCAAACAAAACAGTTGCCTCTTTATTGATATGGTAGTCCCTGCAATGTATCTTTGAAGATCTTCAAATAGCTGTCAAAATACAAGGACCTTGAAATCCGAATCTCAAAAATGTGGCTAATGAGGACTTCCGGCTGCAGCTGAAGTCCTCGGATCGATTGGAAAACATTTCAGTATACTCATTGAAAGGATTCCTTGTAGCCTATGCCTTAAAGAAATACAAAACATTGCCCTCACAAGTACAGCCCACACCTTACGATGGTCTTTCTCTATGTAAAATATGCGTTTTTTTTTTGTTTTAATTATTTTAATTTGCACAGTGGAAAAGTCATGATGCCATTTCTGAATTTGGATCTCTTGTCGTGATCCCGAAAACAATGAGTATACACCAGAAATCAAATGAAATAATAATAATAATAATAATAATAATAATAATAATAATAATAATAATAATAATAAAAGTAAATAAATAATAAAATAAAAATTTACAGAGAAAAGACCTCTAACAATTTAAAGGAATTTTATAATACGCACAAACAGAACAATCAAAGCTAATGATCCAGATATTCATGATCGAAGACCACAAAAGCAGAAAGTTATTTTTTATTTCCATGGCAGTTCCTGCAGAATGTAATGTATCTTTGAAGATCTTCAAAAAAACTATCAAAATACAAGGATCTTGAAGTGGAAATCTACAAAATGTGGGACATAAAGACACCAAGAATTCCAGTTGTAGTTGGAGCCCTCGGATTGATTGGAATAGGTTCCGATAGACTCAGTGAAGGGGTTCCTGGGAGCCCATTCCTTAAAGAAATACAAAAGATTGTTCTCACGAGTACACTTCACACATTCGAAGAAATTTATCTATGTAAACTGTATGTAATTTATTTTTTTTCTGTTTTTTACAAAAATAATCAGTAGAAAATGTCATGAAGCCACTTTTGACCTTAGATTTCTGGTTGGGACCGGGGGTGTCACAAGGCCTAACGTGTGTGGCACCCAGTGAGGTCCGAACTCACTTCTTAGTCGTAATTGTTCTATCGAAACAAGCTTGCTAACCATAATATCACGTCGAAGTGCCCAAACAGAAATATAATTATGATCATAAAAGATTCTTTTTCCACCATTGTAATTTATCGACGTAGTAAGAAGTTCAGGTAACTTAGCAAATTTGCAATGGACTCTGGTAACATAAATCACCTGTTCATTTTGAGTATCACCAACTTCATGAATATTATATCAACAGTTATTGATAACGAATTTGGATCGTGATGTCAACACGAAATGATGCTACACCTGTCTGTCGATACATTTTTTTTCGGATTTTTTTAAACACAGCTTTCAGATGTACAGTCAATAATTACGAAACGGTAAATGGAAAATCGTTTTTTTTAACAATATCGCTCAGTCTCCCTTACTCCCTTACTGTTTTGGTAACTCATGTCATCCTCCAAAAACTTGCAAATGTCTCGGTCATACATATATACATATGTAATTCATTCTGTGGCGTCATACATACTATGTACATATTAAATCTAGGAGACAGAAATCGGAATAATTTGGAGGATAGTTCTGGATATGACGATAAACTACATCCAGCAGTAAGGATTTTTGATCGGGATATTGAAGGTGTTGAGAAACGTGGGGCCACCTCTTAATTGCTGTTGTTCCTAGGTTCACCCTAACTCAGGGTGGTAGCGACGGTTAGGGTCCCAGATAGGGGAAAATAGTGAACCTCCAAACAAAAACAAAACACTATGAAAATATATTTTTTATAATAGAAATACCAGCAATATATTTTTATATAAAAAGGACTAACAATACATATTTAAAGTAAAATGACTAACAATAGATTTTGTCAGTAGTTGAAGGCCTACAAATGCGTTAAAATATTTAGATTTCGGCATAAAATAACCCATAGTGGTAAAGAAAATCAAACTAATATAACATTTGGAGGATCTAGATCTAAAAGATTTAGAAGCTATTACTATGAAGGAATAGAATCAAAAATACCTGTCAGTGTGCGTAGAATTATTAACGCAAGGAATTAAAATTAACAGGATTACAGACCAAAACTGTGAATACAGATTACATAGTTAACGAAGTAATAGAAGAGGGAGAATAAATTGTGTTCTATCTTAAATGTTTGTTTGATTTTTTGGTATTATTGTTTGACATTAAAATAACATCGTTGTAGGAGTAGCGATTGTTTAAGCGTAGCTTAGGTGTGGCACAAGGCTTAAAATAGGGAGCAACCAGTGAGGATAGAACTCACTAATCAGCCGTAACTGTTCTAGCAACACAAGTTTGGTAACCATTACACCGCCTCGAGGAGCCCATCCTTGTGCCTGTAACTAGACGTACTTTCAGATCCACGATTTCATAATTTGTGAAAATATGCACATGAAATTTCCATGATGTATTATCGGAGGAGATGAATAATTCCGATACCAACTTTACATGTTGAATCTGCAGAGAAAGCCATGGAGCTCTCCGACGGAGATCGGCGGAGGGCGTTCAGGTGCTGTTGAAAGGGATAAAACAAAAAACAAAAAAATAAAAATGAGAGATAGAAGAGAAAAGGAAAAAAAAAAGATAGAAATATATATAGAGATGACCAAGGTCGTCGTTTCACCTATTCCTTCGTTTTTTAATCTATTCCTCGTCGACATCTTGGTATTTCTAGTATAGGCGGTGTTTTTTCCTATCCAGCAAGGGAAACAAAATATCGTTTCTCATCATAATTCCTATGACCAGCGAATGTGTATGAGTGTTTTTTTTTTTCTAAGTCAAGCATCGTTTTATGGAGATAAAAACTTTCCTGGCGACAAGTAGAAATTACGTACCTATTATTTCAAGCAATGTTCATTAAGATTGTGGATCTTTCCGCGTGTTGGACCTAAGAGGGAAAAGACCAGCATTAAATTTGTTCTCTTTTTGTCTCGTTTTGGCTGAGGAAGAAGTGACGTAAGGCGTTTCTGATTGGTCGTTTGCTATTTCAAGATCAGTTTTGGTAGTTATTTGTCCGTTGTTGTGTGCTTGGTGGAGATTTGCTTCAAAACCGCCTGGTGGAATAGGTATTGTCCCAGTAGGGTCTCTTGGGTGAACAGGCATGATGTTGAAAGACCAGAAACTTGTCATGACCGCAAATCATAACATCACTGATGAGTCGATTCTGTGCACCTGTTGGAGTATATTCCGAACAAATGCCTAAGGATATATCAATAATAATATATCTAATATTTGTTAATTATTGTTTGTAGCTCAATATTTTATTCTTTTTACTATCTCTCCTAAATCCTATTCTTCCAAGCATTTACACCAATTCATTAGGTAGGTGATATTACTTCTCTTATGTGAAATTAACTGTTATGTCGAGCAGTGTTCATTGAGAGTGTGGGTCTTTCCGCGTGTTGCACCTAAGAGGGAAAAGACGAGCATTCAGTTAGTTCTCTTTTTGCCTCGTCTTGGCTGAAGGGAAAGTGACGTAGAGCGTTTCTGATTGCCCGCTTGCTATTTCAAGATCAGCATTGGCAGTTATTTAAATAGGTATTATTCCGGTAGGGTCGTTTGGGTGAATAGGTATTATGTTGAAAAACCCGTAACTTGTCATGGCCTCAAGTCAAAACATCACTGATGAAGCGATCCTGCGCACCCGTTGGTGTGTATTCATAACAAAATCTGCTTTATTTATGGTTAAAGATTGATTGATTCGTTTTCTACGGCTTATCAACCACTTGTAGGTTATTTAAAGCCAGAAGATATTTTTAGATTTTAAGAATTTTTTTTAGATAGCCATACTTTAGGGGTACAGGTCTTACAAATTAACCCATAGCTGGGAGGAAAACGGTAGATATATACCTTTCCCAATGGTATTTGCGCGTAAGTGCCTTTGTGACGGGTACACACCTGGCCCAGGGTCGAATCCTTTGGTTACGGCGCAACTGTGACGTCGCTCCTCCTGGTCGCTCCTCCTGGTCGCTCCTCCTGGTTCCAAGCGTGCCGCTCCAACCTCTTGGTTAGATGATCACCAGCCTCGCCTTTCCCAACCCGCTTCCAATACCTGGTTGCTAAAGCAACTGTACTGATCTCCGGTCTGTCTACCCACGCTGTGTTTAGATCTTAGACAGACGGGACCAGCAGGGATTGGGCCGTATGCAAGTTGAGTCCGACGGGGGTGGCAAAACACAAGTAAGAGAAAAAAAAAAAAAACTCACGAGACAAAAAAATTACTGATAAAAAAAAAGGGTGACAACCTTTTATATCTAATGTCCGTTACATAAAGAAAAATTGTTCTCATTCCCGACCCGCTCTGTGGACTATGGCACAAAGCTTCTATCATACAACTTAACGATTTCGAATTGTCTACTCTCTAGAATTGTGTATGTCGGAGTGTGGTTTAGTTCGACACTGGGGCTAATTTCTATCAATCATTCGCAGTTGATTCTTCTCTTCGACTTGAGTTGTATTTCTTCACTTCGATCTGGTTGGGTCGAATTCTGTTCTCGGCTGGGCTTGATTTTAACTTCTTCTTCTTCTTCCGTCCAGTAACTCTTTGGCCTTGTCTTCGACTTGGCTGCAACTTCTCCGCGGCTTTCGAGTAATCTTCTTCTTCGTCGACTTAGATAGAACTTCTCTTGTCTTTGACTTGGGCCGGAAGGATTTCTTGTTTTCGACTTGGACTGGAAGGATTTCTTGTTTTCGACTTGGGCTGGAAGGATTTCTTGTTTTCGACTTGGGCTGGAAGGATTTCTTGCCGCAACCCAGCCGCAACCCTCCGTCGTCCGAGGTGATATCTTCTCGCTGCCGTCCGGGGCTGAACTCATTTTTTTGTCGATTGGGGTCCTGCTTTTATTGACGCCGCAGCAAACCGGGGTGGGTCTGTCGGCGTCAGGGCTCTCTCGATAATCCCAAAAGTCGCATTAGTTCTGATTTCCCATTATCGCTATTATTTTCACCCCTACTTCCTCACAGTGCCTCTGGGGGGAAGACGCATACCCATCTCTCCCGGTCTCTCGTATGTCAGGTGACCGTTTTCGACCAATGGTTCTTGATCGAGCATTCTCCCTCCTCTTTCCGCATATCACGTGACCGCTTTCGGCCAATGAGACTGTGGTGGGACGCCTCCCGTCTCCAATCGGGCGTGGCTTACATCGTTCTTGTTCTAAAAAAAACAAAATCTAATTTGGCCTTTTTCACACGTACGAAAAATGATAATCTTGGCTTTTTCTCACCTGGGTTCTGTCAAAACAGCCTGCCGCTAATTAGATGTGACTTCAGGAAAGAATATTGGCGCTATCTGTGAGCCGAGACAATCGTTTTCTTTCCTTCTTTGTTTTTGGTCAGGCCTGATAGTCAAAAATCTTAATTATCTGAATTGAAAATGTCTCCACTTCATCATCGTGGGGTTCCAATTTTTAACAGGTCAGAATCTGTATACAGTTCCACCGGTCACCTCCTCAACATAAAAAAAAACACCTTTCCTCCGATTAAAATTTCGTTTCCATTGTTCTAAAAAATCTTTATTGTTTCAGCCAACCTTAACAACTTCCATCCTACGCGGACATGGAATTAGTTCAAGTGCTTGACCTGATAATTTTGACACTTGTTAGGTGCTGGTCGTACGTGTGTGTTTTCGCTTACGACCTGGTTTCGTATTATGTTTCTGTCTTTCCTCTTCTTTTTGTTTTATTTTATTATCTCCAAACTCTATTTCTTCAACCAAATATAACAATTTCTATTTCCCTGGATTTCGGTCAGGTAATTTGACCTGATATATTTTGACACCTGTCTTGTCTTAGTTTTACTTATGACCGGGTTTTGTTTTATCTATTCCTCTTTCTCTTTCTTTTTATTATTTTTTTTTTCTTCTTCTCTTTGGATCGCCTAAATACAGTTAGAGAATTATTCTCAAAACTCAATTATTCTTCGTTTCTAAATAACTAACAACTGGTTAATAAACCGAATAAAAATTAAATCATATTTCTATGAATATCTCTTTTTAGTCTTTCTAAAAATGCAGGGTGCCACACCTTACTAATTAACACATAGCTGGGAGGGAAACGGTGGATTCATACCTTTCATAATCGTATTTGCGCGTAAGTGAATACAAGGAACCGAGCGGTAATTGAAACTCGGCTATCCGATTAACAAGTCAGATTCATTATCCTTTACACCAACCGCACATCCAGGCTTACAGCACCTGGTATTCTCAAGCGTTTATCCATCTAGGTAGTGACCAGTTTCGACGTTGCCATAATTTCGATGATCGTATGGGAACTGGTGTTACAACGTTATGTGACCCTAAGCCCTATGGGAAAATATTGCTCAGTATTGGAAATATAGCTTTTATACAGACAAAGCGGACATTCGAATCAGCGCTAGGTGGTCTTCGGGGCACTTTAACCGTGAAACGGACAGTAACAATAATGTATTTATTACTAGGTCGCTCGATATCTATCTATCTATCTATCTATCTATCTATCTGGATGAGAGGCACTCCACCAGTTTAGACCATCACAGCTAAGATACACTGTGCCATGTTCCCGTTAGAAAACCATCCCTATTCCCGTTTGACAAAAAACAAATTCCCCTCAGACAGCTTCCTTCCCAGGAATATTACTTTGTAGAACAAGCTGCCGAGAGAATGTTTCCCTGACAACTACAATATAGCTCTCTTTGTGTTTAGCGTCATCTGATATCTATCCTACTCGTCCTCATAATACTCTCGTACCTCCTTCCCATTTCCTGAGAATCTCACTCAATAACCCTCTGCCTTTAGTGACTCTTGGGTCTTGTATTAGTTGAACTAATAGTAAAAGAAAATCTGTCTATGGTAAAATAATTATGCAATATTTACGGGTAAAAGTGCTAAGTTTTCGGGATAGAGCGTATGTAAATATAAGAGTAGACACTGTGGGAAAAATCTGGTGGCGACAGTCTATTTAATGTTTGGACACAATTTTCCGGCCCTGTGTGTTGGGTAGCAGCTCGACTATTTGTATATGCTGGTGAATGAGGCATTATGGGTAGCAAGGGCGGTTATTTCTGGTTTGTTGTGTTTCTAACGGTTATTCGATAAGCATGAACGGTTCTATTTTAAATTATTATAAAGACTGTTAAGTATTAGGTTGGTGCAAAAATAATGACGTAATAATGTCGTTTTTTGACGTTAAAAAATACGTCAAAAACGACATTATTACGTCATTATTTTTGCACCAACCTAATAGAAATAATTATGGTCAAGAATGTGGTTCTTTTTAGCTATTGTTTAAGGTTGTTTGGTAACTTTCAACTTGTAATTTATTGTTTATTGTTTATTGTTTATTGACTATTCATTTGATAGTATTTGATCATTCGTTTTTGATTATTATTATAAAATTAATTAGTAGTGGTTATGCGTGCATTTGTACAAATTTATTAATTATTTTATTAATTTATTATTTTATTTTATTCTTTGTTATTTTTTCGCGATAGTTTGCTTATCTGTTTTATTTAAAGTATACCTGTTTTATATATGGTTCATAAATTTGCATTTTTTCTTGGTATGTTCTATTAAGTTGGTGCAAAAATTATGACGTAATAATGTCGTTTTTTGACGTTAAAAAATACGTCAAAAAATGACATTATTACGTCATTATTTTTGCCCCAACCTAATACATGATATGTAAATGCAGTGTCCGCCCCCAAAATGTATACACATTTCATGAAACGAAAAACTTGTATAGATATTGTAATAATAAATTTATTCAGAGATCACAAGATGTTACCTTTGGACTCTACAATGGCAAGAGACGTTCAAAACGGCGGGCTTTAGCTTCCAGACCTTTATTAATACGGCGAACTACTGCTGGGGCAATGTTGGTTACAGTGTCCAGTGGGATTGTTGCAGATGTATTTTCATTTTCTTGTCTGAAGCTCGCCAATTTAGTCATTTTCCTGTAATGCACATCATCTTCCTTTAGGGCTTGTTGATGCTACAGCCACGAGAGTAATGACATATATCGAGAAAATATCGTACTGCAAAAGTCTTATCGCATTTTGATAAAACTACAAAAGACAAGTTTTTCCTTTCCGGAAGTGTGTATACATTTTTGGTGAACTCTGTTTATATATATTGCGCTAAGTTTCGACAAGTGACAACCTACAAGATAATGTGATAATTGTGTAACCAATAGTTTAAAGAGGGTTGTTTATTTGTGCTTGAGATGCATCAGGACAATTCGTGCGCATATCGATGATGACATTATAACCAGCTAAAATATAACAATTAACATACGACCAAATGTAAGTAGATAATAGCAAAATACTGTACAGCACACACTAGGATGGAAAACCACTAAAATGGAAAACACTTGAAGCTATTTTCATACGCAGGCAATGATATTTTAACATGTATATACCACTAACGCACACATATATGTGTGTATGTATAGGAGTTAGTAGTGATAAAAATGTTCGTAAATTGTAGGCGCTGAGTTTGTAATGTTCAATGGATATGCGTACAGATAGTATACCTGCAGATATATTTATTTACTAATTTTCAGTTCTCATAAAAGACCTTGAAATGTTGTGCTGCAACGACTCTGTGATCTTTACTCTGGCTGATAAATGCGTGCCTGCAATATATAATCCGTGAAGTTTGGCAAATCGGCTACCGAGATCCTTCAAATGCCTCGCAAGATTTTTGACGAACATTTAGGTCGGACACAAGTTTTAGAGTTAGACGCTTGATTCAAGGCCGGTTGAGTGTCCGTTGAAGATGATGACCACTCAAATTAAGAAATCAGCCGGATATGCACACATATACATTGAACAGTACAATGAACGAAAATGTGTAAAAATTCGTGAACTCGTCCATGAGTAACGTTGCTGATGAAACTTGAAATCAGTTATGTATCATTGTCCGGGAATGTGTGCTAATACTTATATAGAAAAGCTCTGATGTGTGAAACATAGATGAATATGTCTGAAAGACAATATCAATAGATTAAAGTAAATGGCAAAACTGGAAAATTGATTTCGTTCCTTCATGAATTACATCGATGGCAAAATGGCGAGATTTATTCTAAAGAATAAATGGAGATTTTTTTTTTAAGAAATCTCTTCAATTGGGCGTGAATGATGTTCCCCGAAGAACAACACACGTTGAATTAATAGATTTTCCATTTTGTCTCATCTATCTATCTATCTATCTATCTATCTATCTATCTATCTATCTATCTATCTATCTATCTATCTATCTATGTACTCCTGGACGGACAAGTCTGCCTACGAAACTCTAGTGTCAGGATACTGAAGGTAACATTAATCAGCTAAGTGACAAAATCTTACTCATATTAATCCTGTATCTATCTATCTATCTATCTATCTATCTATCTATCTATCTATCTATATATATTAAATAATTCATATTAGTCTTTTTAATATATTATTTGTTAATATATATATATATATATATATATATATATATATATATATTGTGTAAATGTAATATTTTTCGGGTCAGAAGCACTTATTAAGTAACTGATCGTTTATACTGCGCACACGCATTGAATACATACATACATACATACATACACATATATATATATGTGTGTTATATATATATATATATATATATATATATTATGAAATGGACAAAGTCCGACAATTTATTTATTAAAGACATTTTTATGTTTAACGTTATAGATACAAGTATTTAAGTAAATGCCCTGTTTATAATAAACAGTATTAAATAACATTTACCGGCCTGAATGTCCGAGAAATTTTCATAGAACGCTTCTATGTAGCCTAACGGTAAGGCACGTCAGCGTAAATGACGGTTCCGTATAGGATGCAGGTTCGAATCCTGTCAAAGAACGAATATTTTCTATGAAAAATTTCTCGGACATTCAGGCCGGTAAATGTTATTTAATACTGTTTATTATAAACAGAGCATTTACTTAAATACTTGTATCTATAACGTTAAACATAAAAATGTCTTTAATATATATATATGCATATATAAGTTTCATTAGAAACGGCTGACAAGATAAATCGGTTAAGTTTTTTATATAATTTTTCTTGTATTCTTATAATTTTCATCTTTTCCGGACATAAATTATGGGGAAATGTTCTGTATATTCGGCAACTTTCGATTATACTTTCATCCATTTTTAACGATGATTTTATTTTAACTGAACGTATCAATTGTTTTTCGCATGTATCTAGAATTGTAGGAATATTGATAATGTCTAAAAGTATAGCCAAAAATTGAAATTAATAAATTGAAATAAATGACAAAACACGAAAACCTTGTTCCGTTCCTTCAGGATTTTATCGATGGCAAAATATTGCCATTTATTCAAAACAATAAATACATATGTTTCTTAAGAAAGTTCCCGGAGGAAAGAAATGCATTGCATTAATTAGTTTTTACTATATTTTTATTTTAGTTTATTAATATGTGTGTATTTGTGTGTGTATCTACGTGTGTATCTGCGTGTGTTTGTGTGAGTGTGTGTGATGACTAGGACCCAGTTTCAAGAAGTGCCATCTTTTGATTCTTCCGCAAATATTGGCAACGCGGACTTGGCATTTTACTCTTGCTAGAGCAGTGTTACTCAAGCATTTTACCCTTGTGCCATTCTTGAAATACTTTTAATATCTCAGGGTTTCCGTACATATAAATTATGCACCATCATTAATATATATATCTTTTATATTTCTGTCTTAGTTCACGTGATAAACATAATTTATAGACACTGCGCATGCGTCCTGTAATCGAATGAATCAACTTGAGACACGAATCCACCACGTACAAGTCTTGTCCACTAAGAAATGAAGGCATTCTTTCACTGACGCCTTCGCTAAATACATTCCCCGTGGTTATTATAATTTTAAATAGTATAAGTAGTTGAAGCCTTCATTATAATAACCAGGGATTTTCTAACAATATGCCGTGCATGTATAGTAAAGTACGAAAATGAAATTAAACAAAAACTACTTTAAAATGCCTGGATCACTTCTTCATTTTGTTCTTGCGTAACCCCTATCAACTTCTTGCAGAGCCCTAGGTTTGCAGAGAACACAAGTTGAGAGACGCTGTGCTCACGTCTTACATTCCATTGTACTGATGGGTGTCATATCTTCGTTACATAAATGCTGCATCATGTGTAATGGAAGATTTCTTTCTGCGTGTGTCGGATTTGAGGATTTTTAGACTTGCTCTACTGAGACCAAATAAAATTATGACAACATCTTCAGGGAAATAAACATCAAAACGCTTACGAATATGTCGCCTGCATTCTTAATGCGCAATACCATTCTGTTCAACGTATCTATCATCGCGCACTGCTTTTCTAAACGATAATTGATCTAGAACTGGGACTTCCCAATCATTTCGTATGATTTGCCTTTACATATACCTCAAACACGACTAAACTTTATCTCTCAATCACGGCTTGTGTGCGGTCTTTCACCATTTCATCGTATAGAAACCGCTTAGGTATATCATCATCCTTAATTCTGGCCAGGTGACCACTTCGTCCCAAACAGCGCATGAAACACAAGAGTCTACGTTCGAAGAGATTGATATTCCTCACTAACAATTTCCACCAATATATGGCAGACATTTGGTGAAATTAGTCGCTGAATTTTCTGTTAAGTTGACTTCACTTTTGTTTCATAAAGTTGGTTGGTTGGTTGATTTTGTTTAGTAGCATATCAACCCCTATGGATTATTTAATGCCTTAATGTAAGTATTTTGAACGTAGTTTTATGGCTTCAACTACAGATAAAATATATTGTTAGTCTTTTTGCTATAAAATTTCACAACTGAATGACGTGCAACGATACATAATTTTTATTTATACGCCACTGCATTTAGGGAAAAACCGCTAAAAACGAAAAATCGATTTGTGTTGAAATCGATTTCAACACAAATCGATTTCAACACAGATTCTAAACTAGAAAGACCTACAATTTTCAAGCAATCAAATACAAACTTCACTCAATTGTAGGCAACAATAAGGTGATTGTTTAACTTGATAAATTGAGTCAACCTATATAGTAAAAATTCCCCTAAATAGCGAAAAATGGCGGTTTTTATTAGGTTCTTTCTTATTTTTCATTGATCTTTCAACCAGTCTTCCTCAAACTTAACAATTTCTTTATAAATATATCCTCTTTTACATCCCTGGTAGCACACTGACAAATTGAATTTCAAAAACTCCAAAATAATTGTGGCTTGAAGTGGGTCTTCATGTTGCCTGTTTTACCCCTTCATGTCCTCGGCTAACTTCGATTGAATAAATGCAGACTACTTCGGTTATATCAATAACTGCATTAATTCAAAATGTTTTTTAATGAAAGTATTTTAAAATAATTGTTACATCTAAACCTGGTGCTGTTTTTTCTCCATTCTAATTAAACGCTTTTTCTGATCGACCAGCTGGGTATGGCTGCTAGTTTTATTATAAAAATCTACTTTTGATTTTTGTTTGGGGGTTCACCATTTGCTCATAGCTGGGACCCAGACAGGTGCTATTATCCCGGGTCAGGGTGGATCTGGGAACAACACCAGTTAAAAGGTGGTTTGACGCCCCTAGAAACGTCCCGATCTGAGGCTTTGCTGCTGGATGCAAGTTTCTCGCTATACCCAGGAAGCTTTTTCTTACGGATTGTGCACCTAAAAAAGACTGTACAACAAATCGGTGTAACTAATGTTTTAACAGCAAAGAGCGCAAAAAGAACGAACTCAATAGTTTGTACTACTTTTGGAATGATGATTCGTTTTATCAAAATTTTTAAAATATGTCTTCGATACAGATTGTAGAGAGAAAGAAGGCGTTGGAATAAATCGTTTTGATTACAACCGAACCGCAGAAATAATTAGTTCAATACATGTAGCATAATTTAGAATGGATTTTTTCCTTGGTTTTTACTCTTGATGTTTTATTAGACAATAGAACGAAAACTTATTCTTTATATGCGATCGTGGACTGTCTACTCACTGCTGTAAATTGACGGCCTGGGTAATCTTTAAAATGAAAAAATAGATAAAATTTCTTGTTCATGTCTGTTAAGAACGTGGATGATCAGGTCTCTCCATAGATTTCTTTTCATTATTTTCTATGAATTACCATGTCCTTTCAGGACGTGAGTGATCATGGCTTTCCATGAGTTTCTTCCCTTTGCTGCTCGCCTTCCTGGTCTCCATTCATTTAAACAAACACGTAACATAGCTTATTAATTGTTTCACTGCGCTCTTCTTGTTCTCAGTATGTCCTGCGAGTGTTAGATTCTCCAAACCCTATTTCCTCCTAATGTTTTCCAGAAATGTCCGCAGTCTCTTTCGGATTGTAAAGCTAACGGACGTATCATTTTGAAACGCCTGTTCTCCTACGATCACCGAAGTTAAACAACATCTAGCCAGGTCAGTACCTAGATGGATGACCGCTTGGAAATACAGGTGCTGTAAGCTTGGATGGGCATTGTTGTAATGGATAACGGCTGGGAACTGTAAATCGTAGAGCCGAGTTCCAATTCCAGTCGGTTTCGTTATATTTACTTACGCGAAAATATCTTTAAGAAAAGGTATGAATTTACGTGATCCCCTCCAGCTATGGCTTAATTGGTAAAACTTGTATCAATAAATCATGATTGTCTCTCCACAAATTCTAACAAGAATATTTTCCGGCTTTAAATAACCTGCAAAAGGTTGATAGGCCGTAAAAAAACAAATCTGATATATCTCTGAATGCATTCAGTCTTCTGTTTCTTTATAGTTCTTTCTTCCTGTTTTTCTTTATTACCTTGCATTGAATCTGCCATCAATTTAGAATAACAATATACCCTATGATTCGTATTTCAGACATTAATACAAGCCGCAATTCTTAAGCCTGTAGTTAGAACGGCCCTCTAATGGGGGTGCTATTCCACTATTTGACTTTTCGTTTTATTTGCCTGTTCTGAGTCGAAAACTATCTTATAGAGTGAAAGTAAACAACGTAATCTCCCTGACTAATGTTTGTCTCAAAAGTTCGGTATTCATTGAATGCCTCACTACTACTGCCTTATGCCAGACTAATATAGTTTTTGTTCAATCAATGCAGCGAGTAATAAAAATGCCTTCCAAATTCAAAATGTCTTTGTTAATTTTATTGCAGAGTTGTTTTCTTATATTGGAATTCGAAAACCTCCAGATCATTGGCGTAATATAGGAAAATATTTTGATGATCATTAGTACACTAGCCGAATTACCCTCGCCTTGCTGTGGGTGAAGCATTTTTTATAAGAAAATGACGATTGATTTTAAATTATTATTATAATTTTTGGAGAAAACTGACGCCTTTCAGCTTAATGACCTTGCCGATGTGACCTCCATCTTCTGCCTTTCTCCTTCTATATTTTGGATAGGAGTCATTCCCTTGTTCAAATTTAAATTTAATTTAAATCAAAGGGAAAAAATTCATTGGTGGGTTTGTACTCTTGGGACCCTCTTTGATCAAAATGAAATATACTTATCCAAGGATAATGTAGTTTCAGAATATATATTCTTATGGGCTGGGGGGGGGGGCTATCTCCCAAAGCCTAAGAAGAGTTCGATAATAAACAGCTATACAGGGGCTACAACTTTATATATATAAAGAGTCACTGCAGCATTGTTCTAGCGTTATTGCCCGGCTGTGCTGGCACTTTTGGGAGAAAATACAAAATTGCTATTTATTGAAAATAAATGTGTATAAAGACATTTTCAGTGATTTCTTATGGGCTCCGCCGTTTTGGTTTTGATCAGATACTCTAAAGTAAAGACTAAGCCAAACGACATGCCCAGCACACTGTATAATAACGATACATAAAAAACGATGGTCGCATTTATATGCTGTCATATATCGACGCGTGACTTAGTATATAAGACAAACACTAATAGCTATTGTTCACGGTGTCATAAAACGTGTATATACATCGACAGGCAAATAATTGTTTAGCTAGACGTATAATAACGTCAACAGCAGCGGAAGTGTTAAGTAATTTTAATAAAAATTCTAGACACTTTCATACGCACATAACATATGTGTATGTGTGTGTGTGTGAGCGAGAGGGAGTGTGTGTGTGTGTGTGTTGAACCGTCATCAGTCGGTAAAGTGAGTTTGAATTCCACCTGAGGCTGCGAATGTTCCATTAACACTAATGACTTAAGAAAGGTATGAACCAACATTCTCGCACTTTTACCGTCATATATTGACACCATGTCTTGTTACTGACATTCCATGATGGCTGAAGGAAAAAAGAACCCTTGGCTAGACTACGCCCCTGTATACTACTTTACGATAAAGTTTTAAATGCTTTTATAGATTATGCGAAAGCCTTTGATAAAATTACGTCACGAAGAACTGTTAGGTAAGCTCATATATTTGAGAAGGATATTAGAATAATCTAGAAAATATACTAGGAGCAAAGAGCCTGTATACGGACAGAAAATGAATGCGGTAAATAAACACAAAATGTAAAGAGGTGTAAGGCATGGATGTATCTTCTCACCGGACTCATTCAACCTATACAGTGAGGAGATTACTGCTCAGCAACCTAGATATATTCGGTAAAGATATTAGAATAATCAAGAACCTATACTGGCAGCAAATGGCCTGCATACTGGTAGAGAACGAGTTCAGCGAATATACAAAAATAGAAAGGGGCGTAAGGCAAGGATGTGTTTTCTCACCGGACTCATTCAACCTATACAGTGAGGAGATTACTGCTCAGCAACCTAGATATATTCGGTAAAGATATTAGAATAATCAAGAACCTATACTGGCAGCAAATGGCCTGCATACTGGTAGAGAACGAGTTCAGCGAATATACAAAAATAGAAAGGGGCGTAAGGCAAGGATGTGTTTTCTCACCGGACTCATTCAACCTATACAGTGAGGAGATTACTGCTCAGCAACCTAGATATATTCGGTAAAGATATTAGAATAATCAAGAACCTATACTGGCAGCAAATGGCCTGCATACTGGTAGAGAACGAGTTCAGCGAATATACAAAAATAGAAAGGGGCGTAAGGCAAGGATGTGTTTTCTCACCGGACTTATTCAACCTATACAGCGAGGCAATTCTGAGAAAATTTGAGATCCTACTGCGATTCATCATTAGCGGACACAATCATACCAACATAAGATACGCAGATGACAAAGGACTGATAGCAAACACGGAAAAGAAAATACAAAACCTCCTACAAAAGGTAGTGAGGGAGAGCGAGAAGAAGGGACTAACCATAAACTAAAAGAAGACATATTGCATGGTCATCGGTAAAAGGATGAACCTGAAAAGCATCAATATCTGGGAACTGTTTTGACGGAGGACGGTATGTGCGTGGCTGAGATCCGAAGATGGAATGGGATGGCCAAAGATGCATTCCAAATGCTGGGCAGAGTATTGCGAGACAGGAGTATTTCTTGGGTAACAAAGAAAGGGGTACTGAGCTGCTACGTGATATCTGTCCTCCTGTACGGTAGCAAATGTTGGACGGTCTCCTCAAAGATGAAGAGACTCGAGGCTGCGGAGATGTGGTTCTACAGAAGGATGATATGGATATCATGTAGCGAGCGTGTGAGCAAAGATGAGGTCATGGAGACGATGCATACAAGGAGAAAGCTTATATTTAACATAAGGAAGAGGCAGCTGAAATTTCTGGGACACGTATTGAGAAAGGAGGGCTTGTGAATTTGATAATCACAGGTTGAATAGAGGGAATAGATACAAAGGAAAGAAACGCTTGACATATGTGGCGGGTTTAAGCAAGTGGATGACAGAACGTGTTCTGGAGGAAGTTGGCATAGGCACGAAATTTAGTGAGAGCCACAAGGGACAGGGGGAAGTGGAGAGCCATTTCGTATGTAGATCACACAGTGTTGATAGTAGACACAGAAAGGAAACTACAATAACTTTTATAGAAGGTAGGGAAGTATAGTGAGACGAAAAGATTAAACATTAATTGTAAGAAGACAGAATGTATGGTTGTCAGGGAAAAGAATTACCTATCATGCGGCCTACAAATTGGAGGTGATAAAATGAAGCAAGTATAAAAATTATTATTATTTTTTTTAAGCATTTCCCCGCAAACAAAGCAGGAAGCCATTAACACGCAAAGGGTTAGAGCGGATTTGGAGCGAGAGCAGATAGGAGTGATAGAGGAAAGAATGAGGAGAAGGATAGTGGATAGATCAAGGCAACTGGAGATGTCGATTGACATTACATTTGAATAGTTGGAGATTATAGCTACCAGGGAAACAGGAATAGGGAAGGGAGTTCCACAGGCGAGAGCTGCGAGATATGAAGCTATTGCAGTAGAAGAGACGGCTACATTTAGTAGTTTCAACAGTGAAAGGGTGAGAGCGCGATGCCAGCCTCGTATGGCGCTTGAATGAAGTCTGGGAACCAGTGCAAGCAGCTCATCGGAGCAATTTCCATCAAAGTATTTGTAAAAAAGACAGAGTGAAGCGACGGCACGTCCGTGAGAGAGCGACTGCAGACGAGATGCCAGATCAGGCCCAATTACATTGCATATCCGTCTCTGAATCTTAAGAACCCCGAGGCAAACAGAAGGGGCTCTAGACCATATATGGCAGCAATGCTCCATGCAAGGGTGAATGGTTGATTTGTAGATTGGAAGGATTGATTCCGGGGAGAAAATTTTCCTGAAGTGTTTTTACAAAGGACGGAAAGTGTGACTCAGAAATCCAAAGGCGCATTGGGATAGCGAAAGGTGCCTTTCAGAAGCTAGGCAAAGTATTAAGAAACTGGAAAATCTCGTTAGAAACAAAAACAGTGCTTAACGGTTATGTAATATCGGCCCTCTTATATGGCAGTAAATGGTTGACACTTTCCTCAAAGATGAAGAAAAGACTCGAAGCAACATAAATGTGGTTCTGCAGAAGGATGATGAGGATGCCATGGTCTGAAGATGTGAGTAATGACGAAGTTTGAGAGAAAACGGAAACAAAAAAGACATATCAAAAAGTGACAGCTGAAATTTATAGGTCACATAATGAGGAAAGAGGGCTTAGAAAATATGACACTGGCAGGACATATCGAAGGCAAGAACAGAGGAAACCAATGCATAACCCCTGTCTAACGAGCTTGTGTAAAGACCAGGGATTAGAAGAGACAGTGAAAAGACAAAATCTACTAAGAGTTACAAAGCACAGGATGTTGTGGAGAGCCATGAAGGAAGACAGCAAATAGAACAACAACAATAACAATATGTTACACCTTTTGTCAACCTTGACATTGTCCAATCGTTTTATATATTCCTCTGTATATGTAACTATGTCCTTACTGAAATAATGAAGGTAAAATAATCGATTATATTGATCGGGTGAACCATAGAAGAGTTATTTTTTGATCTTGTTCCCTTTATAATTCCAAAGTCGAAGTAGATATGTTCATCTTCTCTCTATATCTTCATCTATCTCTCTACCTTTCTTTGCTTAAACGATCACCTTTCTTTTCCTCTTCTCTCTTTCCTTCTATTTGATTCGTTTTTTACCTCATAAGGGTTCTATCTCTCTCACATTTTGAAATCTCAACCCTTCGACGCTCAGTATATCCATCCATGGCCACGTTCTTTCTTTCTTTCTTTCTTTCTTTCTTTCTTTCTTTCTTTCTTTTCGCTTTCCTAATTGCTTTATTTACCCTTCGACGAAAATATATCTATTAATGTCCCCGTCTTTCTTTCTTTCTTTCTTTCTTTCTTTCTTTCTTTCTTTCTTTCTTTCTTTCTTTCTTTCACCTATTCTTTCTTTCTTTCTTTCTTTCTTTCTTTCTTTCTTTCTTTCTTTCTTTCTTTCTTTTCGCTTCCCTAATTTCTTTCTTTACCTATCGAGGATAAATATATCTATTCCTGGCCCATTCCTTTCTTTTCGCCTTCTTTCTTTCTTTCTTTCTTTCTTTCTTTCTTTCTTTTCGCTTCCCTAATTTCTTTCTTTACCTATCGAGGATAAATATATCTATTCATGGCACATTCCTTTCTTTCTTTCTTTCTTTCTTTCTTTCTTTCTTTCTTTCTTTCTTTCTACTATTAAAAAACGAAAAAAAAAAAATTAAAAAAATTGGTTTTTAAAAATCTGCCATTCTAAAATAGTAGTATATTCACTTTTCTGACACTAGTATATTTTTATGCTTGTAAAATAGGCAGCGTGTTTACAGGATAGGTGATGGAACGATGGCACAGGAAAATTGACAAATTGTATCTGAAAAATCGTTATTTATTAAAAAGTTTTGCACTGAGTTTCGATATGAATTTGGAGATTCTTATCAAAATAAATATTATGAAGAGGAATTGCCCAAAAAATTCCAATGTTCAATTAAAATATAACGATGTGAAAATTTCATATATATATATATATATATATATATATATATATATATATATATATATATATATGGATTTTTAGACGTAAACGTGTGTTTGTAAACTTACCTAGATGTCGTTGTTTACTCAGTTTAGATGAGGCCACATGTATGTGGCATCCAGTGAAAATCGAAATCACTACTCAGTAGTTATCATCAACCAGATGATTAGTCTGGCACTAAAGATTAACCCACGCTGATGGGGCCAATCAATACAGCCCTTGTTTCTCACAATGTTTAGCATATTTTAGTACAAGGCCACAAATATGCACCTGGTGAGGATCGAACGTACTACTCAGTAGTTTTCAGACTGACCAGATATTCATTATAATTAGATGATCATAATAACGAGATGATCATTATAATTAGATGATCATTATAACTAGATGATCATTATAATTAGTTGATCATTATAGCTAGATGACCATTATAATTAGATGATCATAATAACGGGATGATCATTATAATTAGATGATCATTATAACTAGATGATCATTATAATTAGTTGATCATTATAACTAGATGATCACTATAACTTCATGATACTTATACCAAACCGAGGCGTTTAATCTGTGAAACACTTGTAATTTATTAAATTTCAATTTACTTTATACGATTCCGAAAGGACACAGATTTCTTCTTAGTCAGTAGAAGAAGATCGGATCTAACGACGGTTTCCTCTGTGAGGCGCAAGTTCGAATCCTGACGGCGCATGTTTTTTCTTTAATGAAATGTATTGAATATTCAGATCGATAGATGAAAATAAAGAAATATACCGTTTAATAAATAAACGGAGCGTCTATTCAAATATGAGTATCCATTAAGAATATCATTTAAATGGTAAAATATGTCGGATTAATAGATAAAAAGTCTATTATTCTTTAGAAATTGCTTTGTTTAATTTTGGATACTAAACTGATATGAAAATTCAAGAATCTATGACGAGAAGAATTTCGACTAAAGGCATTGTTCAGCTTTGCTTGCTTGACAAATTTCCTTCGTCGCTGAGATGGTAAAAGCCAGTCGGATCTAACGACGATTTTCATTGCCGAGGGGGACGCAGGTTCGAATCCTGTATATTTTTGTTTAATAAGATTGAGGGCGGAAAAAAATATACCGTTTAATAAACAAACGATATGTCTACTCAAATATGAGTATCTACTAAACAAACGTTTAAATGATAATATATATATATATATATATATATATATATATATATATATATATATATATATATATATATATATATATATATATATATGCAATAAAATCCCAAATCACCTCATATGTGGAATAAGCATATTCTGACCGACGAATATATATATATACGTATACCAGTTTGTGCCTGGGAGGTATAATTCCGAGGAGGATTTTCAAATATGGGCATCATTTTTTGTCCTGCTAGGAATTTACACTCTCTTGCCTAGATGTGGCAACGTGGTGTGTCACTTGCAGTAGATGTTACAGTAATATTTTAGCGAACTTTCATATGACGTTTGAGTCCAGCAACTGAGAAACATTTCGTCCCCCTCCACTCGATGCAAGTTGAGATGCCGCATAATGTGTAGCGAATGACATCTCTCTCTATATATATATTTAGCTTCTTTGATGTTGTTGACGCCAGACCACACACACACACACACACACATATATATATATATATATATATATATATATATATATATATATACATTATTCGTGTATATTATAAATGTAAATCTTAAAAGATTCATTCATCTGTGTATATTCACGTCAGAACCGAGACATTAGCATTGGGCGACGCTGAATCTTCTCTGCTTACAACTTCGTAATGCATTGATAAGGAAATTTTTGATCGATCTTGAAATGAAAGCCATCATTTCAGTTGTTTTTTCCGATAGACATGTGTCACATTTCATAAGAAAATTCCACAATCTCTTTTAATCGACATAAAAGCAGACTACATAGAAATCTCTCTCTCACTCTTTCTCTCTCTCTCTCTCTTTCTCTCTCTCTCTCTCTATATATATATAAATATATATATAACTATCTAATTCTGTTAATATGTTTGTCTATCTATCTATCTATCTATCTATCTATCTATCTATCTTTTTCAGCATGTTCCAATTTATTTCAATCAGATCATATCTATCTATCTATCTATCTATCTATCTATCTATCTCATTCTGTTAATATCTATCTGTCTGTCCGTCTTTCTTTCTTTCTTTCTTTCTATCTATCTATCTATCTATCTATCTATCTCATTCTGTTAATATCTATCTGTCCGTCTTTCTTTCTTTCTTTCTTTCTTTCTTTCTTTATTTCTTTCTTTCTTTCTTTCTTTCTTTCTTTCTATCTATCTATCTATCTATTTCAATCTGTTTCTATCTAATATATTTCTATCCATTTATCTATGTATCTAACTTAGTCTGTTCATTTCTATATATCTACAAAGCTGTATGCATGTATATATGTATGTATATATGTATCTATCTATCTAGCCAGCCAGTAAGCATACATCTATACCAAATGTTATTGTAATAGTGCATTTTTACATACACATATGGACCACATTATATGAACATTCATATGACGCAGAAACAAGATGCAACGATGGTTTTACGTAGATTTTGTCAAAATCTTCAAAATTAGGTTATTTTTTATTTCTTTCTCAATCCATTACGAAAAAAAAGCAAAAAACAAAACAAGAAAAACAAAACAAAACAAAAAACAAAAAGAGTGCAAACAGAAATGAGCATCCATATTTTAACTAAAACTCAATACGGTTTGTGGGCTATGGATTACCGTCATTGAAGCAACAATGACGTGATTCTAACGGCGACTGTTTAGATTAGCATTCGCAGAGAACGTAACAAATGAGCTTGATTTAAAGAGATTTGGAATTACAAGGAATACGCTGTTAACAATCTCCGACTAAAGCCACCTGGCATTTTCGGGACACATTATAAGGAAAGAAAGCTTAGTGAATTTAACACTGACGGGACAAACCGAAAGCAAGTTAAGCAGAGTACAGTAGCCAGTAACTTATCGAGATTTTCTCTGAATATTAATGGCCCAGTTATATCCGTCATGGTTCAGGACATTTTCAACATCTGGGGTTATGTATTATTCAAATACTTTTCAGACATGTGGTCGTTCTTGGTGTACGAATCTTAATTGGTTAAATGTACAATGTATACACGAATCTGAAATACAAGATCCTGCGCCTGTCTGTGTGGCCAAACAGATTCTACTACAGACGTACGCTCAAACTACACAGCACACCTGTGGTTTATACTGCAACTATGCTGAGTGGACCTCAGTTCTGGAGGATAACGCACGCCATGCTGTAATAAAACTTTTGACCGAAGTCACACGCTCAAATGCTAGGTCAAGGTGACTTGTTATTTCAAGCGGATCTGTCTACACAATTTCACTTACAAATCCTGGGTCGACCAGCGGTATTGCTTTCAGAGACTATCAAAATATGCCACGTGATAGGATGGCATTCTCAGGCCAATAATATACAGAAGATCCTGAGAAGTAAATAATTTTCCAATGTCTTTTCATAGTAAAATCATTTTCCAATGCTTTTTCATTGTTAAATTCCTTTTCTAATGCCTTTTTATAGTAAAATCATTTTCCAATGCCTTTTCATATTAAAATAATTTTCCAATGCCTTTTCATATTAAAATCATTTTCTAATGCTTTTTCATAGTAAAATCATTTTATAATGGCCTTTCAGAGTAAAAGTACTTTCCAATACCTTTTCATAGTAAAATCCCTTTCCAATGGTTTTTCATAGTAAAATCATTTTGCAATGATTTTTCATAGTAAAATCATTTTGCAATGATTTTTCATAGTAAAATCCCTTTCCAATGGTTTTTCATAGTAAAATCATTTTGCAATGATTTTTCATAGTAAAATCATTTTCCAATGCCTTTTCATATTAAAATCATTTTCCAATGCTTTTTCTTAGTAAATTCATTTTCTATTGCTTTTTCATAGTAAAATCATTTTCCAATGCTTTTTCATAATAAAATCATTTTTCAACGTCTTTTCGTTGTAAAATACTTTTCCAATGCCTTTTCATATTAAAATCACTTTCCAATGATTTTTCATGGTAAAATCATTTTGCAATGATTTTTCATAGCAAAATCATTTTAAAATGGCTTTTCAGAGTAAAAGTACTTTCCAATACCTTTTCATAGTAAAATCCCTTTCCAATGCTTTTTCATAGTAAAATCCCTTTCCAATGCTTTTTCATGGTAAAATCATTTTGCAATGATTTTTCATAGTAAAATCACTTTCCAATGGCTTTTCATTGTAAACTCCCTTCCCAATACCTTTTAATAGTAAAATCCCATTCCAATGCTTTTACATAGTAAAATCATTTTGCAATGATTTTTCATAGTAAAATCCCTTTCCAATGCTTTTTCATAGTAAAATCATTTTGCAATGATTTTTCATAGTAAAATCCCTTTCCAATGCTTTTTCATGGTAAAATCATTTTGCAATGAGTTTTCATAGTAAAATCACTTTCCAATGGCTTTTCATTGTAAAATCCCTCCCCAATACCTTTTCATAGTAAAATCCCATTCCAATGCTTTTACATAGTAAAATCATTTTGCAATGATTTTTCATAGTAAAATCCCTTTCCAATGCTTTTTCATAGTAAAATCATTTTGCAATGATTTTTCATAGTAAAATCCCTTTCCAATGCTTTTTCATAGTAAAATCATTTTGCAATGAGTTTTCATAGTAAAATCACTTTCCAATGGTATTTCATTGTAAAATCCCTTCCCAATACCTTTTCATAGTAAAATCCCATTCCAATGCTTTTACATAGTAAAATCATTTTGCAATGATTTTTCATAGTAAAATCACTTTCCATTGCTTTTTCATAGTAAAATCATTTTGCAATGATTTTTCATAGGAAAATCACTTTCCAATGCTTTTTCATAGTAAAATCATTTTGCAATGATTTTTCATAGTAAAATCACTTTCCAATGGCTTTTCATTGTAAAATCACTTCCCAATGCCTTTTCATAGTAAAATCACTTTCCAATGCCTTTTCATTGTAAAATACTTCTCCAATGCCTTTCAATTGTAAAATCCCTTCCCAATACCTTTTCATAGTAAAATTAATTTCCAATGCTTTTTCATAGTAATATCACTTTTCCAATGTCTTTTCATAGTAAAATCATTTTGCAATGATTTTTCATAGTAAAATCACTTTCCAATGGCTTTTTATAGAATAATCATTAGCCAATGCATTTTTCGGCCTAACGTGACTTCCAAGAAGTTGTTTATCGTACAGAAATAGAATGATAGAAAATGGATGCTTTCACGATGTTGTCTTGTTCTTGTCTCTTTCAAATTCATCTCGTTCATATTCACAATTCCTAAAAAGTATTTATTTTTCTTTCTCCGTGCAGATGCGAGTTTTTGTTTGAATTTCTGGGATAAAGAATTATCATTATTTACACTATTTATATTCGGACTATTGTCCTCATCTTTGTTTGTTATTTGTGTCCTTCAGCCTTCCTTATGTGTACATCGATATGGGTAACCTATAGGGAATTGCAAACTGAGCCCTTTATTCAATTTGCGGTGACTGTTCTCATTCCACTGCTCATGTCTAAGGGTATCTTCTAGTTCGAAACAACAAAGGTGAGGACAATTTTTCGAATATAAATAGTCTAAAGAAAGATGTTGCGTGATGGTTTTTCACCTTCAGATTTCACTAAGAAATCTGGTTGTCTACTTCATAGATTAAGTTGAGACGTATGCTTCCATACAAATATCGGACTCAAAATGACTGGCAAAGATGAATAATTAAAACAGTGTGTACATGATAAGGCTGCCAGGTTCGATAATGTCGAATTGGCAACTGATCTCGAAAATAACCTTTAAACTGTTGTTAAGTGGGCCAAGAACTGACTTGTTAATTTTAACACCTTCAAAGGTAAACTGCACACTTCTAATCATCTAAAAGATTTTTTTATTCTTCCAGTAGATTAGCTGATACTAATTCCCAGGGGAATAATTCATAGCGGCTTCTAATGTCTTCGCCTGATATGAATCGGACCGATTATACTGAGTAAATTGCTAAAACTGCGTCTAGTAGATTCACTGTGTCTTTCTAGACTAGTTTTCTCACCCGAATCTGCTTTATAAGACTGCCATTTGTCCGTAAATCGAATATTATTTAGATATTTTGTTAGGTGTTTCAGCTATATATCTAGAAATCCTTGACAAAATCCAAAGAAGAATCTGCAGAATTATCGCTCCTGGTCTGGTATTTCGACTTCAATCACTGCTTCCGCCATTGTAAATTACAGTGTAATACTGAAATCCGAAGGCGTATTGGGACAGCCAAAGACAGATTCCGAAAAGCTAAGCAGGGCACTAAGAAATAGAGAAATTTCGTTGGAGACAAGGAAAAATGTTACGTGATATCTGCCCTCCTGTATGGTAGTGTGAGCTGAACAATCGGCTGGTAGATGAAGAAGAGACTTGAAGCAACAAAAATACTTTTCTACAGATTGGATGTTGGACCGAACATGTGAGCAACGACGAAGACTTAGAGAAAAGGGAAACAAAAGGAAACTTATACTTAATATCAGGAATAGACAGTCGAGGTTTCTAGGACATGTAATGAGGAAGGAAGGCTTGGAAATATGATAATCACAGGAGAGATTGAAGGCAAGCGAGACTGGTGGCGGAAACAGCACATGACTTACTTAGCCTGAGTAAATGGATGTCAGAACAGGCTTTAGGGTAAAAAACAGAAAGACAAAATTTATAAAGAGTTACAAGGGACAGGAAGTTGTGGAGAGCTATGATCGTCTACGTCTTCAGGGGACACGGAATATAAAGAAGAAGAACTTATCTTCCTAGTGTTTTTTTCTATAAATTGTTCAGATGATTTCTCCCTTTTTTGTATGTCGATTTAATAAATTTAAGCGTAGTACAAGATTGGTAGCTTCTATCATGTAAAATCCTGTCATCTTCTATCTTGTTAAATACTGTTCTTTTTATTGTCTTTTCTCCTCGGTAGCCTATTCTCATTTTCTCTTGCGTCTTACTGGCATTATCACCTTGCTTGACATGAAATGGTTTGAAAACAACTGTTTATTTAATTTGCATATACGAGTTCCATTCTTTACGATTTGCTGAGGGCAGGATGATCAAATTTCAAATCTAAATACTTTGTCTATTTAAAATTCTACATTTATAAAGAAATTATATTCAGTTTAACTACAGGAGTTTTAAAAATGATTTCAAATGATTGCATCTCTCGTTTTATACTCTTTTTTTTGTTTTCTGGAGTTGTTGCCAGACAGAAAAATATATTAGCCCTCAAGACGCAGATGTCTGTTGCAATTTCATTCAGATAGTGTATGTCTCTAAGTATATGTGTGCGTATCTATGTTTTAATTCAATGATAGAAGCGAAAATATTTCTACGATAAAGAAACTAAAAGATATTTTTTTGTTTAATACAGAATAATTTCCGAAACTGGAAAGTTTAATAAAAATGTTATAATTATCTGAAATTTTTGAAATATGCGCAATAATTTTTAAAGAGAAAAAAAAAAAACTCCTTTACCTCAGATCTCAGATAAAATACTTGTTAAATGATTGTATTAAACAAAAAACTAGGAAAACTCGAAATAATAATAATAATAATAATAATAATAATAATAATAATAATAATAATAATAAAAATAATAATAATAATAGTATTATTAAAAAATTGAAATGAAATAAAATAAAAATAAAAATTACAACTATTTTGGGATTTACCGAAAAAATGATTAAGTATCCTGTTAATTAATTATACAAATTAAATTAAGACATAAAACATTGCAAAATGATTTCAATGAAAGTGAAAAATATTGCTTTTATTAACACAGTTGCTTATTTAGTTTTCTCTCTTGTGCAATTATTATTTAATTAAATCCATAATTAAAAGGCGTTTCGCAATGGAGTATGATAGATGATTATTGAGTGAAGTTTTCAGAAAAGTGGTCATTTTTCTTTTTTTATTTCCACTGCTATCTAAATCTTTCCTTTATACAATTTACTCTTTCAGAATAGCTTCTTCATCAGTGTAGATTTCCGCCCTTCTACCTTCTAGCTCATCGGCAGGCGATAAAACCCGAAAAGCTTTTGATAAAAGGTGCACGGAATTTTTATTCAGAAAGAATATCCTCATATTTTTTGTGCTGAAGTTAAAAATCATCACGACTCTCCGACTAACAGATCTCTGAATTAATCGAGCTAGGAGTATCATCATCATCATCATCATCATCATCATCATCATCATCACCACCACCACCACCACCACCACCACCACCACCATCATCATCACCATCATCACCACCACCACCACCACCACCACCACCACCACCACCACCACCACCACCACCACCACCATCATCATCATCATCATCATCATCATCGTAATAATAATAATAAAAATAAAAATAATAAAAATAGTAAGATAAAAAATAAAAAAATAATAATATAAAAAAAAATTGACTGAAAATTCGACAAGCATCTTAAGATTCCCATTCTGAAAAAAAAAAAAAAAAAAAAAAGAATCTACCGATCTTTCGACCCTTAAAACGCATGAGGATGGTGACGTATGCAAATTACTAACTTCCCGCCCCGGAGGAATAAATAGAATGAAAAGAGAATTCCATCAGAGTTATACTAATCTAATGAATTAATTCCACTTAGTAACTAATCAACTAACAGAAAATTCCAAGATGAACAAGATCACCGCCATATCACACACGTTCCCGTTGAATGCCATTCACGCTGGCGGCTTTTTATTCGTTTTGACGAGTTCATTAACAGGACAGCCGTTTTTCTCAAGACGTTCGCTAAAAGAGAACACACTCACATATGAAATAGACTAATTCCGACAATTATTCTAATATACTTTCTGTTTATACGTTATTTTTATAGATACAATTATTTCAGTAAATCCTCTGTTTATAATAAACAGTATTAATTATTAGGTTGGTGCAAAAATAATGACGTAATAATGTCGTTTTTGACGTGTTTCTTAACGTCAAAAAACGTCATTATTACGTCATTATTTTTGCACCAACCTAATACATTTAAATATGTCCCCCACCACCCAGAACAGGAATCAGCAACTTGTATCTTACTCGGAACCGTCATTTAGACTGACATGCTAAACCATCTAGCTACAGAGGAAACCTCTATTTGGAAATGCCAAATTACTGTTTTTTAAACAAACAAATATCCCATTATCTTTTCTAGGACATTCCAGCCGGTAAATTTAATTAATATTGTTTATTACAAACAGAGCATTTACTTAAATAATTTATTCTATAAAAATAACGTATCATCAGAAAACATATTAAAACATATACAATATATGTCTATATTTTTGAGATGAGGTATTATGCACACTATTTACATTATTCGGACTATTGTCCTCATCTTTGTTCCCATGTGTCCTTCAGGAAACATGGCACAGTGGATAAAGGCGTTGGTTAGATCCAGTGACAGGGCCCAAAGAGTGTGAGTTCAATAGTTGGTTAAGGCAGTGGAGAAGTTGGAGAGGGGAATTAACAGGAGATAACTGATAACTGGCATCCATTAGACATGACACGTGGAACTAGAACAATCTAACCCAGTGAGCGAAATAAAGGGTTCGGTTTGACATTCCAACCACCTGAAGAAAGCCGGAGCGTACAACGGCCGAAACGTTGTGATAAATATGGCAACAAAGATGAGGACAATAATGTAAATAGTATATGCAATATATATTTCTTAAAAAGTAATAGGTTTCTTTTGTATTTAGCCGACAGATTTCTATCGCTTAAAAGTTATTTTAGTGGATATTATTTGTGCAAACGTTTCGGGTTTTTTTTTTTATAAACAGTATTTTTGCTTTCTTCTCCCGGTGCATATGTTTCTTTAATAATATTTCTCGAATATTCAGGCCGGTAGACAATAATGAATAAACTGTTTAAAAATAGAAAAATGGACCGTCTACTCTAATATGAGTAACCACTAAAAATAGCGTTTAAGTGATATATAATCAATTGGTAAATCTGCATCTAAAAAATTGGTTCATTGTGTCATGCTAGACATTTTTTCTCGCCAGGATCTATCTCACATATTTATAAGTATACCATTTGTCTTTACTTTGGATATCGTTGTCGCATATGGTCTGCTTCACCTGCAGTTTCTTGATAAAATCCAAAGAAGAATCTGCAATTTTATTAGTCGTGACTTATCATCTCGGCTTCAGTCACTTTCCCACCGCCGTAACCTAGCTTCCCTGTGGGCTTTTCTATAAATACTTTTATGGTAATTGTTCTGATTAACTTTACGCAATGACATGTAGACGTTATATAGCGCAGTACTAGATTGGCTGCAAGGTCTCAACCTTTCACAGTTGAAATGGCTAGATATAACCGTGAGTTCTATGCTAATAATTTCTTCTCCCGAACTTCTTGTGGGTTCTGGGTATAACGATAAACTACACCCAGCGGCATGGCCTCTGATCAGGAGGTTTCGAGAAGTGTGAAACCACCTCTTAAATGCTGGTGTTCCCAGGTCCACTCTGACCCGGGGTGGTAGTACCTATTACGGTCCCAAGTATGAGCAAATAGTTAACACCCAAACTGAGTAAAAAGTCTCTGAAAGTGTAAAAATAGTTTTTTTTAGTAAAAATACCAGCAATAAATCTTTGAAAAAAATTATTACCAGCAATACAGTTTAGAAAAAATTACCAGAAATACATTTTAAAAAAAATATTTCAGGCAATACATTTGTAAACCCTCTTTAGAAAAATATGTCAATGAAACCTGATCTAGAAACTGATTTCTCACAAAGAATACATATTCTATTCATACGAACCTATCCTAAAATCTTGTCAGCATTAAATAACGGATTGAGGTTGATATGCCATAAAACAAAATGAATCAAGACAAACCACAATTTTCTCTTGTGGAACTCACTTCTGGCTTTTCAATCAAATTTGATTTTCTAAAATTTAAGTGCAATGTATATCATTATCTTCTGTCTTCTTAATTCTTGTTTTTTATTTTCCTATCCTTAATAGTAGTATTTCTAACATTCTCTAAACCCTTGCGTCCCAGTGGTTGTATTGCCTTGCTTGAGAGGAAATGATTAATATATATATATATATATATATATATATATATATATATATATATATATATATTAAAAAGAAGAGAGGTACCGCAAACGTTTTTGGTTGTAATGTGGATTAAAAAAAAATATTATGCTTTATTTTACATAATTTTACTGCACGTGTTTCTGGTCTCGTGACCGTCTTCAGGTAAAAGGCGGAGATTTCCACATATTATTAAAAATAATAAATTTTTTCCTTTATGTTTTTCGATGTTGTAACTTATGCAACTGGAATTTATAAACAGGGATATACAGACTCATATACAGGTTCGGGGTTAATGTACTTTATTAAAATTGTTTGAGAAGATTTATTCTCGCTATTTAAATCATTAACTTGTATATCTATTTTTTGTATGAATGATTCATGTAATGTAAATTGAACTGCACCACATACTTTATATATATATATATATATATATATATATATATATAAAAGTGAACATTGTAGTCAACATTCAGAGGCGACAAGTTGTTTCATGCTAGACGCAATCGTCAAGTTCGCGGCCTGACGATTGCGTCCAGGATGAAACAGTCTGTCGTCTCTGAGTGTTGACTTCAATGTTCACTTTTATATTTATATTTACATACGCTCTATCTCTGATATTGAGCACTATATTTCTTTATATATATATATATATATATATATATATATATATATATATATATATATGTGTGTGTGTGTGTGTGTGTGTCTTGGAAATTTTTGGTAGTACTAGTGAGCCAGCCAAAATGAGCTGACTCATTTTATAGTTCACCAATAGAAGGTTTAACCAATCAAAAGGCTCAAAATATTAAATGCGACGTGTATAAAGGCGGCCATGTTTTTTCCGAATATTCACTGACAGCCAGCCTTTCATATGGAACACTGAAGAATTACAGAACAGCTGCTGGTGGTACTGGCGATATAGGCGGATTCAGTAGAGTGTCTAATTCGTGAGTATTAATCTTTAACGTTGTTTCATTGAACAGATTACGTACTGCGCTGTATTCTATATTCATAGACTATGGTGAACATGGTTAACAATATATGCCTTTTTTCATTATTGTCCTTTTGTCCCTTGATTCCATCAACCATTTTTTTCTGTAATATATATATATATATATATATATATATATATATATATATATATATATATACAAAGGGGCCTCAACCATCGAGGTAAATATAAAATATAGGACAAGCCTGATTAAATACTATAAGAGGGGTCTCATTTTTTTCTGTATAGTAGTTAAATAGACAATATGTTAGAATCATAACTTTGATTATCAAAAGAGCAGATGTTGCCTCACTGTATCGCTCATTCATCCATAGTATACAGTTGAAGATGTTAGCATATGAGAGCACTTAAAAACAAGAACATTATTTAGATATTTCAATATTAATTCATCTAAAAAGAAAACAATTATTAAATTCGGCTTGTCCAGCAACACATTTCTTTTATATCGTTGACAATTTAATCTTTTAATCTACATATTCAGCATTCGCATTAGGACTTTCAAGAAGTCGAACTTCCACACGGCTTCAAATAAAAGGCTAGGATGGAAAACTCCATCAATACTGGAAAGAGCATTTACAGCTAATGGGCCGGAGAAAGTTATTTTACTGAAAAATTGTTTTAAAAGAAAGATTTAAAAAAAAAATCACCCATCCTTTCTTCGTGCCTTGTGACTTGCATTACATAATCATCATCAAAGAAGTGTACTAACGGCTCTGGCGGTCAACACATGTCCCGTAGAGGTCAGATCTCAGCCCAACCCTCTTTCTGATTTAAATAAATGATCTGCCTAAGAATATACTCAGATCATTTGAGAACATCTTTGTGATGATACGTCGATATAAGGGCACACCTCTAAAACTCCTGACGATAAGAGATTGGCAGCAAAATCCCATCTGATTTAACACAAACTTGACAGTGGGGAAAAACTGACTGGTTACATTCAATGCCTCTAAAACGAAACTAATTACATTCCATGACCGCAGGTCAGACCCCAAAATACCGAGATTACCAATGAACGGATGTCTCCTTGAGGAAGCACCGTGCCTTGAAAGAATATTGGGCCTGAAACTCACACCCAACCTCAAGTGGAACTCTTATATACGATCCCTCGCTAGGTAAAATGATCGGCTCCCTGTATCGCTTCAGTAAGTACCTGACTCCTAATGCTATGATCTTAAAAAGAACTAGATCAAGCCGAAAATATCTTGTCATATTTGGGCGGGAGCTAGCCAGACCTCACTCTCCAGGCTTGATAAAGTTCAAAAAGCGTCTCTAAGTTCTTAGTAGAGAAGAATTATTTTCCACCCTTCTAATTTCTCTCTCTTAGGTGGGACGTGGCGAGTCTCTTGTTGCTCTGTCGCTATTTCCAAGGGAAGTGTATGGACTAACTACATTCCGTAGTTCTGCCAGGTCTAGCCTTCACGGCAATGACACTTACATTGTAGCAAACCACACACATTACCTCCATATTCCATCAAAGAGATTAAGTTCCACTCAAACAGATTCTTCCCACGAACCACTGCTCCGTGGAACAGACTCCCAAGAGGATGTTTCCCCGATCACTACAATTTTAACCTTTTGAAGGTTAGAGTTAACCGTTATCTTCCCCTCCTATCCATATAAACTACCTTTTAACTTAAACCTATACTTTGAGTGGTCCTCGGACCTTGTACAGGGTGAACCTTACTGTAAAAAAATCAGAAAGAAATTCACTTGAATTTAAAAAGCAGAAACAATTAAAAATGGATATAACATAAGTTAAAGAGAAAATAATGACATTGTAAATTCAAAACCCTTCAAATACATTGGTGTCAATTTAGTATAGGAGATATATGCGAATTGAACATAGAATAAGCTGCACTTGGGTTAGCTTCATAATAAGATGCACTTGGGTTAGCTTCCTAATAAGCTGCACTTCGGTTAGCTTAATAATAAGCTGCACTTGAGTTAGCTTCATAATAAGCTGCATTTGGTTTAGCTTCATAAGCTGCACTTGAGTTAGCTTCATAATAAGCTGCACTTGGGTTAGCTTCATACAATGCAGCAAGCTGCTACAGAACCAAAACATTAATCTAAAAACGCGAGGTATGTTCTTAAATAACCTTGCCAGATTGAGGCTTCCATATATATGACATGCATGGCGGCAAACACATTCAGAAATATCTAGACGGTCTCCTGTGCACAACAATTTTCTCAGATCAATGGTCGAAAATAGTTTTGCGCGAATGAACCCTGTAGGTGTTATCGAGTATCGTCCTTCTGCGAACCTCGATGACTGATGTTACTGGATCACATAAAAGAACAGTACGAAATAACCAAATTATCTTGAAGACAGCTGCAGAAAATGAGATGGGTGTCAGCTGTAACTGGATGAGAAAATAATGATACAATCAAGATGTTGATATTCCACACTACTTCAAACAAAAGGTTAGGAAGGAAACATGAATCAATACTGGAAAGAGCCATAACAGCTATTGGATTTGATAAACCTATTTTTCTAAAAAATCATGAGTAAGACTTTATAAATTTCAACGGGGAAAAGTACTGGCTGCTCGATCAATGAATACCAAACGTTTTCTTATAAAGAAACAGTTAATATTGCCATTGCAATCTAACAATAAGTTGAGCGTAATTTTTGCACAACGACATAGAACATCATAAACATTGCTATTATACAGACAGAGCTTGTTCAGCTCAACTCACTTTTGATGTCCATTAATTTATTTTTTATTTTCTCCACACCATTCCAAAATAATGTCTTCGAAATGTTCACTCTAAATAAAGATCCACAGATCAAAAGAATCAATTATCAATGAGAATAGATTAAAAACACCATTTGTAAAACTCTTCGGACGTTGCAAATAACGCGGGTGTTCTTAAAACTGTCTGATCGGGTGGGGCCAACCTGAGCCTTTCCTTCCAGCCAACATCACAACATCTCAATTAACTTGTATTCACCTCTGTTCGTCAGTCTTGTACTACACTTCTCCTTTTTTCTTTTATCGATGACCTTTTCCCGCGCACAAAGGGCTCCTCGGCCACTTTTATTTCCGATAATTTCACCCTTTAGGTTGATAACACCACTAAATGTCAATAGTTTTCTCTTCCAAATTTTCTCCTCCCCGATTGGTTCACTTGAGCCACTCCTTTTCTATCATTTTTCTCTTACCCCGCCCATAATCCTAACCATCAAGGTAGACCACAAACAATGAATTCTTATTTCATTTACCGCGTCTCTTTAGGATATAGATGATCATAGCTCTCCACAGCTTCCTAGCTTTTGCAGCTTGATGTACTTTTTACTCCCTTTTTATCTCTTCCACTCCCTGTTCTGTCATTCATGTACAGAAGTATGTTAAGTAATTTAATCAACCATTTGCCACTGCCACCGCCTTGCCAGAAATATATACTGTAAGTGTCGAATACTCTAAGCTTTCTTTTTTTCATTCTAAGTAATATCTAACGGCCTAGAGGGTATACAGTTTCGAATCCTGTCGCGACATTATTTTTGCACCAACCTAATATATATATATATATATATATATATATGTGTGTGTGTGTGTGTGTGTGTGTGTGTGTGTGTGTGTTTGTGTGTGTGATGTATCGGTGTTTTTTAGAATGTATAGTAATATCTGAAACATCTATCTATCTATCTATCTATCTATCTATCTATCTCATTCTATTCATATCTATCTATCTATCTATCTATCTATCTCAGTCTATTCATATCTATCTATCTATCTATCTATCTATCTATCTATCTATCTATCTATTTAGCTAGCTATTATTAGAAGCTGCGAATTTAACTTCTGTCAATTTTCAATGCAAATACGGTTTGTTGGATTCAGTTAAGAAAATTAATGTTAGTATTCAAACCATTTGAACTTTGTTATCAGATTAACTTTTACTGTATGTCAAACATTGCAGTAACTTCATCTTCTTTTACCGCTAGTCCTTCTCCCTACTAACCAGATTAAAAGGCTACATCCAAGAGAATCACCATGGAACCGGTAACAGTGTACACGGGCCTGGCGTATTGCTTGTGTAGCTGTCGCTCATAGAGCTCTTGAGAATCAATCAATCTCTTAATTAGATTGCATCGTTTCCGATGACATGGAAAATGTCGATTAAGGACTAAAACGCTGGCAATTTGATTTATATGCAACCATAAAACGAGAAAGCCGGTGGCAGTTGGTAAGTTAGTAAGTAAATAAAGCAAATCTTTGTCTCCTCGTAAAACGACCTGATCCTGCCCACACCACGCAACTCCGCTGAATCCTGGCACTGATTTCAGGTAGATAATTAAATTATTAATAGATATCTGACTCGTCTTTAACTAATCCTAACCGATTTACCATTCCGTGTTTCTTATTCGTAATTTGGTCGCATTGATACCGGATAATAAATGGTCGCCATTGATATCAGTTTTCGAATGATGATGATGGACTAGGGACATAAATTCTGGACCTTGTTATCTTATCTCTATCTTCCATGCGAAGACCATTGATTTCATACTGTCGGAGAATTTTAGTATTTACTACTTCAAAAGTCATTATAGCCTACACTCAATATTTGAAATAGTTGTCCCATTTTTATCTGTTAAACAGTGTGTAAAATGTCTATCGACCAAAGCATTTGAGAAATCTTAGTAAAGAAAAATGCGTTTCACTCTCTCTTTGTAAAGGAAACCACCGTTTGATACGGTGTGCTTCACCGCTTGGTCACGAGGAACGACACAGCAAAGGAGGTTTTATTTTCCTTTTTATGAAAAGATATCCTCTTCCCCCAGATTATATGAATATTATAAATGGTTATTTTCGTATATTAAAAGCGGCATGGATAGCGGCTCGGATTGAGGAATCGGAGAGCCGAGTTCGAATTACAGTCGAATCCATTACATTCACTTCCGTGTTAATAACCTTGGGAACGGTATGAACCCTCTTATCCCCCACAGGAGGATTCATAGCAGGACAGACCGGGTTGTTTTTCTATTGCAGAAAGAAATGGCAGCCTACTGCGCGAAAAATAATCTGCCTCGTCAGTCATGTATCTTTCGATGCATGATCACCTAAGCATGTATCACGCATGGCTAACTGCATATTTTAGAATTTTAGTATAAGAGTCTCGTCTTGTTGATTGCATTTCGCATTGATTTGCATTGCTACACTTTACACGCATGTTGATTTTCACACATTGTTTTAACAAAATTAATGACAAAGGGGGAAACATTTTTCGTGTGATGCATATTGGCTAGACGATATAGCAAAGCACATATAAAAAGAATAAATTTGAAAGTTTAAAATTTTAGCGTCTCTTCCCCTTCGTGCGCATGTGCAATTGCGTCAACGTAAACTTCACTTTAGTCCGATGACGTCCTAAATAAAGAAACGAGTGATACGAAATTTTTTCTGCTTTGTCATTAATTTTCCTAAAATTGTGTTAGTGTTTAACAAATTAATCTATCAGTTGCTCCCATATTTTGTTTTATTATGTATAATTGATAATTTTCTTCAAATATAACTGATATAATTTCCGTGTTTATCAAATTTATTCTAAAAAAACAAAACAAGTATTTATACAATTATATTTTATTCAGTTATATATTCCCCAATATTTGCAATGGCTTGCGACAACTCAGGCTTCTCTTTGATACTTTTTGAGCGAAAATAATGCAGTGTTTGATTTAAAAAGGTTTTCAACGAACTCTTTTCAATGTTTCCCCATGAAAGCTTTTTGCAGCGACCCAACAATTGCAATAATCGGTTCGAGCAAGATCAGTGGATGATTTCAGGTTGGGTAGGCCAAAATGTTCCCTGCATTATTGTTGCAGTATGTATTCTTGTGCTGTCATGGTCCAGAACAATAATTTTCCTTTAATTCGCTGTCATTGCTGAGCATAAACTAAGGTATATGTGTGTACCTACAAATTTATTTTTAATTGCCACATATGTTTAGTTTAGTCGTTAGGATAATAAATTTCTTATAGCCCAACTTAATATTTTCCTACAAAGCAAGATTAGCTATTGGTCTTATGGTTTTACTGTCTATATATATGTATATATATATTTAACGTTCTTTTTATAGATACAAGTATTTAAGTAAATGCTCTGTTTATAATAAACAGTATTAAATAACATTTACCGGCCTGAATGTCTGAGAAATTTTCATAGAAAATATTCGCCCTTGGACAGGATTCGAACCTGCATCCTATACGGAATGACGTGCCTTGACCGCTCGGCCACCAAGGATCGTTCGTTAGGCAAGGTCGAATTTACTGTTTATAAACCTTGCCTACCCAGCGAACCTTGGTGGCCGAGCGCTCAAGGCACGTCAGCGTAAATGACGGTTCCGTGTCTTTAATAAATAAATTGTCGGACTTTGTCCATTTCGTAATATATGACGTCATATATATATATATATATATATATATATATATATATATATATATATATATATATATGATTATTTATTTAAAAATTATAACATAAATATGTTATAAAATCACTACAAAAATAACCATATTGTTTCAACACCCTCGATGTCTTATCAAGTGATGATGTTGAATGTAAAATGAATGGTTTTAAAAGTTTCAAATTAATTAACGATCTTCGCGAGGGGGAAACGCTGTTACAAAAGCTAGAATGATCAATCAAAATACAAGTATAGGAAAATTCAAAAAGCTTGACAACGAAGTAAGTTTATAATAGCTATTAGGAGCTTTAAAGTTGGTCGTTATCGTCTTCCTTGGTTTGAATTGATTAGCATATATATATATATATATATATATATATATATATATATATATATATATATATATATATATATTGTTATCGTCATCCTTGGTTTGAATTGATTAGTGTATATATATATATATATATATATATATATATATATATATATATATATATATATATACTAATCAACTCAACCCAAGGATTACGATAACGACATTAAGGCGCAAGGGACTATTTCGGAGTGAAAGAGAATGAGAATGAACTGGAAACCCAATTCTAAACGGGAAACAAGGGTTCAAACGACCGGAGAGATGCGGGAACTGGATGATCATATACATTTTATACTATGATTTGCTCAAAAGTTATCCACCTGACCTGAAGGGATATTTATAAGAATCTGAAATTTATTAAGATTTTGATCAGATATCCAGAAGTGGGTAAGGCCAACAGTTATCCGCTGTCCAGGCGGCAAATCTAGTACTACAATTAAATTAGGAAAGTCAAAGTAATAAAGAGAAAAGCTCATCAGAAGAACTACAGCAAAGATATTTGTAGAAAAAGGCACAAGGAAGCTACTTTGCTGCGGTGTGAAATTGACTATAGTTGGGATGCCAGGTCAGGACAGATAACATTACTGAGTGCGATGGGTAAATTGTTTGTTTTTTGATTTTGCACAGTATAGTAGGGTCTGTTGGACAGTATAATTGGATCAGTTGTGAAAAAGAACACAATGACGCAATTCACTCCGCCAGAGATTTGGAAATGGAATTTTGTATTGCTTGGCATTCGCACCGGAATCTAAAATACTAGTCTTTGGGTTTCAATCTGATGAGAGTGCAGATTCGGAAAGAGTTGGATGAGTCTAATGGTGATTATGAAGGTACAACAGCTCGAAACCGACCGGCTTCCTCCAGAGAAAGTACAGCATTGCGGACCATTGCTGCTCACGCTCGCCGATCCTGAGCCAGGTCACACGAAATGGCGAGCCAGTCGCGATTCCATCGTCGAAGACCAAGTATTTGTGGACCCAATAGTACTGCTAGGTCATCCTTGATTGTGCTAGCCCACATCCTCAGCTGCTCACCGACACGTTTTCGCCAGCCAGGAAGAGAAGGAGGGAGAAGTATATCGCGGATGGGCTCTCCCTCCGAGCGTCGAGCTGCCTGCCGAACCATCGGAGACGACGCTGGAGCAGGACGGTTGGAAGAGGACGGAGACTCAGGCGACGACGTAGAGTGGCCGTGGGCACGACAATCGATTCGGCGGCATCGTAGAATGCAGCGAAGGCAATCGTTGTCGAACACTTCAAGCCTTTGTAGGTCAACGTCAAGTGGCCAGCGTTTCGCAGCCATAGAGAAAGACAGTCCGAACAATAGCCTGATAGATGCGCCCCTTCGTAGCCGTGGAAATCTTCCGTTGCCCCAATAGTGACCGCTTGAGACGCACGAATGCGGACCTTGCAGCCTCTATACGGTGTTCAACCTCAGCAGCAGTCTGCACGGGTGGTATAATGGTTGAACCGAGATAGACGAAAGACAAAACGTTCTCCAGATTGACCACGTCCAGCTTCAGTGGCTGCCAGTTGACTGGATCAACCAGGGACGGCATAACTTTGGTCTTCAAGACATTGATAGTCATACCCACATCCCGTGTTGCAGTTTGCACACGGTTGAGCACAGCTTGCACATAGTCACAGTTTGATCCGACCAAGACAATGTCGTCCGCGTAGGCCAGATCAGACACCCTTACATTCCGACCAACCGCAACTCCAGCGTAGACCCGATGGGCCTGGCCGATGATGTAGTCGATTGTATAGTTGAATAGGGTAGGGGATAGGGCACACCCTTGCCGCACACCAGTCTTCACCTCAAACGTCTCCGACTCCTTACCACAAGCACGAACACAGGCTCGCGTCGACCGGTAGTAGCCCTTGATGAGACGAAGGAGTCTAGCGGGTATGCTATCGGCCTCCATGATACGCCAGAGTGAGCCTGTATCAACGGAGTTGAAAGCAGCCGCAAAGTCGACGAAGCAGAGGACTGTTGGTTTCTGGTATGCCCAGCGTTGTTCGAGGGTGCGCCACAGGCTGAAGATCCGATCAACACAGCCTCTGCCCGGGCGGAAGCCACCCTGAGACGGGCGAGTTCGCAGATCACGGATGCCCTGAAATCTTCGCAGGAGAAGCACTGCAAATACTTTGGCCACCACGTCGATGAGGCTGATTCCTCTGTAGTTCAGACTCAACACGGAAACCTATATCAAGTGCCTTGAAAGGGTAGTAATAACCTAGGTCAAGAGGGTGGCTACTGGATGACACTATGTCTGGCAGCCGGACTCTGAACCATACCACACAGCAGAAGAATCCAGTCATAGTTGTCAGACAATTTTTGCGTGAAAATCACCCCTTACAACCTGGCCACCTAACTCCCTAGACTGCAACCCACTTGATTATTATGTGGTGGGGTAGCAAAACTATTTGTAACACCAAAGATGAACTGAAGGCAAGAGTTAAGGCAACATTCACCAACTTAAACAAAGAGACCGTTCAGAATAGTTGCAGGGGATTCCGAAGTTGTATGGAGGCCTACGTTGAAGTCAATGGCGACTTTATTGAATAAATTTGCTCTATAGTATTAGAAGATATATATGTGTAGCTATATCTGCTAAAATTAGATATCAGTGTTATTTTCATTTTTGCGTCATTTAGTCGACAATTTATCCATCGGACCCTGTATATCTGTTAAAATGAGATGTCAGTGTTATTTTCATTTTTGCGTCATTTAGACGACAACTTTTCCATCGGTCCCTGTACATGTTCTTCTTTGTATCTTATCGTGAATCTCTAGATACACGGTATTGACACCAGACCAAATGTAACAGTAGTGACTATTGTCATTAATAATAGACGACTTCCTGCGTGCCTAAAATTGTGACCTCTCTCTCTCCAAGAATAACACGCAACATCTTATCGATTCCGTCTCAATATCGATTAAGGAAGGTTGAGTACTACCTTTTAAGCACTAGCCTCTCGTTTTTTAGATTCTAGAATGTTCCCAATTGCTCAAATTATTATCCAAAACGTTAAAAAAAAAACGCAATTTTTAAAGAAGTAATTGATTTTTATTTATTAACCCGTCATATTTTTATCACCCTAAACGTTATTTTTAGTGGATACCCATATTTGAATAGACGCCCATATTGTTTTAATTTAACGAAGCTTAATCGACGTCACCCTTCGCGACCAAGCCGGTTAAACCTCTTCGGAGCTAATGATGATTCTCTTGCTAAGGGAGATTCCGATCCTTAGCTATGATTAATTAATGATGAACCTGTCATTTTCGTTTAAGATCGATTTCATTACGATTCTTCTTGGAGAGTAATTGCACATTCTTGTAGCTCAAAGTAGAATCCGATAGTGTTATAAAAATAATTTCAGTAAGATATCTTTAATCATTTTTAAGATAAGACGGTTCAGAGCTTAATCTAAGAATTGGACAATTTTGCTGTTACACAATTTGGACCATTTTGCCGCTACACCCGCTATAATATTTGAATAGATGATCTTTTTTGTTTTAATTTAGCCATGCTTATTCGACGTCGACCTTCGTGACCGAGCTGGTTAAACTACTTAGGAGCTAATGACGATTCTCCTGTTAAGGAAGGAGCAGCTTCGAATCTTCAGAGATGGCCCATTGTTTTTCCTAATAGGATTTCTCCATTATTCGGGCATGGAGCCGAATATAAATATACCGTTTAAAAAAAATAAACGGAGTGCCTACTCAGATATTGGTATCCACTAAAATTAATTTTTAAAATGTAAAAATATGTCGGATTAATAAATAAAAATCTATTACTTCTCTTGGCATTACTTTAAATACGACCATTACTATTGATGATAAGATCACCCTCCGAAACAAGAAAGCCAGTAATGTTTACGGAAAATTGGATAGATGTCTATTGTTTCCGCATGGAAATTCGACTAAGACGAAGTTGAAGGTTTATAATGTTTTCCGCCTTACCCCGAATGTATGTATGTACGACCTTGGGGACACATACAAAAGGCTGGAGAGATTTAAAAACATTGCCCCCATCGTTTACTGGGTATCCGGTGACAAATGTACATGAATGACGTTCACATACTCGAATGTAGTTAGTCTACCAGCATAGAGCATCTGTTACATCAGCACCAGTTGCGCTGGAATAGTCATGTAGTCAGGATAAAAGACAATAGGATCCTCTAAGCAGGTTCTGTAAGGCGTGTTGACTGAGGGAAAAATACCAAAACAGACCAAAACTGTGTTATAATGATCGCATAAAGAACACAATAAGCTTAAAGTTATTCCAAACGACTAGAAAAAATTAACAATAAATAGTTGTTTCTGGAGTATACGAGCGAACAATGGCAAGAGAGACTTTGAGATAGAGTCATCTTCAGTATGAAAAGCCCCAGAAAAGTGTTCGTATATTTAATCTACTTGAGAAAGATTTTCATTCATCATTACACCACAAGCGCGACAATAAAGCCACTAAGACGCAAGGGATTACAGAGAGTGAGAGAATATGAGAAAAAGAAAACATTATTAAAGAGAAAGAACAATAAAATAATAGGAATTAAGAAGACAGGAGATAAAGATTGATATTCGAATTAAATTTTTGAAAATCAAAGCTGTCTGAAAAGCAAGAAGCCGGAAGAGATTTGTACAGATAAGAAAAAAGTCAGAGAAGAAACTGTTAGGATAGAACTTATGATTACATATAGACATTTCAACTGTAAAATGATGAGACCTTTTCGCCAATTTAGTACTGCGCTTAAAATCATAAAGTCAATGTAACATAGAGAAAGGCTCATCAAAAACAATTACCATGAAAATATTTATAAACATAAAATATTTATTTAATCTATGATTATTTAATATTTATGTATTTAATTACCATGAAAATATTTATAAATATAAAATATTTATTTAAGTGTTGTGAGGGAGAATATTTCGATACATGTTGGGACTCGGCTGTCGGAAGAAAGACAAAAATACTCCTACATCAAGAGGAGTAACAGGAGGAACAGTAGCAGCAGTAGCTTTTGTTGAAAACAATTAGTCATCCACGGCTAAACATTTTCTTCTCTATTTTCTATTCTGCATTATGTTTCCTTGTTTCCACCGCCGTAACGTAGCTTCCTTGTGCCTTTTTGTTGTAACTGAGATATCAAAACACAACAGTAGAATACCGGAATTGGTTTCTACTGTTGTGTGTTGGTAACTCAATAAAAAGCCACAATGAAGCTACGTTACGGCGTTCGAAAAGATGCTAGATCAGGAACAATAACATTGTACATTCTTCTTTAGATTTTATCAATAATCTATATATAGCAGAATTATCATATCAGATGTAGTAGCAATATTCAAAGCGTGGGTGAATGGTATCTTTTAAATATATAAGATAGATATCCGGCGAAAGAAAATTGTCTAGCACGACAAAATGAACCAGTTTTTCTATAATCTGATCGAGTAATTGATTTAATATAGTTTCCCATCCCATGTCTGTGGATAAACGTTGGCCCGAGAAGGCGCAAGGAGTCACTCTCCTAGTGCATATTATCTGATGGAAGGCAAAAAATGTTCTCATGGACGAGTAAAAAAGGACCGAATGTCTTTGGAGGCTCTAACTAACTTGTAATCAATATGGTTGCGTATGTCTGAATAGATCAGGTCTAAAAAAACATCAAGGACACAAAACAGGTGTTATACAGCAGTTCTTCTTGCAAAAAGGGTGGAAAAAATGTGCCTCAGTTGGGGGAACTAAAATTTCACATGAAAGTTTGCCAAATTTTGACTGTAAAAACCACGAGAAGAGGTGCCTAACTTTACATCTGAAACAGAAGAATGTAGGACTCTAGCAGGAACAAATGACACATTCACGCTGCTCATATTTGAGGATGCATCAAGCGATGACATTACACGAAATAGAGTCACAAGTATCATAAATACAAACACACAGAGACATATATATATATATATATATATATATATATATATATATATATATATATATATATATAAATGCATGTTTCATTAAATAATATAGACAATTTTTGTCTATTTATTTTAAGTTCCTTTCATATTGTCTGATAAGCTTAATCACATTATCGTTGAAAGACAAAAGGAAAATACCATATTGAGACATGTTTAAGTCCAATCTATACATACATACATATATATATACATACACACACATATATATATATATATACATACACACACACACACACACACATCTTATCAGGCATTAGTAAATACCTAGTTAGTAGACAATTTATACAGATTTAAAAACAATATACAACCTCTTTTCACGAGACAAGTAAGAAAAGAAAGATAGTAAGAAAGAAATCACAAGATATACTTTCTTTTCCCGAGAAAAGGAAGAATAAAGAAAAAGAGTAAGAAAGCGAAAAAAAAAAAAAAACAAACAAACAAACAAACAAAAAAAACAGGAAGGAGATAGCAGCAGGATTTATTTTAATCTTTTTCTTTTCCTCCTTTTTTCGTGAAAAGAGGTGGTATGTTTTTAAATCTCAATAAATTGTCTACTAAACAGTTATTTACTAACGCCTGATCATATGAGTTAATACACATCGAAACATGATTGCATTTGTATAGTTTTTACATGTTTTGATTTAATATTCTAAAATAAAGACTATTGCTCTACTTTTGTATTGAGCTCTCTTTTAAATTGAATGTTACGAACTCCACAACTGGATTCTATTCGTTCTCATTTCGCGCACACACACACACACACACACACACACATATATATATAAGCATGCATAATTATGGGTTAAATTGCTCAAAGTCAGGGAGATATATAAATCTAAAATAGACATTAAAATAAATGCCCAGAGGCGACAGTCCGTTTCAATGTTCTGTTTCATATATATATATATATATATATATATATATATATATATATATATGAAAGTGTAGATTGAAATCTCCGACAGACTATTCCATGCTTATACTCAATTCTCAAACCTGTCGATTGCGTATAAGCATGAAACAGACTGCGCCACTGGGTGTTGGTTTTAATGTGTACTTCTATTTTTAAATACGATCTTTTGAGCACTTTAATCATGAAATAAAATATACCTAAAAGTATATTTTATCATATAAGACCCCACAGAACATATAAATAGATTTAAAAATGCAGGAAATCATTCTTTTCTTAAAAAATCATATCCAACAAAACATCGTCATATATAAATGATACAGCCATCATATCTATATACATACATTTCAGTTTCCCCTACTTTTACAGATTCGTCCTTTGATTATTTAGATAATCTGTACAGTGCTTTAGGGTTTTAAAAACAGTCATTTTAAAAGTATATATAATTATTTATATATATATATATATTGGGAAAGGTGTGAATCCTCTTCTTCTCCCTCCAGCTATGGGTAATTAGCAGGTCAGACTGGGTTCTATAGCCTTAGGTGGCAAGTGGACTCGGAGAAGGACAACTCTGAATTCAAAACCTGCTGAGGGTCGTTTGGGGACCTTGTGTCACCACTATAATCAAATCTCATGTGCTGTTGTCGGGCTGTCAGTTTCCTAGGAACTGATCTGCTTGACCCTCATACGTCGAATTCGGCGGGGGAGTCGAGTATTTATATATATATATATATATATATATATATATATATATATATATATATATATATATATATGTGTGTGTGTGTGTGTGTGTTCGGGTCAAATATAGATCAACTATGGATCGTAATCCGACAGAATTTTGAGACAAAGGACAAATAGAAAACATCAGTATAACATGTTTCGCTTTTATTAAAGCTTCATCAGAGAATAAGATATGGAGAAAAAGATAGAAGAAATTGAAACTTTGGGTGGATGCGTCGTCTCTCCTTGAATTGGGGACGTCAAAAAATTATACTAGTTTTGGCTCAAAGAGTCGAATGCCGGTGAAACATGGTTGACCAATGAAAATTTAACAACACTAAAGAAAAAATGGCAGAATTTCTTTCTTCTTTCTCACTATATCTCATTCTTTGATGTAGCATTAATAAAAGTGAAACATGCTAGATTAATAAACGTTGTCTATTTGGCCTTTGTCTTAAAAAACAAGGATATATATATATATATATATATATATATATATATATATATATATTCGAGAAATCTTATTAGAAAAATAGGTCTAAGGCACGTCAGATCTAGTATTTCAAATATTCAGGCCGGTAGATGTAAATAAATATTTAATAAATAAATAAATAAATAAAGATTGCTAACTCAAATACGATTATCCATTTAAAATATAACAAATAAATAAAAAATCTACCGGATTCAATTCATTTCCTAACATATATATATATATATATATATATATATATATATATATATATATATATTCGAGAAATCTTATTAGAAAAATAGGTCTAAGGCACGTCAGATCTAGTATTTCAAATATTCAGGCCGGTAGATGTAAATAAATATTTAATAAATAAATAAATAAATAAAGATTGCTAACTCAAATACGATTATCCATTTAAAATATAACAAATAAATAAAAAATCTACCGGATTCAATTCATTTCCTAACATATATATATATATATATATATATATATATATATATATATATATATATATATATATATATATATATATAGGCATTTTTATGTTTCTACGTTCTTTTTATACATACAAATATTTAAGTAAATGCACTGTTTATAATAAACAGTATTAACAAGATTTACAGGCCTGAATGTCCGAGAAATTTTCAGAGAAATTCAGGCTGCTGAATGTTGTTAATACTGTTTATTATGAACCAAGCATTTACTTAAATATTTTATATCTATAAAAAGAACGTATAGACATAAAAATGTCTTAAAAAATAACTGGCGGACTTTTACGATTTCATAATGTGTGACATATATATATATATATATATATATATATTAAAAAGAAGATAAACCGCAAATGTTTTTGGTTGATATATGTTTTTTTTTATTTTAAAATATATATTATACTCTACTTTCCATAATTCTGCTACACAGGTTTCTGGTTTCGTAACCTTCTTCAAGCAAAGAGTAGATAATTTCACATATTATAAAAATTAAAATTTTTTGCGTAGTAATGATTCAAATGTCTTTCTTTTCATTTGAATCACTACCTTGCGACCGTCAGAGAATCAGAGTTTGTCTGGCGATCGCAAGGGCGTGAAAGCCAGGGTCACAAACTCACATCAGTATATATATAATCTTTTGGAAGTGCTATCCGATGATCTAGCCTCCTTTAAAAGGGCTCTGGTGTAATAAATTATTATAATGGAGCCTTAAAGTGATCTGTTTTTTCTGTAATATATATATATATATATATATATATATATATATATATATATATATATGGTTGGATTGATGTGAGTTTGTGACCCTGGGTTTCACGCTTTTGCGATCGTCAGACAAACTGATTAATTTTTTTAAATTTTGGGTTTATGTAGATTGCGTGTATTGGTGTTATTATGGAAGTGGTGGGGGGACGTCGTCGTGATGTCATCGTGCTGACGCAAACATCGATGTATGTTCATACGCCCAATGAAGTACGCAGACATACATACACACTTGGTCGTCCGTCGGGACTCATACATATATAAACATATGTGGGCAGTTTCGGATATGACATATGTATGTATACGGGTGGTGTTGTGTCTATACATACGCATTTGTATGTTGAAATCCAAAGATTGGAAGTGTAGCGAAAATTTCTCGTGAATGTCTCGTGAATATATACATGTCATTTTTCTTTTTTTCATTGATTAAAATTTCCTCGCATGTATGTATATACGTGTGGTGGGATTTGTGTAAAATTATGATAAGTAAAAATTATTATTATTTTTATTTTTAATTTTTGAAAAAAGGGGGTTTATTTGTTATATTTAAAGCTGGTTATTTGTTTGTTTTTGATGACTGTGTATATGTAACTGGTAGAAATTTCGGTTTGTAATCCTTATTGGTTATTTTATATGGTGATATTTAATATTTAATATGCTGGGCGAGAGGGTAGTTTATGTTAATAATTATAGCGGGTCTATATGATAATAGTAGATGTGATGTGATAGTAATGTTGTAAGGGATTGGAGACAATGATAATATAAGTAGCTAATAGTTATTGTAAATTGGTAGAAGTGGTTAGTAATGGTGGTGGGAGAATGATAAAACTATAAATGTAGTTATTGTGGTGGTAGCTTGAACTAAAAAGTGGTTGTTGGTGTTTTATTTTATTTTGTTATATATATATATATATATATATATATATATATATATATATATATATATATATATATATATGTGTGTGTGTGTGTGTGTGTGTGTGTGTGTGTGTGTAGGCAGTGATTAGGAAGCAAGAGAAAAATACTCACCGTAAATTGGGGGTATAAAAATATAACAACAGAAAATGGGAGAAACTGGCATCGCTCCTTGATCTTCAGAGCTAATCCAGGACAAAAATATACTGATATCTTCAATGATACACACTTATTTATTTTTTTGTTGTTATATCTTTTCGACCGACCAATTTACCGTGAGTATTGGTTTTACTCCTCCTCCGCTTTGTTCATATATAGTTTTGTATATATTTATACATACTATTAACATGTCCGTAAAAATTGTGTTTATTTGTTTGTTCCCCCTTTGCTAAGACGTTCTTGGCTTTTTCCTTCTCTCATTACAAACATTTTAGTGCAATAGTTATTAAGGTCGTGTTTGCTAATCATTATTTCCGAGTAACGATTTCCGTTCTTACCAGGCAACTTTTTCGTGTAGGCTTACATCAAAACTATACTAAACTTAGTAAATAGCATTTCGCCTTTTCTTTCTTGGTTCATTCATTTTCTGTTTATTCTTTGTTTCAATGGTTTTTTCCCCTTTGCGAAAACACCAGTGACAATAAAAGAAATAAAATGTTTTCATGAAAAATAAAATAACGCAATTTTTTTTTCTTATTAGAACATTTTTATATATTTTCTTATCTTTTTCCGATAGCGTCGACAAATTCATTATGCATCTATTCAACCGATCCAATCCTTGTTGATATCTTTTTTCTACGATCATTGGGGGAAAAGTAACCTTAGATTTCCACTAAGTAAAACGTAAGATCAACGATGATTGTGCTTTATCGGTTCAATAACAAAACACAGACTCAATAAAAATACTTTATCTTATTTGTCCGTTCATCAATTTTCGAAACGTACAGCAGAATTGAGGTTTGCAGAACTTCAGTTCATATACAAAATGATCTTTCTTTTTTTACTTACACTCACTCAATACAAAGCTCAAGAGCCTCTCAATATAGAGGGTTACTAAATGAGGTTTGTGATATGGATATAAGAAGAGGTACAAGGATGAGAAGCTGGGCTAGGTCAATTACAACTGACTAGTGATTTCGAGTAATGAGTAGCGGCTTGGATTGAGAAATCGGAGAGCCGAGTTCGAATTCTAGTCAAATCCATTACGATGTAATACCCTTGAGAAAGGTATGAATAATCTTCTTCTCCCTCTAGCTATGGTAAATAACCGAATAGACCGGGTTCTATAACCTTTGATGGCAACTGATCTACCGCAGAAAGAAATGGAAAATGCTGCCTCGTCAGTCATGTATCGAAAGATACATGATCGTCTAAGAGTGTATCACGTATGGCACATAACTGAGTGATTTCGATCCGCAGGAGGTGGTTCATACTTGCAGCCTTAGCTTAAATGTGGCAGAAGGCTGAAAGTATGGAGCAAGTATGTGATGTCGATGAGGATAAAGAGGATATATAAAGATTGTCCCTTCATTTGAAGATATTAAGACTGTAGTGTTCAGAGAACCATTCACATAGGAACAAGTTCGAGAAAGCAGGATTACATGATTCCAATGCACCCTCAGACTTCGGTGTTTCTTTTCCGTCCTCTGTTAAAACACTTCCCAACCATTTACAAGCAAACTTGTCCAAATCGTGTTACAGTATAACTGTCCATCCCCCAAAAATATTTAATATCTGAAAAAAAAAAAAAAAACAAGAAACAAACTAATTAAGATTTTCAGATAAGATGTTTAGCCATTTTTATTTAATTAATCAAATTAATATTCAATCAAATTTGTAAGAATCACTGAAAAAACGCATTGAATTATTCAGCTAGAAAGAGAAGAGGTTAAATCGTTTCGTGTCAGCCCCATTATCTTCTCAAATGAGCAATAGTAAGAGGTAAAAAATCATTCCGGCCTTTATTAATGGTACAAACATATATATACTCTGACTTCGATCTTCAAAGTCTATTAAAAAACTATCAAGGGACCGGTGAATAAGTTTAAAAATGAGAGGTCAGTAGTGAGGAAAATGTATCAGGAGATCGCAACAGGAAGAGGGATCATCAACTACGAGCTAAAGAGATCAATTAGAAGAGATCCAACCCAACCCGTTTGGCACGTGAGACAGGTGTTTCAGTTATAAGAGTCAAAAGAACAATAGCAGACTTGAAAATGAAATCGTACGTGAAACTTAGAGCTAAAGAGATCAGTTAGAAAAAGATCCGACTCAATCCATCAGATGTTTGGAACGTGAAAGAGAAGTTTCACCTATGACAGTTCAAAGCAGTGAAAAAAGACTTGAAAATGAAATCGTTCGTGAAATCTATGAGGTAACTTGTTACTCTAGTACAGAAAGTTAGAAGTTGAGAGGGGACGAAGATCATCTCGAACAAATTGGAAAATTATATATATATATATATATATATATATATATATATATATATATGAACTTTATTTCAATCTTTTATGAGCTTCCGATCCTTAGCTATGATTAATTAATGATGAACATGTCATTTTAGTTTATGATCGATTTCATCACCATTCTTCTGTTAAGCTTGAAGAGTAATTGCATATTCTTATGATTCATAGTAGAATCCAATAGTGTCATAAAAATGTCTGAGAACTTCAGTAAGACATCTTTAATCATTTCTAAGATACAACGGCTCAGAGCTTATTCTAACAATTGGACAATTTTGCTGTTACACGATTAGGACAATTTGGGGGTTACATCCAGCATACTATTTTTGATCCTAACCTGGCGCCTCGAATTCGATTAAAGTAATGTACCTTCCCGGTGCCTTTTCTATAAATAGTTTGATAGTAAATGTTCGGCTGAACTCTTCGCTATAGTATGTATTTATGAACAGATGTTAATCAAATCAGCTGATTAGGAAATGCGATCAACCAGTTCAAAGCCACATTCACGCACATCAGCTATTGAAACCAAGGACATTTGTGTAGGATCATTGTCCTGATGAGACAAAACAACTGTCGTCAGTTCCCTGAGCGTTTGATCTTAATCGCCTTTTGTAACTGCCTCTGCGAGTTGGCATAGTATTCTCTATTGATGGTGTAGCTCTTTTAAAGATAGGCAATAAACATTGCCTTTTACATCCCAAAAACTTAAGCCATCACTTTCTCTGCAAATGAAACGAATTCTTTGGAGCACATGAGGAGGAATTGTCTCTTTGTCTTTGGCTCAAAGTGATGACCACAACACTTATATTGTGTTAAGAGACGTTCAAGGAATCCAACTAGGTCAGCCTCAAGCAATGTTAGATTTTCCCGTGATGTGATCAGCATGTGCGCTTTTGATCCGGTGTCAGAAGCCTTGGTACCCATCGAGCAGAAACCTTTGTCATGCCAAATTCACTATGCAGAATATTCTCATCTCACTCACGAGATATGCATAGTTGTCATCATCGGTTGTCATCCACCAACATGTGAAGAAGATGATCAATGTTTTCCTCCTCAGTTGCAGGACGTTCAGACCTTGGATCAACTTCAAGGCTACCTTACCCTCCTAAATTCAGCTGTCCACTTTTGCAGTGTTGATAAAACAGGACCGTCATCCTATAATGTAACAACCATATCCGCATGGGTGTCCTTGGGCGCTAAAATCCTTTTTCTGCAGGCACTTGAAAATACAACGATGCAAATTTTACCCATTTTCAGAGTTTTCGCTACGAGTTAAATTTGAAGTCTTCTTTGGACTTTCAGATGTCAGTTTACTGGAACGAATTAAGAAGAGTTAAAATTAATGAATGGAAAATTTCACAGCTCTAGCATCATATCTTCAAAGTCAGCCTATGAACTTTTCAGCTTACCCACGTATGTAGAAATTAACGATTCTAAGCACCATAGGGTACGCGAAAAAATTGTAGAATAGCAAGTGACATATTAGATATATTAAAGGTACTTTCATTTTTTAAGGAGCAGACATGTAAAAACTATCGATGACTTCACTATATTATTATTCTTACTATATGTATTGTAATTTATCAAAAGCAAACAAGCAATATATATATATATATATATATATATATATATATATATATATATATATATATATATATATATTAATGTATATTCAGCAGCAACAATTTCTTTCAAATATGTTTCATTATATACGGCAGACAAGGAAAATCTAATTTATTTTTTATTAAGTTTTTCCAATATCTTTACGTTTTTCCGTTTTGTAGGTTACGTTGTAATTTATTTGTGTGTTGCTTTGAATAGGAGCGTTCATTTCGAGCCTTTACGTGTTGTTGATAATGTGATTTATATAGAATTTTAGTATTTTCGACCAGAATTTTTCTTAAAGCTTCCTCCAAGATATGGGTTGATAGAGGCTTTTTATAGCACTTTGGTTTGATAAGTGATACGTGAGGCGTTTCCTTAAGGAGGTGTTAGTACGTCCGACATAATTAATTGATATATATATATAATTATGAATATATGCATATAATATAAAATTTATTTATCAATACTTGATAGCCTGAGTGGCAATGTTTAAGCTTCGTGCCAGAAAAAATATAAATAAAAATAAAATGGCTTGCCAAAAAACAAAACAAACAAAAAACAACAAAAAACTGTTATTCCCTTGACACCGCTATTACTGTGTATCCCTTGGCGATGATGTTCACTTCACAACGCTATTAATCTGAATCCCTCGGTAATGTTATTCCCTTGACATCGCTATTACTGTGTATCCCTCGGCGATGCTGTTCCTTTCACAACGCTCTTGATCTGAATCCCTCGGTAATGTTATTCCCTTGACACCGATATTAATGTGTATCCCACGGCAGTGTTATTCCCTTGACACCGCTATTACTGTGTATCGCTCGGCAATGTTATTTCCTTGACACCGCTATTATTGTGTGCCCCTCGACAATGTCAACCCATTGTCATCACTATTACTATGTATCCTTCGATAATGTTATTCCCTTGAAAACGCTATTACCGTGTATTCCTCAGCAATGTTATTCCTTTGACAACGTTATTACTGTGTATCCCTCAGCGATTCATTCATTAGACAATTCAGCGATTATTCATTAGACAACACTATTATTGTGTATCCCTCGATAATGTTATTGCCTTGCTATGATTCTGTATCTCTCGGCAATGCTATTCCCTTGACACCGATATTACAGTATATCAGTCGGCAATGTTATTCCCTAGACACTGCTATTACTGTGTATCCCTCAGCAATGTTATTCCTTTGACAACGCTATTACTGTGTATTGTTCGATAATTTTATTGCCTTGACACCGCTATGAATCTCTATCCCTCGGCAATGTTATTCCATTGACAACGGTATTACTGTGTATCCCTCGATAATGTTATTCCCTTGACAACGTTATCACGATGTATCCCTCGGCAATGTCATTCCCTCGACAACACTATGAGTGTATCCCTCAGCAACGTTATTCCTTTGACAACGCTATAACTGTGTATCCCTCGATAATTTTATTGCCTTGACACCGCTGTGACTCTGTATCCTTCGGCAATGTTATTCCTTTGACAACGCTATTACAGTGTATCCCTCGGCAGTGTTATTCTCTTGACATCGCTATTAATGAGTATTTCTCGATAATGTTATTCCATTGACAACGCTATGCCTCTATATCCCTCAGCAATGTTATTCCTTTGATAATGCCATTACTGTGTATACCTCAGCAATGTTATTCCCTTGACAACATTATTACTCTGTATCCCTCAGTAATATTATTCCTTTGACAACGTTATTACTGTGTATCCGTCGATAATTTTATTGCCTTTACACCGCTATGACCCTGAATCCCTCAGCAATGTTAATCCCTTGACAACGCTATTACTGTGTGCCACTCGGCAATGTTATTCCATTGACACCACTATTACTGTGTATCCCTCGATAATGTTATTCCCTTGACAACGCTATTACTGTATTACGTGATCTCAGCAATGTTATTCTTTTGATAAGACTATCACTGTATATCCCCCAGCAATGTTATTCCATGGACAAGGTTATTACTGTGGATCCCTCGGCTATGTTTATTTACTAGATTATAAAAGTATGTAAGGATTTTTTTTTACCTTTTATAAAGATTTTTATTTACAGTTTTATAAAGAAATAACTTAGAAAATAAATCTTTTTATTAAGAAAAATATAAAAATATTAAAAAAATTATTAAATATGTCAGAGGAAAAGATGCTCGCAACCAATTACAGTGAATTTGTGTGGCGGGGGAAAATAAAAGAGGGGTCCAGAAAATACTTTCCAAATTTATATTTACAGTTTCTCGTCGTTATGTGTTTATCTAAATTTTCTTGTTGACAAGCAGTTTTATAAATTTATGAATGAAAAAGATTCTTTTCATATTTTTGTTCCACTTTATTGCTACTTTTGTAATGTCAACGAATACTCGTTATTCCTTTCATAATTCTCGTTGTAGTAGAGACTTTGTAATCGCAGATACAACTATAGTAACGTCTTTGAATAATACTGGTTTCAGACGCCTTCGAATATCACTCGCACGAATAGTACTTTCTCGATAATACTAGCTCGAAAAATAACCACTTAATAGTGATCCGAATAGTAATCTGTATAATAATATATTCACCTACCACCCCACGTAGTTGGATGTGGCACAAGGGTATCCGAATACTTAGGCTCCATAAAAAACGGAGTCGGGTAGCTCTCTACCACCCCAGACGAGACTTTGCCCTTCGGCACAGCCTCGTCAAGGTTCCTCTCTGCTCGAAGGCAGAGAGTTTGACAAGCACACATCCGAATTGATCCGGATAATGAGATATTCACCAACCGCCCCAAACGGCCGGATGCGGTACAAGGCCGAGTTTATAGTGGGTTATCCGAGCCCTTAGGCTCGGGCAAAAATTTCCCGTAGACTTTGTAAAAAACTGGGTCGGGTAGCTGTCTAATACCCCAGACGAGACTCTGCCCTTTGGCACAGCCTCGACTGGGTTCCTCTCTGCCCGGAGATAGTTTGATAACACACTTCTGAAGTAATCTGGTTAGTGATCACATAGTTGCCATGCTAATTCACATATATCCATTTCCTTTACCATCACGTGATCTACCTATTCAAAATCGGATCGCCTGTGTTTGCTCTCTGGTGATAATATTAGCAATCGTATGGATATTTCCCAAAGGATGTAGATCCAGGGATAGCTCTATGTCGGATACAGAGCAATGATCATTATTCTAAAGAACTCGAATACTTAAAATGCCATGTGGTGATATTTATTTCGTTAAGGTTGGAAAATTTGATCTCAACTCTTTAGACCTCGTAATAAATAAAAATGGAAAAGATTTCTTCAGGAATGGGTAGGATTAGAAATTTATATATACACACACAAATACTTGCACGTACGTAAGTATATTTATTCCTCAGGTGTTATAATATATATATATATATATATATATATATATATATATATATATATATATATATATATAAAAGTAGACATTGAGGTCAATATCTAGCGGCGACAGTCTATTTCGCGCTTAAACGCAATATTCATGCCATATGCATTGTCTTTTTGATCGACTATTTATATATGCTGTTCAATGGTGCATTATGGGTAGGTCTATATTATAGTAAAAGTAATCATGGATGTAAATGCAGTTTTGTGGCTATTTTGTAGTGTTGTTTATTAACATTTATTACTCATTTTTTATTACTTTATTATTTGTTGTTGGTCGTTAATACATTTACTTGTGTCACGTGTGTATTTGTAATTTGTTAATTTGTAAATTATTTACTTAATTTGTTATCGATCAACCAATCTTTCTCTGTCTCTCTCTCTTTCTCTCCCTCTTTCCTTCTGTTTAAATATATATATATATATATATATATATATATATATATATATATATATATATATATATATATATATATATGAAAATGAAACATATTTTATATGGACACGTGGCCGACAGGTTAGAACGTTCCCTTTCTGTAACCTCCTTTCAAATCTCATCAGAGTTCATTTGTTAGGAAGGTGGATTCTTGATGTTATCGGTCTGCGGGAAGTAATTCTAGTGTGCCTGAAAACCATACAACGGGTTAATCTAAACCTTAAATATATAATAATAATAATAATAATAATAATAATAATAA
>OZ010572.1:121400244-121500244 GCA_963932145.1 Acanthosepion lycidas
ACTTTGTGCTGCTATAACCATTAGCAGTTTCCAAATAGTTCTTTCTACACAATTTTACTCAAACGATTGGCTCAACCTGTGGTATTATTTTCGGTCACTTTTTTGTCTTGTTTGAATAGTCAAATATCAGTTTACTTGGAAGTAAACAATCCAGTTATTAATATGAATGTTGAAACTAATACGTGAACGATTTCACAGCTCTAGCATCACTCGTTCATAGTCAACCTATGAACTTTTCGGCAGACCAGACGTAGTTGATTTCGAATCAGTTGCTATATTAAGGGAGGCGCGGTGGAGTAAGGGTAAGGGATAGAGGCTCGGATTGAGGAATCGGAGAGCAGAGTTCGAATTCCAGTCAAATCCATTGTATTCACTTACGTGCTAATACCATTGGGAAGGATATGAATCCTCTTTATCCGCCTCTCCAGCTATGGGTAAATAGCAGGACAGACAAGGTTCTATAACCTTGGGTGGCAGCTGGTCTACTTCAGGGAAAAATCTGCCTCGTCAGTCATGTATCCAAAGATACATGATCGGCTAAACGTGTATCACGCATGGCATATAACTGACTGATATTACACTTCATCTTGAAATGTATACAAAATATATATATTTATATAACATTTTGCTTTTATTTTCAATTGTTCGTGACATTTTGATGTTTTTTTTTTTAGGTCTTGGGGATATTTTTTATTTATTTTGATTGGTTTTGTTCGGTTAATTTTAATTTAAGGCATATCAACCTCAAATGAGTTATTTAATGCCGACATGATTTGTATGACTAGAAGATCTATTCTTTGTTAGAAATCATTAGATCAGGTTTCGCTGAAGTATTTTTGTAAAAAGGGTTTTTGTCGAGTCAAATGTATTGCTGGTAATATTTTTTCCCAAAAGTGTATTTCTGGTATTATTTTTTTTTAATGGATTACTGGTAGTAATAGTTTTTATTTTTTACAAATGTATGTTGGCTAATATTTTTTTTCAGAAATATATTGCTATATTCTATAGAAAAATGTGCAACAATACATTTTATCTATAGTTGAAGACATGCAACTGAGACCAAAATATATTTAGTTGAAGCTTTTAATTGTACAAAATATTCATATTTCAGCATTAAATAACTCATAGAGATCGATATAGATCGATATAGAGTGAAACGAAATCAACCAACCAACATGACAAATTCATGACATTAATCCATATAATGTCCGGCTATTTCTTAAATTAAACTGTATTCCAAAATATAACGTCAACAAAACTATAGCATAAAATACACATATCACCGCCTCTAGCAATTATGTCCACGTCTAAATCTGTAAGTGTAGAAAAGCTGAGTATCACCTACCATATATACAATAGGAAAGCAGAATAACATATATCATATTTTTATTAATTCAAAGAAAATTAGATTTCGGCTTTAAATGACCCATAAGTATTTGATATTCCGTTAAACAAACAAACCAATCAATCAATTAATCGAATTGTTTGTCACATGTTATTTCTCTATATTTATAACGTCTTTTATTTTAATCCATTTGTGATATTTGTATATTATTTTGAACCTTTGATTTGATAGATTGTGGCTGCCAAAAATAAGCTCCCTCCTCAAAAAAAGCGTCTGTTCACTTCGATAAAGAGGTTTAACTAAACTACGAATTCGTATATAAGTGCCCGGTCCCTCATACGGGAAATTTTGCTTTAATAAAACTTTATTGAGAATTACAAGAGTTACAAACGTAACATAATTTGCTTCACAATGCTTTACGTTACAGAATAATTGGAACCACATATTTAAATGTGAACATTATGGCATCTGTCTGTATTTTTGAGATGAGGTATTATGTACCTTATTTACATTTTTCAGAGTATTGTCCTCATCTTTCTCGCAATATTTACAACGTTTCGGCCGTGGTTGGAATGTCGAACTGAGCCCTTTATTTCGCTCACTGGGGTAGACTGTTTTAGTTCCACTTGCTATGTTTAATGGATGTCAGTTATCACTTATCTCCTGTTAATTTCCCTCTGAAAGTTCTCCACTGCCTTAGCCGGGTATTGAACTCACACTCTTTGGGTCCTGTCACTTGATCTACTAAAGGTCTTTATCCACTGTGCCATGTGTCCTTAAGGACATCTGTGTATGAATTTCTGGGTATTATAAAACTAATGTCTTCAGCAACCAGTTTTTTTACCAGTGTTCATATTGCAATTTTTGCTGTTATCATTACATGTTTTTACCAGACCTCATATTGTAATTCGTAAACTTAAGAAGTCAGCACATATGCTAGGCCACAGAAATCTCCTGAGCCGACCAAACATAGAAATGAATACAATATGGGAACCAGTAATAAGGAGTGCCAGAGAAAAGCGACAATGACAACAAAAATTGCAATATGAGCTCTATAAAAATATTCCATGATAACAAAAAAAAAAAAATGCAATATGAACACCGGTAAAAATGATTGCTGAAGACATTAGGTTTATAATACCCAGAAATTCATTCACAGATGTCCTCAAGGATACATGTCACAGTGGATAAAGGCGTTAGTTAGATCCAGTGACAGGACCCAAAGAGTGTGATTTGAATACCTGGTTAAGTTCTTCTTTTAAGTCTGTGCTTATGTTTCTAAATATCTGTATGTTTATCTGATATTAAAAATTAAAATATTATTATCTGTTAAGGCACTGGATAACTTGGAGAGGGGAATTAACAGGAGATAACTGACATCCATTAGACATGGCACGTGGAACTAGAACAGTACACCCCAGTGAGCGAAATAAAGGGTTCAGTTCGATATTCCAACCACCTGAAGAAAGCCGGAGCGTACAACGGCCGAAACGTTGTAATAAAAATGGCGACAAAGATGAGGACAATATTCCGAAAAATGTAAATAATGTGACGTCCCCCCGGTGTCGCTGCGCCAAATGTGACGTCTGCCTAGCCGCGTCCGTCGTGCTATCCTGTCCTGTGACGACCAACTGGCTTGGTATTGGTCGCGGCACCAAATGTGACGTTCGAACCTTTTGGTGATTCGGATGGTAATCTGGTTAGATTCGGTATCAGCCTTGTCGTTCCTAGCTCGCCTCCAACGTCTGGTTACCGAAGTAACTGTTTTGATTTCCAGTCTAACCTACCCACGTTGTTAATTGATCTTAGGTTGACGAAATCAATCAATCGTCGAGCCGTAATGCATGCCGAGTTAGATCAAGGGTAACACCGCACAAGTATATGTAAAAGAAAAAAAAATAATAACTCGAAAATGTGTTAAAAAAAGGTTAACAATATTTTATATCTGGTTGCTGAATACAGGACTGCGTCTTCTTCCCAACCCGCTATATGGATTCCGTGACAGTTTGTGTTTGCTAGGCGAGTTTTAAAATCTTAGTTGTTTGTTCTTTAAGAAACTGGTTCTTGGTGTATCTTCAGGCAATATTCGTAAAACTTGTTTTGGTGGTATGAGTCTAAGTCGTTCTTCAAAAATAAATTGTTCTTGGATAGAAATTGAGTCGTGATTTGCGTGGAATCTTTCGACCAGGTTTCTGCGGGGCGGGTGCAACTCCAACTGCGAACTTGAACTCGAACTCGAACTGGTTTTCACTCGCTGCGACTCTGCTTATATGGACGCCGACCAAAACCGGGGTGTGTTCCTTGATAATTCTAAACCCACAATCCACCTCTATGTTTTCGGTCAGTGAAATTATATTATTTTCCATTTTTGGAAGTCTTTCGTCTTCCCACCTTCTTCTGTTCTCACATTGGTATCTCACCATGCCCTCAGAGGGTGTCAACGGGTTTTCCCTCTCTCTCACAGTGGCATCTCACACCTATCCCTTCAGGGCGGCGCAACAGGCCTCCCCTTCTTCTTCACATGATTACCTCCGCCTAACGCTCATGCCACCATTCAGCCAATGGGCGCTCAGCAGCGTGGGTGTGGCCAGACTAACCTCGGTTCAATAAATCTTGCTCAAAAAAAAAAAAATTATCTTCCTTTTTCTTTTTTCGTTTTCTTTTCTTTCTTTTTCTTTCCTTCTGCCCGACCACAAACCCTTGGACTCTTATCTTAGCAAAATTTCACTTGGACTTTATCACCCGGGTGGTCAATTGGACGTATTTGCATTCTTGGTGCCAATTAATGATCCGATAAAATAGTTTCGCTATCATAGCCAGTCCTGATAATAACCAGATGCTCCTGTCAATGATATTCTGCATATAGACAAAGGCTTAATCTTTCCTTCATGGTGGTCAGCGGACATTTTTGTTTTTCTCGGACAGTCCGTGCTTAATTAATTTTTATTTTTATCTCTTTAGAATTCTGCGGGAGGTCTCTTGTCCAACTTGAAAAAATCTTTTTTTATCATTACCATAGGCAGATTGGATATATCTTACTCGCCGCCCCGTAACATGAATCAGATTAAATTTTGTGTTTTACCTTCTCGACAATGGAAATAAAAATCTTACCACTTTTACTTGTCAGAAAAATAACACCGCTTAGTGTCCTTTTCGTGATGGCTTAAAATCACCTAAATTTAATTCTCGTATTTCTTTTTTCTTCTTTCTTTCTAGCGTCGTAAATAGTGTCACAATAATGTGAACACTATGATTGCACACTTTTTTTTTAATAAGAAAGAAAAATGGGAGAAATTTATTGTGTTTTGTTAAGATCTACTTGAGAAACAGAATTATGTTGTAAGGCGACTAACGTTGAAATCAGACAAAGAATAATTTAAAGTGGTAATTTAATCGCATGGAATATGGCGGCAAAATATCCAGACACGTCTTCTCCCTCGTCATCATTCAGAAGAGAAAAAAAAACAAGCAGCTGGGAAAAGAAACGTTGTGAAAGGAATTGGTGTTAGTTCTCATGTTCACATTTCTCAAAATTTAATCAGTTTGGTTGCAGGGACTGTCTAGTCAAAAATCTTGTTTGAACTGCCTGCAACCCACTATCAATCATGGTGATTTTCAGTTAAAGCTCCGGTTATAATGTGTGCATTCTAAAATTTTGGATTTCCTGTGCAATATCAATTAAGATATATTGTTCAGTAAGTATTTCATTCGTTAGTTTTTGATAGTTATTTGGTGAAACAAATACGTTTATTTACACACAAACATATATTGTATTATTGTATAGGTTAGTATAATGTAATGTGTGTCTAATGCATGATGCATTGTGTAGCCTATAAAGCTTAAAGCAAACTACCATGTAACAGAATATCTGACGCATAAGAACCAACTTTTTATCAAAATTTTTTCTTCTGAATAATCCCTCACGCACGTTTAATTCTCTGTTGGGTAGCGCCTCGTAATATTAATCTAGATTGATATAAGTACACACACACGCACGTACACATATAAACCTACATACATATATACATACATACATACATATAAATTATGTTTAGAGAAAACCCTGTTTCAGCCTGCCCAGAACTTACAGTAATGGTATTAATTATATTTTTAGCGATTATATATCGGCTATTAATATATAGGATTACTTTCGGATAACCCAACAAACGATTCGCTATGCTGTTATGATTTTAAGAATCGGTTCGCGCGGACCGATAGACTACCACCACTGGACGCACCCCATTTCAGCAGGGCATATTAAAAAAAAAAAAAATTTCAGAGTTGCCTTACGGTGTAATGGATATCGGCCCTGAATGAGAACCGAGTTCGAATTCCAGTCGAGTTCATTCGTTTACGCGCAAATAATTCTGGAGAAGCTATGAATCCATCTCTTCTCTCACAGGTATGGGTTGAATAGTAGTGCAGACGGGGTCATATAGCTTTAACTGACAACCAGTTGACTTCAGAAAGCGACGGCAAATTACTGCGGGAAAATCTTTTGCTTAGTCAGTTATTAGGTTGGTGCAAAAATAATGACGTAATAATGTCGTTATTTGACGTTAAAAATACGTCAAAAAACGACATTAGTACGTCATTATTTTTGCACCAACCTATTATATATCGAAAGCATATTATATATCTGAAGCATGTACTGCTTAACCCTTACATAAACATTACAAAACAATTTAGTTATAACAAAAAACATTCTTCTTCTATGTTCCATACACTTTCAGAACAGATGTGATCATGGCTCTCCGCAACTTCTTATTCTTTGTAGCTCCAAACAATGATTATCTATTTGCTAACGCTGTTCAGCCATCCAGTAAGTAGGTTATTCGCTGTTTTCCTCTGTATTACTTACATTCAGTACGCCCTGTGAGTGCTAAATTTTCCAAGGCTTCTTTCCTCATTATATGTCTTAGAAATTTCAACTGTCTCTTTCTGATTCTAAGAGTCCTTTTTATTTCCATTTTTCTAAAAATACTTCCTCGTTGTCTACATGCCCCGTCCACAGTGTTTTCAACATCCACTTGCTGAGCCTCATCTCTATTGCCTCAAGACTTCTTTTCATCTCTCGACTTACGGCCACACCCCGTTTACACGCCGGTTCCCGTACAATCATCGAAGTTAAGCAACGTTGAGCTTGGAGACTACCTAGATGGGTGAGTGCTTGGGAATACTAGGTGCTCTAAGCTTGAATGTACTGCTGTTGCAATGGATAATGGCTTGGAATTGTTAATTGGAGAGCCGTATTCTTCTTTGCGTTGGATTTACCTCTTCTCTCCCCAGCTATGGGTTAATTGGTAAGACTTTTATCACTAAATCATTATTGTCTCAAAACAAAAAAATTTTTACAGTCTAAAAATATTTTCTGGGTTTAAATAACCTGCAAAGGGTTGATAACTCTTAGAAAACGAATCAATTAATAAATCAACCTCCATCTGTGAGGTGATTGTCCACCATTCACAGCCATACAATAGTAGTGATATTATTTCAATGCACCTTTGAATTTGGGTTAAAAGATTTTCGGTTGTATCTGTTTAAATGTTCCCAAGATATTTAAACTTCTATACGTGTTTGATTTTAACGAATCAACTCTTAGATCGCATCATGACGGTATTCTGTTGTCTTCTTCCAAAAATGGTCAAACCGTTCCATATTGTCTTCCCCCAAAAGATGGTCAATCCCTTTCCTACTGTCTTCTTCCAAAAATGGTTACTCCGTTCCATATTATCTTCTACCAAAAGATGGTCAATCATTTCCATATCTTTTCTTCTAAAAATGGTCAATCGCTTCCATATTGTCTTCTTCGAAATGATGCCCAATCCCTTCCATATCTCTTCTTTCAAATACGGTCAATGGCTTCCATATTGTCTTCCCCCGAAAGATGGCCAAGCTCTTCAATATTGACTTCTTCATAAAAAGGTGAATAACTTCTATATTGTCTTCTTCCAAATGATGGTCATTCCCTTTCATATCTCTTCCTCTAAAAATAGTCAATCCCTTCCAAATACTCTTCTTCCAAAAGATGGTCAAACCCTTCCATATTCTCTTCTGCCAAAAGATGGTCAATCCCTTTCATATTGTCTTCTTCCAAAAGATGGTCAATCCCTTTCATATTGTCTTCTTCCAAAAGATGGTTAAACCCTTCCATATTCTCGTCTTCCAAAAGATGGTCAAACCCTTCCAAATACTCTTCTCCCAAAAGATGGTCAAACCCTTCCATATTATCTTCTACCCAAATATCATCCATCTCTTCTTCCCGTTTTCCATTATGAAAGAAACAGAAATACCTCTATCTAGATTTAATAATACAATCATACCAAATATAACACACTGGATCATAAAAACACCCGAAATAAATGTAATCTCTTTGCAAACATCACAAAACAAGTACATATTCACTTACATTCCAGGATGAATTAGAGAAATTCGAAATCAATTATCACAGATACTCGTGCTTCATCACGAAAAAGGGTTAGGGTTAGGGTTATCAAAATACAAAAAATGGAACAGGAGGTGCAGCAGTGTATAATAAATAAAAAAAGACATCTAACAAAAGAAACAGTTTTCAATGATGAGATTTGTTCAATAGAACTAGCACATGACTTCGTCGCTAGAAGCGAATATAATTGTTTGACTCCCCATCAATTATAACAGCAATAAAAAAATCCAAAAATCTTACTGGTGATGAAATTAAATGCAGGCTGAATTCATTATCTCAAAATAAAGAAATAGGGTTATGCTGGATCCCAAGCCACATAGAAATTCGAAGAAATGAGCAAGTCTATTCAAACTGCAAAGTCTGTCCGAAAATAAAACCCCAGATAATAATTTCAAGACCATTCACACGGACCTGAAAAGTAAAATAACTTAGTTCAACAGAAATGGCAAACGCATTGAACCCAAAATGCAAATAAGTTTCTCACAATAAAATAATAACATCCATATCTCTCCTTCCAAAAATATTCAATCCATTCCATATTGTCTTCTTCCAAAAGATGGTCATTGCCTTCCATATCTCTTCTTCCAAAAATGGTCAATCGCTTCCACATTGTATTCTCCCAAAATATGGCCAATACATTATCCAAAAGTCAAGAAATAGGGTTATGCTGGATCTCACGGCACATAGGAATTGGAGGAAGGGACCAAGAAGATTCAAGTTGCAAAGTCTACTCGAAAAAGAAACTCCAGATAATAATTTCAAGATCATTTTTACGGGCCTGAAAAGTAAAATAAGCTACTCAATTCAACAGAAATAGCAAAGGCACTGGACCGAAAACGCAAATAATAATCTTACAATAAAACTAATCCTGGTTAAATAGAAACAAATGGAAGAATAAAACGAGGTAACGTTAGGCCGACTAAACATACCTCAATCATTCATACTTGATGCAGAATAAAGATCAACCAACAAATACAACATATCAAGCTACAGTCACGGCGAGACAGACTTTAACTGAATGTACTCATTTAACCTCTGTGAGATATACATATTACAAGGAAAGTAACATGAGGAAATGATTTAAAAATACTGAAACCACCGGCATAATGTCTTAAAGAAATCTTAAAGAATTAGGTTTATATCAAAACATATAACACCTACAACAGATCATCTACAAACAATATACCAATAAAAGATGCATTTACATTAAAAGTTCGGAATTACATAACTCATGGAGGTTGATATCATCATCATCATCATCATCATCATCATCATCATCATCATTCCCTTTATTTTCGTCATAATAGGGCGGATCCCAATGCAGAAGTCACACTCTTTTCCACTACGGTCTATCAACTGCTGCCATCAGCTATCTTTTCATACCTGCCCATTGTTTGATATTATCCAACCAGTTTTTGCGTTGGCGCCCTCTCTTACAACGATGACTTGCCTGATGGTCTTGCACAGTCTGCCCTGCCTTGTAATGCGTCCAAATCACACCATTTTTCTCCGTTTGACCGTAGCGAGAAGAGGTTCCTGGCGTTCCCCAAAATTTTCAAGCCTTTTCCGCACAAACTCGTTGTTTTTTTGTTTCCAATAGAAAATGCCAAGGAGTTTTCTCATGTATTTTTCTGAAACGCTTGGATCCTTCTCTCTTTATCTGCCAACAATATCCGCGTTTCACTTCCATATAGGAAAATGGAGACTACCAGTGATGTATACAGTCTCTACTTTGTTTGTAAGCTGATTTTGCTCCTCCATGTTTTTGTCAATTTGGCCATCGAGGTTGATATTCCGCTAAACAAAAGCAGCCAAACAAAACCAGTTAATTAATAATAGTAGCGTGTGGTATGGTGGATCGGTTGGCTCCGCAAACATCACAAATGTTTCTTTGTGCATTAATCGTAACAATACTATTCATAATGAGGTTTTGGGAGTAAATTATGTCATGGAGTCGGTCTAGATAGAATGGTTAGTATGTGGTAAAAATTATACGGTTGTGAGCGTTGATGTTAATATTTATGCTATTGGAGGCATGAACTTCACATATTACGCAGGGTAATATTTCTTTTTGAAAAGATGTGTTTTACACAATGTTAAACGATGTAAGCGATTTTCAGATCCCTAACTGATCTTTTGATTTCAATCATATTCAATATATCCTGGTCCTTTTGGGATTCTTTAATCAGGATCTCCTAAGCAGGTGTTAGGTACCACGCATGAATGCACTTTGGAAACGAATAGGTTGTCCAGAAGATTCTCAAGGTATTTCAATTTGATTCATTTTTGTAAATCATTTCATCCTGTCAAAGGAATAAAGCCATCAAGATGCAATGGTTTAATGAGTAGGAAATATATTAATAGTAAGCAGAGTGAACAATAAAAGAATAGGATTTAAGAATACACAACATGACGATTGGAAATTAATTTAAATCTTTGAAGATCAAAATTTAATGGGAAGCAAGATGACGGAAGAGAGTTGAAAGTGTGAGAGAAGAAACTGTTAACATAGAACTTGAAGCTACATCTAGCCATTTCAACTGTAAAATGATTATCGCCAATCTAGTACTGAGCTTAAATTTATAAAGTCTAGGTATCATAGAAAGTTTACCAGAAAAAAAAATCATCAAAACGTTTGTTATAGAAAATAGGCTGAAGTAATCTACATTACAGTGGTGTAAAAGTAACTGAATCCGAGATGACAGGTCAGGGTCAATAACATTGCAGATTCTTCTTTGGGTTTTATAAAAGAATTTTAAATACTATTATTCCTTAAATATTCATTATTATTATTGATTATACATTATTATTTTTATCATTATTGTGAAAATAGTAATGGATATTTTACTAGTGACATTCTCAAGATTCCATGAAAGTTAATTTCTAAGAAACCAATTTGGCTTTCGTCTCATCAAACAACATCAGAAGATTGTATAAAGTGTATAATCGTTCTGTTGATCTAACTAGCATATCACCATATTAATGGAGACTTTCTTTGTTTCTCATCCATTAGGAACTGTCTTCTATGCCTTGGTCCGATAGAGGAACTCTATTGATCGTATACTCATCGATTGTATACGTTTGGTGGAGAGCCAACCACCAAAACAGTTTAAACCTAAACAGACTTACAACAAAGTGGAAATGTGAGACCCAATGTATTTAATTTCTCCTTAGAGTCTCGTGCTTCTCAAACCTAGGGTTACGCAAGAGGTCGATAGGGATTCCGCAAGAGGTCGACAGCGGTTCCTCTAGAGGTCGATAGGGGTTCCTATAGAGGTCGACAGCGGTTTCTATAGAGGTCGACAGCGGTTCCCCTAGAGTTTCGATAAGTGTTCCGCAAGAGGTCGACAGCGGTTCCGCAAGAGGTCAATAGGGGTTCTGCAAGAGGTCGACAGCGGTTCCGCTAGAGGTCGATAGGGATTCCGCAAGAGGTCGACAGCGGTTCCTCTAGAGGTCAATAGGGTTTCAGGCAAGAGGTAGACAGCGGTTCCTCTAGAGGTCGACAGCGGTTCCCCTAGAGTTTCGATAGGTGTTCCGCAAGAGGTCGACAGCGGTTCCGCTAGAGTTTCGATAGGGGTTCCGCAAGATGTCGACAGCGGTTCCTCTAGAGGTCAATAGGGTTTCAGGCAAGAGGTAGACAGCGGTTCCTCTAGAGGTCGACAGCGGTTCCCCTAGAGTTTCGATAGGTGTTCCGCAAGAGGTCGACAGCGGTTCCGCTAGAGTTTCGATAGGGGTTCCGCAAGATGTCGACAGCGGTTCCTCTAGAGGTCAATAGGGTTTCAGGCAAGAGGTAGACAGCGGTTCCTCTAGAGGTCAACAGCGGTTCCCCTAGAGTTTCGATAGGTGTTCCGCAAGAGGTCGACAGCGGTTCCGCTAGAGTTTCGATAGGGGCTCCGCAAGAGGTCGACAGCGGTTCCGCTAGAGTTTCGATAGGGGTTCCGCAAGATGTCGACAACGCTTCCGCTAGAGGTCGATAGGGGTTCCGTGAGAATCAGTGATGTATAAACTAATGCATTTTTACTAACTTTTGTTTAATTTGATATTCGTAATTTTACTATACACGTACAGTATATTGTTGGAAAATCTTTGGTTATTATAATAAAGGCTTCAACGTCCCATATTTAAAATTATAATAATTATTGGCAATGTATTTAGCGATGTTTGTATGGCATCACTGAAAAAAAAACGCCTTCATTTCTTGATGGACAATACCTGTACGTTTCGGTTTCGTGTCTCATTGAGTGACTCACTCGTGTAAAAGACGCATGCATGGTGTCCATATATTATGTTTACCACATGAAATACAACAAAAACTATAAAAGAGTTAGAATAATTTCCTGTGACATGAAAACTATTTCAAGGGCTTCGCAACGGTAAAAAGATCGAGAAATACTGCATACTATGAAAAAAAATGCATCATCATCTTATAAACAGTCTTTACCGCATCCCAAATGAATCTGCTAATAGAAAACAGCGTCCTCAGTTTTGCTCCAGATGCCAGTGTACCGATCATGAGAAGTGGGGCGCTTCGCCGATGACATAGGTATTCATTGTCGGGATAAGAATGATCTTGAACAAAAATTCAACATGCTTTATCAAGTGTTCCAAGAAGTAGAACTTACGATAAACCTTTCCAAAAACAGAAACTATGTTCTGGGAATTAAATGAAACCAGTGATGGTAACTACATTGAACGCAATATAAAAATTCAGAATGAGAAAATATCATGTATTAGGTTGGTGCAAAAATAAGGACGTAATAATGTCGTTTTTTGACGTATTTTTTAACGTCAAAAAACGACATTATTACGTCATTATTTTTGCACCAACCTAATACTAAACATTTCATATAAATGGATCAGTTCTAAGAAATTTAGGACAGCAAATAATGAAAATGATATTTGGGTTAAGATTAGTTTTGTACAATATAGCAAAATGCTACAAAACCGAATTATTAACCTCAGAACTCGTGTTATGTTTTTTATCAGCTTTATCAGATCTTGATATATAGATGTCATGCATGGCGTCTATCCTGTTCCGAAATATCTAGACTATCATCGATATAAAAACGTTTTCTCGATATCTATGATTAAGAACCATTAAATAAGAAAATTCTTCATCAGATATTTTTGTCTAGCACTACGGAATCAGAAAGAACTTTGCCAAATAACAAAAATAAATAATATTATCTTCATAATGTTGACTTCTCCACACTGCCTAAAACAAAAGGTTAAGAAGGAAACGCTCATTAATACGAAAAAGAGTGATAGCAGTTTGTCAACATGTGAAAACTATTTTCCTAAAAATGTTTTAATAGAAATATTTTATAGATTTCAACCGATAATGATTCGGAGATTTCGCAAGAGGTCGATAGGGGTTCCGCTAGAGTTATGATCGGTGTTCCGTAAGAGGTCGACAGCGGTTCCGCTAGAGGTCGGTAGGGGTTCCGTAAGAGGTCGACAGCGGTTCCGCAAGAGGTCGATAGGGGTTCCGCAAAAGGTCGACTGCGGTTCCGCAAGAATTTGACAGCGGTTACGCTAGAGGTCGATAGGGTTTCGAATGAATGTCAAATGTTTCATTATAATGAAACAGCGAATCACATCTTTACCATTAGTGCTGCAGCTTCTAAATCCCAAGCTATGAAGATGTTTAGCCACCTTGTCCCTTCAGCTTCACTTTCTTAGCAGAGTTAAGTTTGGTTTTGTTTATTTTGATTTACAGCATATCAACCTCAATGGGTTATTTAATGCCGACAAGATTTTTAGGATAGGTTTGTATGAATAGAATATGTATTTTTTGTAAAAAATCAGTTTGTAGATTAAGTTTCATTAACGTATTTTTTGTAAAGAGTGTTTTTGTCGAGAGTCAAATGTGTTGGTGATTTTTTTCAAAATTATATTGCTGTTTCTTTTTTACTTTAAAAATTTATTTTTACACTTTCATACTGTTTGACTTCTGTCTGTGGGGCGGGGGTAAATATTTTATCCATACCTGGGACTTTCATAGGTGCTACCATTCCGGATCAGAGTGGGACTAGGAACCACAGCAATCAAGAAAATGTTCCAAGCTCCTCAAAACCTCCCGTTTCAGAGGCCTTGTTGCTGAATGTAATTTATCGTCATACCCAGGACGTAGGAGGTTCTGGCAGATGATATCCTTCCAGCGGAATTACTTTAAAGAGTATAAAATTTAAAATATTCTCATGCAAGATCGCAATAGTAAAAATACTGTCGAATTGTAACGGGTTCAGAGTTTACGTTTTAAGTTTTATTCACAAAGGAATATGGCAGTGCACATCTATGGTGACTCAGTAAGTAACAAAGCCTGCCGACTTATACCGGAAACACATGCATCTTGTATGAGATAGAGGCATATTTCCCTAAGTTTAGCAGGATGTAAAGATAATGGTAGATGGCACTGCAGTATCCTGACGTCATGGAAATGCACAGAACAATATCAGTTGTACCCTGCCATCTGGCGAGTTACTGTGAACACTGACCAGGCTGTTCATGGTAAGTTGACTCTGATTACCGCGCATGCTAATGTATACCAGGCATTTTATTTCTGAAATTGTGTGGTCATTTCATATACCTTGATCAACAGTGTCCCGTGAATACCGATGGAAAGTGTTACCGGTCACCTTGGTTAACTCAATGACCTACCAGAGATAAGTAATGATCATGACCACAGACATGTGTATAGAGTTGTCTGTGGTAACAGAGAAGCTACATTAGGTCAGATAACAGTCATATCCAATGCAGGATGTACCAAATACATATCCGCGATTATTAATTTCTACTGGGCATGAAATTAGAAGATCGATCAAGGTGACTCTGTTGACATAACACAGCGGAAACAGCGCCATAGATGAACGCGTGATGTCATTAATAGGATTATGGGACACAATGAATTCTGTGGTGTGGTCCGATTAGTCTCCAATCTCATTGTTTCGAACTGATAGTAGGGTTCGGTGTGGCTCAAACTCCGTTGACCCATGGACGCCAATTAATAGCAAGGCACTGTGCGGACTGTTTGTTGTCCCCTAATATTGCGAGATGTGTTCACACGGCATGTGTTGGGTCCGCTGTTCTGTCATTGCTCTCTTTGCTTCACGTCCCTTGGAAGCTATTTGTGAACTTTATATATTTATAGGTCATACCAGTAGGATAATCCATAGAGACATCGTACCAAAATTACTTAGAGTTGGTACATTCTTGAGTCTCAAGCAATCACATTCGCCGGACATGAGATAAATCGAGCCTTTACGTGACGTGGTGGAGAATTTTATACGCAAGATCAAAAACCTATAAATATCAGCGTGCTGCAAGCAAGGTGATAAAACCATGAAGACAAAAAACTGAAAAAATGTTATTTAGAAGAAAGGACAATAAAAGAACAGAGTGTCTTAAGAGAAGATGACAATTTCGACAATTTTAGAAAATCTTAGTTGAGAGGATGTGCGTTATAATGTAATGAATATCAGCTCGTAATGAGAATTCAGAGAACCGAGTTCGAATTCTAGTCAAGTTCGTTATATAAAGTTATATATACCCTTGAGAAAAGGTGTGAATCCATCTCTTTTATCTACATCTATGGGTCGAGTAGCATGACCGCCTGGAATGTATAGCCTATTACTCTACTGCAGAAAAGAAATGGCAGGAAATGCCACGAGAAGATCTCTTGCCTAGTCAGTCATGAACCGATAGAGACATGATCGTCCAAGCGTGTATCATGTATGACATTTAACTGACAGATTTAAAAGGAAAGCAAAAAGCTGAAATTGAGTTCTACAGGCGAGAAGCTCACGGGAAACAAACATTAGAATATAAGCTATGTTTACATCTAGTAATTCCTACAGTAAAACGATGACGCCCAATTGCAAATATTGTTAAATTGATGCATTCTCCGACATGAATCGAATATGTATCCCATAAAAATAACGTGTAAACAGAAAATATATTAAAATATTTGTCGGGTTTAATCCATTTCATAAAATATGTTGTCATTGTTTACGTTAGACTACAATTTCAGAGCAGATATGAGAGATCGAGAAGAATCGGCAAAGGTGTGTGTTTAATAAGAGTGATTTGAACTTTGCTAAACCGGAAGTCCTCTGTGGCTGAATGTCTAAAAGCACGTCAGGCTGAATGACGGTTTCCGTATGGGAGACAGGTTCGATTCCTGTCGCATATTTTCTATGAAATTTCTTGAATATTCAGGTCAGGGCCGGTAAATGTAATTAATACTGTTTAATTAAAAATAGTGCATTTACTTACATAAGCTGTATCTATAAAAGTGACGTATAAACAGAATATATGTATATATATATATATATATATATATATATATATATATATATATATATATATGAAATAAATTCACCCCAAGCAAGCTATAATGCCACTAAAACGCATTGGGCTACTAGGAGTGAAAGAGAATGAGAAAAGTTTAGAGTGAACCCGAAACCCAATCCAAAACAAGGTATAAAACTTTTGTTTAAAAAAATAGGCGTGGGGTCTTGAACTGGACGATTGGCGAACCTATCTACTCCTATTAATATATCGAGGTGTCATATTCATGATACTAGTAATCATGTATTTTTTTTAAAGCATTTCACCCCAAGCAAGGCGGGATGCCACTAGAACGCATGAGGTTACAGATTTGGAGCGAGAATAAAGAGGTATGATGGAGAAAATGATGAAGAGAAGGTCAGGCCATAGTTCAAGACATCTGGATATGCCGATGTACTGAATAACTCAAAGTTTCAGGGAAGATAAGAGAAGAGAAACAACATTAAAATGTAAATAAAACGTGTTTTCTTTTATGGGAAAATAGTATTGTCAATTTTACTATTGTCATATATCTGTACAGAGGAACTGGTCCAATACAATGGCATTGTATGAGTGTATTCAATAACAGACTTGGTTTTCTATTAAATATTTTGTTCAGTGTTCTTTCAGTTGTGTCTTCCGCATTGTTCATTTATTTGAGATCTCTCTTGCAATTTATGCATTTAATTCAGAAAAGCTTTCATTCGCAAGCTAGTAGTACAAATTTATCTTTAATGATACTGCTTGTAGAGTGGTCGATGTCGTAAGACTATACAGAAGAACCTCATTATCCGCGGATTGTCAACTGCCCTTGCATTTAGACACTGGTGATGTGTTCAATACTTATGCCGAAATAAAACTGTTTTGTAAAAATATATTTGAAAGGAATAAAAAAATAAAGATATAATTATGTCATGACTAATAATAATAATAATCAAACACCCAGGGAAATCACGATTTAAGAAAGAAAAAAGAAAAGACACATTATTTGACAATGTTTTCCTTTGTTCTTTTCTTAAATGTATTGTTAACCCTTTGAACCCGTGAAAATGCATATACCGTATTTTTATAAAAAACTTTTTTTTGCAGTGAGTTCACCCTGTACAATCTCCGGGAGCCACTCGCGCTAGAGGGCGCCAGGGTATGAGGCACAGTTTTTTGCGGATATGTGGAGAGAGTAGCGGTTAACCCTTGACTTAAACTGATTAAAATGTTAGTCATCGGGAAAAAAACCACTTGAGAGTTGGTTCCACCACAGAGCAGTAGTTCGCAAGGAGAAGCTCCTCGAGTGAAACTTACACCTCATCATTGGAATAAAAAGGAAATGAAAGTGGTTTGTAATAATGGATGTAGCATGGTGGGTCTTAGCCGTGAAGTTAGAACTAGTGGAACTAAGAAATGTAGTTCGTCTGGACACTTTCCATGGAAATATCAGCGAGAGGCTTGCGACGGTTCCTCTGAAAGAAAGGTGTTTTAGGGTGGAAAATAATTTCTCTCCCTCAAAGACTCGGAGACGCTTTTGGACTTTATCGTAACTGGAAAATAAGGACTGGAAAGCACTTGTCTATATATGGCATCACTACTCCATTTTCATTCTAATCTGGATCTTGTAAAGGGAAAGGATAGCAGGAGGAGTCATTGGAACGCTACAGAGAACCGACCATTTTTTAGCATCTTTAGCTATGGATCGGATCGTATATACAAACCCTACTTGAGGTCTGGATTGAGCTAAAGGCCCAATGGGTGCTTAAGACACGAGGCCTCCCTGAGGGAATATCAATTCATCCTGACTGATGATGGTAGTTCAGAGTCCGATCTTGTAGTTTGGTTTTCGAGGCATTGAATATAACCAGCCAGTTTCCCCCCCCCACCCCTGAGATGCTAGAGGAGAGATCAGCTGACAATCTCTGGTCATCTAGCTTTAGAAGTGTGCCTATATACCGTTGTATCATCAGCATAGATGTTCATAAATGATTGGAATATAGTCTTAGGCAGATCATTTATGCAAACTAGAAAAAGGGTTAGACCGAGAAGTTACCCTGGGGATCGCCTGAGTTGATAGTTAGGGACCCATTAACAACTTCACGGACCTACACGCTAGAAAGAACCTTTTATCTTGAACAGTGATTTCTTCTAAGTGTTACTTAATTTTTTTAAAGAATTACAGCAATGATTTTTTTGTTTGTCAATAATAATAATAATAATAATGAACATAATAATAATAATAATAATAATAATAATAATAATAATAATAATAATAATAATAATAATAATTCCTTGCTACTACCGCGGGTATGTCACGCCTGACTTCTGATCTTAATTTTTAGTGGTGTTACTATGTCTATGCTTTGTTCTGGCGAATTAAGATGGCCTCCAGAAAATATACTGTTTAGTAACACAAAGTTGCATCTCATCTGCCTAACCCTAACAATTTGGGCATATCCTCTAGAGGATGATGCATTATACATCTCTATCCATCGATTAAGATGGAAGCATCAATTTCAGGTATTGAGAAGCTTGTTTTTTTCATGTTTGGAGGAAGAGGCAGCCAAGACAACTTGGGAGCCACACTTAGCCGAACTGCTTTAAATGAAATGAAACTATTTCTAACTAAGCCCTAGCTGCAAAGTTATATGCTGCTTCTTTCAAAACCTGTCGCCATATCGCGCAGATTTGGCTGTGATGCATGTACCTGATATAACCTTATTAAACTGGATGTCATGGTAGGTTTCTTATATTTCTACACTAGTGTCAATTCCAGTTGGATTTGTTATATTCATTTATGTGAAAATACCTTTGGGAAAGTCATGAAGCTACCTCTACTCCTTACTCAGCTATAGGTAAATTAGTAAGACTATTAGTATCAATACATTATTATTATGTCCCCGACACCCTGCCAGTAATTCTTAAATCTAAAAGTATGTTCTGGATTTAAACCGGCAAAGGGTTAATAAGCCGAAGAAAATGAATGGATCAATCAATGAATCAATTCAGACATCTTTTCTCGCAGATGGTCACATGATCAGCATTTCGACGACTGAACCCCAGGTTCAGTCGTTTTTCTTTTTGCTACGCCATCAGCTTATCGCTACCTATTTTCTTTTAAACACGCATGGGATGTCATGTTTTCCCATACAAAACAAACAAAAAAACTTTTACTCCACTTCATTGTGTTTGATTTTTGCACGTCCTTTGCTTCAGACTTTTCGAAATTATTTGCACAGTACAAACAGATATGTTTCAACTTTGATCTCTCCGAACAACTTATCGCGCTTATTAAGTAAAATACGTCGTTATTGTTATAAATTTCTTTTTTTTTTGTTCCCAACAGCGTTACGCAAAAAGGCTGTCGAATAACGTTGATGTCACAAACGCCTGCAGACAAGAAACGAGTTTATCTAGATGCTTCGTCAGTAATTGTCTTAGTCTAATCACGTTAGCAGATAAACTGTTTTGTCTGGTCAGACATGCCCTGGAAGCGATAGTTGTTTTGAAATAAAGGGATATTATTTGACGCAGAAGGAAAATTAAAGTTAGGTTATTATTTTAATCATTTCAACGAAAGCAAGGCGACAATGCTACTAAGACGCAAAAGGTTACTGGTAGTGGAAGAAAATCAGAAGATTGAGTGAAAAGAAAGAACAGATTTCAGTAAGACAGAGGATTGAGATTGAGTTTTCATTTAAATTTTTGAAGAAAGAAACCTGGAAGAGAGTTCCACAGGTGAGAAGTGCGCGAAAAGAAACCATCAGAATAGAACTTTCGGTCACATCTGGTTATTTTAACATGCAAATATCTTTAAAAAGAGGAAAGTCAACAAAAAGACGCTTGTATACGTTTTTAATCATTTTGAGGGCACCATCCATATGACATTGAAGCGTCGGTTCTCCTCCGATCACCGAATTTAAGCAACGTTGAGCCTGGTCAGTTCTAGATGGATAAAGACACGAAATATGAACCGAGTTCGAATTCCACTCGAGTCCGTTATATTTACTTATACGAAAATGCTCATGGGAAGGTATGAAACCATACCTTCGCAACTAAGCTACCCTGGAAATAACCCCAGTTCACAGCTGGAATTCCTATGCTTAGAAACTGTTAGCATAGAACTTACGGTTTCGTCTGGCAAGTTCAGTTTAAAAGGATGAGACCTAGCTGCCAATCTAGTACTGCGCTTAAATTTGTAAATTCGAGCAATCACAGAAGAAAACGCTTCAGAACAATTTAAATAAAATATTTATAGAAAAGGTATAGATAATCTAGTAGGAAAGAGATATAATTTAATTATTTAAAAAAAATATGTTACCAATTTCTTGGTGAAATATTTTTGGGCATACATTATATACACATCTTTGTTGCCATATTCACGACGTTTCGGTCGTTGTACGCTCTGGTCATCGTCAGAATTTCGAACCGTAACCGTTATTTGGTCCACGTGCCATGCCTTTGGATATTTAAGTTTCAGTTAATTGCCCTTGGTAAGTCAACTCTACCAGTTTTTGTTCCCTCTGCCGCGGCCAGGTACTAAACTCACAATTGTTTGGGTCAAATCACATTTGGATCACTCAACGGAGGCTTTTATCCACTGGGACAGGGTTCGGTTCGAAATTCAAACTAATAGCCCCTGACGAAGACCGAAGCGTGAAATAGTCGAAACGTCTTTGCAAAATGCGTGCGATCTTAGGATATTTTGTTTCTTTTTATCAGTGGAAGATGTCATGAAGTCATTTCTGACCTTAGGTCACTGGTTGGGATCCGGAAGGAAATGCGTATACAACAGAAATCAAAGAAAATAATAATAATAATAATAATAATAATAATAATAATAATAATAATAATAATAATAATAATAATAATAATATTTTATTAGGTTTTACTTTATCACCAAGACTCTCAAGTCAATATCCTGCAAAAAAATTGACCGATATTGACTAGGCAAGATGGCCAAGCTATCACTACAAACACCATTACCAATACCACAGTTCTACATCATCTAGAAAATGCTGCTAACGATGATGTACTTCATATCAATGCCTCTAGAATTGAATTCATAAGCCTCAACCAGCAAGGCCCAGTACAAATAGTCCACGGAGAATCAATAAAATCTATCTAATCTTTTACATATCTAGGAAGCGAAATAAATCCTACTGAAAAGGATGTCAAAATCCGCATAGCCAAAGCCTAAGACCGCTTTGAATAAAATGGATGCATTCTGGAAATGTTATCTACTCTACAACCTCAAATAGACATTCTTTCGCTCCACTGTAAAGACGATTTTAATTTATGGCACCACCGTTCGGAGCATTAACTAAAATCCTACAGTCTAAGCTTGATGGAACGTACACTCAACAATCTCATGCGAACGTAGAATTCGCTTTGCAGGACACTGCTACCGAGTAAAACAAGAACTAGCGAGTGGTCTACTGCCCTGGACATATAGCCATCGATCAAGTCGGCTTGATCGCCCAGCAACCACCTACATTGACCCTGCTATGTTATGACACAGAATGCCTCCCTAATGGCCTTCCGACCTTGATGCAGAACCATGATGATAGGAATTATAGACTCATGAATGTCCGAGCTAACTCGACCGAATAAAATGAGTATTATCTATAGTCATTAATTACCCAAATATTGGATTTTAGCTAAAATGCTTCTCAACTAGAAGTACCTTTTCACAGTTTTCCAATCTGACCAACGAAATATACATTGTGAACCTCTAGTTTATAGAAAGATCAAATCACTTGTAGGATTAAAGAACGCATTTACTTCTCTTTTGGCAGGAATAATATACATAAATTCCAAGGGGGCCCTCGAGAATCACGTGACAGCCTGTCAGTCAGTAGTTGTAACGTCTATATATTCATTCTTTTTACATTCTGATTTCTTCTTTAGGTATATTTATTTTGCGCTCCGTGGGTCAATTTGTTATAACGCAGACGGAATGACTTTGTGAAGTATAATGAAAAACATTTCCCTCGCTAGTGGCTTCGTTGGAAAGATAGTGTATGGGGTATCTCTTTGTTGTCTCCACGGCGTTGAATTCAAAGTTGTTCTTTCTTGGGTTATTTAAACAGTGGTTAGTGAAGCTGAGAAGAGACGGGTTCCAGTCTTTTCCAAGGGCATTAGTGAAAAGTGAAAACTGTCCTAGACAATATTAGAACACGGCTCTCCGTTTTCTCATTTTCCGCTTGGATAACCGAACCTCTTTCAGAAGAGGAAGGGGGTAAATAATTTTAGGATCACTGCGCTAAGACATGAGAACAAATTTTGAATGCAGTGAAATGCAGACATTGTTAACGAATTAGAAGATAAACAAAACGAGAAAAATATGCGATGTATTATTATTATTATTATTATAATTATTATTATCGCAATATTTACGATAAACACGGAATTAAATTAAAAAGGAATTTGAGAATTTAGCAAAATTAAATGAAAAGATTTGCGAAAAAGAAAAGATGGGGACTAGCCAGGCGCGTGATAGAATTAATTCTGTCAGTGGTTACTTATTTATACAATAGTGGGAAATTTCGTGAAATTCCGGCGATGGTCGGTTTATATATATATATATATATATATATATATATATATATATATATATATATATATATATATATATAAAACTTAATTAGAATGACTGAAGGCCGAAATATTCGTCTGAATTTACTGGGAAAACCGATGGCATTTTCAAATTTATTTCCAGGGTGGTTTGAAAAGTTCTCATCCCGACTAAGAAACTACTCGAAAAAAGAAAATATCCTGTTTCATCAACTGTTCAAACGGGTTGAGATCTTTTCAGTACCCACCCCGTATGCACACAAATACGTAGATACACAGACAGACAGACAGACACACACATAAACACGCGCACATATATATATATATATATATATATATATATATATATCAAAATGTAATTGGTAAAGATTATTCCAAAGAGGACTTTTCAGTCCATATGAGAGCTCAATGTATGATACAGAGCAAATTAGAAGAATAATTGGGACAAAACCTTAAAATCCATAGTCATTGATTTCGATGAATATGAGCATATTCATCTCATCAGACCGATTAGATTTTATGAAAATTTTCATAAAAGGTAGTCGGTCTGATGAGAGGAATATGCTTATATTCAATGAAATAAATTCACTACGCATTTTTTCTAATTATTCATATATAAATATATATATATATATATATATATATATATATATATATATTGTTATATACCGTACCTATGAACACTAATGGCTCTGTCTCTGTTCTCATAAATACGTTGGATACTATTGTACATGGGGGTAATATGCTGTCTTAGTAGTTCACAAATAGTAGTGGTTTACCTACTTTACGCCGCTAGCGAGTATATTGTTGATGTTATAAAGATTACCATTTCATTTCCAACCTTCGTTTTGGTTTTCCTCATTCAGTAACCCTTTCTAGGTTATGACACACACACACACACACACACACATACACACACACAAACACACACACACATATATGTATATATATATATATATATATATATATATATATATATATATATATATGTATATATATGAGATAATGATATATATTTTTATATATCATGAACAATATTGGGAAAAATGTATTACAATGTGGAAAATTTTTTCTTCTAACGCGTTTCTTACTTTAGGATTTCTTCAGACTAAATTTGTTATGTCGGTGCGACTACACATATGCATGTACCAGCGATGCTGGGAGTTTTAGATTCAATTTGTTTTTAAAATCTAGCTGATTTCATTTAGATTTTTTTTCTTTTTCTTCCCATCACTTTTGTTAGACAACCCCGCTACTCAGGTCGGTGGGTAAATGGTCTTACATGACACCAGACCGTAGTGCAAAGTGGTTGCGGACCGCTTGTCCAACATACGTATACAGTTTACATATGGTAGCTACGAATGAGGTTACTGAACTTGTGTAAAGAGCAATTGAATTGAATGAAATATGCCATACACACATCGACGCCCAGGTTACATAACTTCTCGGCATTTGTCCTGGATCGGAACATGGCATCTGTTCTCATTTTAGACGGAGAAATCTGCCAGGTTCCGGTGATTCCAACTATGCAGCAGTTCCTTCTTCATTGCACTAAGAGAGGTGCGCTCCGTGTAATGTCAGTACACTTCCACATTGAAAAGGACCTAGCGCTCGGTAAAAAAAAAAAAAAAAAAAATCAACGCCCTGGTTACTCGAACGCGAAAACAGTATGAAATTGTTGTTATGCGCTGAAACTTTCTCTGGCGACGTTTCGATCATGGGTCGATTGGCAGAATAAGTGCGCATCAACGCCCGAACTGTTCCAATGCAGGGATATCTAACTGTTATATTTTTCAGCTCCAATCACTTAGGAAAAATGATCGAATATCAGACTTTGGTGGGGAATCCCATTTTGTTCGGGTCAGAACTTTTTTTGATACTTTTTGTCCTTGAAGAAATTTTTTTTACTTCTCACTCGTTTGCTAATTATCAATATAATTATTTTATTGTTGGACATTGACGTAGTCATTGTAAATTCTGTCCTTGAGGATAACAGTCAACAAAATTCCTCACAACTTAAGAACATTTCGGAGAATCTTCACATAGTAAATGGTGGAACTTCTCTAGAGGTCTACAATTTTGTTATCGACTTCAGCTTTCTCTAAACGCTTTTTCAGTCTTCTAGTTACTGTTCCAGTGCATCTATTGCTCCAAGAATTACTTCAACAGTAATCTTTCATAACTTCAAATCCCTGTCCAGATCCTGATTTTAAAAAATATATTTTCAGTTTCTTTGGAGTCCTCTATTGTACCCTACGGAGCAGCAAAATTAATAATTTTCCATTTGCTACTTTATATAACTATAACAATTAGGCCGATCTTTTGATCTTTGATGATATGACCTCTCTGCCCGTTGAAATGTCATTGTTATTATTTGATTTATTTTGTGGATTAAATCTCGGGTCCTCACGTGAGATCTAAGGTCAGAAATGGTATCATCACCTGGACATTTGTGTAAAAAAAGATAAACAAACAAAAAAACATACAAACAAAATCTGCAAACCCTTACACATTTTACATTGATATAACCTTTCGTAAGGTGTGAGTTGTGCTTGTAAGAACAGTCTTTTGTTTTTCTTAACACATGGGCTCTCAAGTATCACTTAAATGAGTCTATAATAAATTTTCCAATCAAACTCAACCCACAAAATTACAACTTGATTTATCGATGCATTCATGTGCTACATTCTTGATTTTATAACTTCATATTCTTGTATTTTGATAATTTTTGGATTTTCTTCAAAGCTTCATTACAGTCTGTAAGAACTGTCATGACAATAAGAAAGCACATTTAGTTTTTGTGTTTTTTGATCATTATGTTTTATTATTGATAATATTATTATTGCTGCAAATTGTTTGTGTAGCCAGGGTCACAACCAGACTGTTTTCTGGAACCTCATAAAAAGTATTTCCCTAGAGAGATTAATGAATCGTAGTTTAAAAAAAGCTTATAGATCATTAACGACAATTTTAAAAGCCGGACACACTTGATGTGGTAATGGAAATTATTTTGTAACAGGGATTGGTCAGTAGCCATAATCAAGAAATTGGTTTAAGTGTTTTGAGAGTTAACGGGGAAGGAAAATAAGGGAGGAGAGAGTGAGTCAGTGAGTGGGTGAGACAGAAAAAGACCGAGAATATATAATCAAAAACCCGGGTGAAGTGGTGAGAGAGAGAGAGAGAGAGAGAGAGAGAGAGAGAGAGAGAGAGAGAGAGAGAGAGAGAGAGAGAGGGGATAATAAGGATACTAAGAAACTTGTCCGTAATTACGAGAGGATCCTATTAAAAATAAGTAAACCAAACTTATCTAAGTTATTTAATGAGACATGTGTTTTTACACACACACACACACAAACACACACACACACACACACACACACACATATATATATATATATATATATATATATATATATATAGAAAGAAAGAAAAGTAAGATATGCACTGCATGCCAAATTATCGAGATAACTTTTTTTCTAATATTTCAAAAACCGTCCAATCAATTCATACAAAATTTTCACACAATGTTGGCAACACTGATCTGCGTAATCAATGAAATTTTTATACTGATCTGCGCAATGTAAAGAAACTGGCGCCATATTTGTTATCAGCACGGTGATTTGAGCGTGCCAGATTATTAGTAAGGTTTAGTAAAATTCCCAGAATTGAGCAAACAAAACGTTTATTAATGTTGAACGTGAATGTTTATGATCAAAAGAAGCTAATAAATAATATAATCAAAGAAATAATAACAGATACAAACAAAGGAACAGTTTTAAACAAATTAATAGGGAATGTGCTTTCCCTGTTTTGAAATTACTTGAAAAAGTCGACGATCCATAAAATTTGTTAATTGTAGGATGTCATCTGCTGTAATGCCGCGAGATATGTCAAGAATTGCTTCCCATAACTCAGCGTCGTCCGTTGGCCTACAGGTTTTCGATTCGGTTCAAATCCGGAGAATTTGCTAGCCACTTCATTTTTGGAGGTCCATCGAAGCCTAACTGTTTCAAATATTCAGTAGTCTTGTGAGCAACGTGTGAGGGAGCATTATCTTGCATAAAAAACAATGGGCCTTCTGAAGGCAACACTTTGCTTTTTCATTCTCGGTTCAAGATGCTCCTTCATAAATGCTATGTATGCATCAGCAGCGATGTTGACGCCATCTGGTACTCTCCATGGGCCCACAAATGTTTTTCCAATGATACCACCCCAGATCATTATGCTTCCACCGCCTTGTTGGCGTCTCAAACACTTATGGCGATTCTGTCCGTTCATTACCCAGCCTTTGCACCATCTGTCTGGTCCATCAAGTGTTGCTCGAGTTTCGTCTGTGAACAAAACTTTAGAGAAGTCAATCTTCATATTGTCCTCGGCCCATTTCAATCGATTTTGAATGTGATTTCTCGTCAACGGAGGCTTCGATACAGGTTTAACTGTTGTTGCTATTTCTCTCAGATACCAACATCGAGTACTTTTAGACACAGTAGGATCCCGAATACGACTGAAACGCTCTTGACTGGTAAGTCCAGGGTTCTTCGTGGCCTCTCGTTTAAGTCGTGACATGACATGACGTGAAATAACCCTCTGCTTGCCTTTATATGCCCTTTTGCGTACTTGTGTAGGTTCGGCGGTGAAATTTTCACTGTTTGATGACATTTCCCTATCATTTTAAAAATTTCTAGGGTAGATTTACTTTTTGAGAGTTCTGAGGTAATAGTTTTCTTTTCAGCATCACTTAAACTGCTTTTACGGCCCATCTTTTCACTAAATTCTTATACTTTTCTAATAATTTGGCACGCTCAAATCACCGTGCTGATAACAAATATGGCGCCAGTTTGTTTACATTGTGCAGATCAGTACAAAAATTTCAGCCATTGCGCAGTTCAGTGTTGCCAACATTGTGTGAAAAGTTTGTGTGAATTGATTGGACGTTTTTTGAAATATTAGAAAAAGTTATCTCGATAATAATTTGGCACGCAGTGTATAATCCGGTGTTCTTAAAAAATACTTAAATAATATTTAAATAAAAATAAAAAAAAATTGCGCCCTAATAATATACATACTTATACTTGATATGAAAATAATTTTACATACTGTAAGTGATTCTAATACATTTACTTATTTTAAAAAGAAACATAGTATATTAAAAATTAAAAGTGAAATTTTTTAAATCGTAGTTAAATAAAACGTATTCTAACCTAAACACCCGCCAAAAATCTTTAAGTATACAAATAGAAAAAATGCCGTTAGAATTTTTGCCGTTAACAATAAATTTAAAAAAAATCCAGACGACATGTATTTCACGGATGTCAGAATTCATTGAAAAATACATCCCTACCCCTACCAAAACGTAACTAATAACTGATACATTAAAATACAGCGATAATGAACACCCAGAAACCCCTTGTCTGGATGAATAGATTTTTCTGTATCCTTGGAAACGTGAATTATGATTTTTTGCTGTGCCTTTAAAACCCAGTAATTTTAAAAGTTACTCCAAAATTCGCTTGAGGATGAAATGGAACTAATGTCTTTCATTTAATTACAAAATTAAATTCGAAGCTTTTAGCTTCTATTTTTGAAACATGGTTAGAACTTTGTAGCGAAAAAAACATATTTTAAATCAATTAATTTATAATATATATATATATATATATATATATATATATATATATATATATATATATATATATAAGGAGAGAGAAAGAGAAAGTGAGAAAGTGAGAGAGGGAGAGAGAGAGAGAGAGAGAGAAATACATTTGTCAGATAAGACCAAAAAGTGAAGTATTGTTGCCGTACCTTGACTCAGTCATGTCTATACTAACTTCTCGGCTTTGTTGGGTGATTGTTTATTTTCAACGCTGCAACCACTTTCCCACAGTCGAATCTTTGGGAATCTCTTGCTACTCCATCGCTATTTCCATGGCATGTGTTCTGACGAGTTACATTCCTTCATCTCACTAGCCCTGACCTTTAGAACTCATACCACCTACACAAGAGTGAATCATACCCCATTTTCTTCGTATTCCGTTTGTAAGAAGTTCCGTTAGGACAACTTCTTACCAAGAGAAGTGATGCTTTGGGGAATAGACTGCCGCTTTGATGTTTTTCAATCACTTGAACTGTTCAAATCTAGGGTAAACCGTTATCATCCCTGTAACGCGTGTACGCCACTTCTTACCATCTCTTACGCTCATAGACAGTAACCTTCTATTCTGAGTGGCTCTTGGGCCTTGTATTATTTGAAAGTAAAAAAAAGGACATAGTTGATTGTCTGGTTTAAATATTGCGAGAATACGCAGGAAAGAAAAAAGTATAATTTGGGAGAGAAAGAGATAGAAAGAGATAAGGAGAATAAGAGAGAGGGGATAAGAGAGTGAGAGTAAGAGAGCGTATCTGATCAAAAGCGTTGAAATGGAAAAAGAGAATCGAAGGGGAAAGAGAGAAAGAGAAGTGTGTGTGTGTGCGTGAGAAAAGTATGTGTGGGTGTGAGAAAAGTGTGTGTGTATGAGAAAGAGAGAATGAAAGAAAGTGAACGAGATGGAGAGTACATGGTTAAAAGTTTGATTTAAATGCGGCAAGGATAAACAGGACAGAAAATAGATAATTAGGAGGATAAAAAAAGAGATAGACACAGTGAGAGAATAAGAAAGAGAGAGAGAGAGAGAGAGAATTATTTTTCTCTCTCTCTCTTGTCCTCAGGCAGAGAATAAGAGAGAGTTACCTGATCAAAAGCATTGAAACAGAAAATGAAAATTGAAGGAAAAGAGGGAGAGAGAGAAACAGAAAGAGAAAAGTGTGTGAAGGAGAGCGAGGAGTATGTGTGTGTGAAAGAGAGACAGAGAAAGAAGCCTGAGAGAGAAATAAGAGGCTGGTTTAGATGCGGCAAGCATAAACGGGGGAAAAAAATGAGTAATTAGAAGGATAGGGAGAAAGAGAGAGAAAATAAGAGAGAGCGACTATAAGCGAGAGTGGACGACCAAGAGGATTGAGGCGGTGAGGGCAAACGGGAAATGAAAATTGAGAGAGAGAGAGAGAGAGAGAGTTTTAAATCTGGAAACGATAAACTGTAAAGATAAAGGAAGGATAATTAGGGAGGGAAAAAGAGAGAAATAGAGAGTACATGATCAGGAGCCTGCTATAACTAACCTGAAGGCAAACGGGAAGAAAAAAAAAAGAAGAAAAAATGAGAATAAATAAATAAAATATTTGATTTCCAGCTGCCATAAAGCTAAATTTATTTCCTAATATAAACAGATCTTGGTGTTCAAGTCCCAGTAGAATAGAATACGTGGAATGCTGATTTTGTGAACAATTAGAATGTGAGAGGGGTGGAGTGAAATCTAAGAGAACGACACAGTGCCTATTTTTCAATAAAAAAGGCTAGCTCACATTACCCCCCCCCCAAAAAAAAACAAAAAAAAAACAAAAAAAAACTACCTTTTATTTGGGATCGAACACCGCCAGCAGTAGGATCAAGCAACGGCCCCCGCCACCAAATAAGGCCAGAGTTTGAAATCTGTTGTCGAGTGCAAAGCAGACGAGAGATATCATGTATAAACTAATCCTTTTAACCTTAATGAAAACTGAAAGTAATGCTTACATTTTAAATAAACAAACCTAATGGACATTTAAACAATTTACTGCATAGCAAACTTCATTAAATAAGACGAGAAGGATGATAAATGAAGACTGCCCCGAACGCTTCGCAATGATTCATGCATTTTACTTAAAATCAACAGGAAGTAGCTTTAATTTATTCATATCTTAGAGTTATAGGGCCGTTGGGTAATTTTTTTTTCTCCCAAATAGTTCGGTGAGGAGACGGGGTGTAAAAAGTTTTAAAATGGTCAAATAAATATTCTTGTTTTTATTTTAGAGAAGAATCGATAATAATTAAATGAAAAAGGAGGAGTTTTATGTAGACACGATCAGCAGAACGGAGGTTGGGCTGGAGAAAACGTTTAAAATTATTCTAATAGCTTTAAGATAATGAAAAAAAAAAAGAACGCTGTTAAGGAAAATTTGTTACCGAAAAGAACGAATAATAATAATAATAATAATAATAATAATAATAATAATAATAATTCTATGGGACTACACAATACACGCTGACAGGACAATCAAAGCCAACCGCCCAGATATTGTTATTAAAGACCACAAACAAAAACGGTGCCTTTTTATTGATATGGCAGTCCCTGCTGACTGCAATGTATCTTTGAAGATATTCAAAAAGCTGTCAAAATACAAGGACCTTGAAATAAAAATCTCGAAAATGTGGCATATGGGAACATCAACAATCCCTGTTGTAGTTGGAGCCCTAGGATTGGTTGGAAAATATTGCAGTAGACTAATTGAAGGGATTCCTGGAAGTCCATGCCTCAAGGAGATACAAAAAGTTGTTCTGACAAGTACAGCCCACATTTTACGAAGGGCTTTATCTATGTGATTTTTTTTTTGTCAGTGGAAAATGTCATGATGCCATTTCTAACCTTAGATCCCTGGGCGGGACCCGGAAAGAAATGTGTAAACACCAGAAATCAAAGAAAATAATAATAATAATAATAATAATAATAATAATAATAATAATAATAATAATAATAATCTGCACTGGGAAATCTGCAACTTCTACGGGAAGGAAACTGAAAGAAATTGGTATGAATACCACCGTGACCCGGTTACGGAGATAAAACCTGTTACAATTCTATGAGACTACACAAGACACACAGACAGAACAATCAAAGCTAATCGCATTGACATTGTTATCAGAGACCGCAAACAAAAAAAGTGTCTCCTTATTGATATGGCAATCCCTGCAGACTGCAACTTGAAGATCTTCAAAAAGCTATCAAAATACAAGGACCTTGAAATCGAAATCTCAGAAATGTGGGACATGGAAACATCAACAATCCCTGTTGTAGTTGGAGACCTCGGATTGTTTGGAAAAGATTCCATTAGATTCATTGAAGGGATTCCTGGTAGCCCATGCCTTAAAGAAATGCAAAAAATTGTTCTCACAAGTATAGCCCACACCTTACTTTAGGGTCTTATCCATGTAAAATATGTTTTTTTTTTAATTGCTCAGTGGAAAATATCCTAGAGTTTATGGCAGAAACATCTGGCGAGACCAACAATTCTTTATAATGACAGTACATTCAAAACCTCAGTCACGATGACTTGTGACTTCGTGCTAGGACAACCATCGACGAACAGTTCCGACTACCCAATTTCACTCACATGACTTGTGACAACCTGTAGCATGGTTTTCAAACCATTTTCAACTGTACCGCAGTGTGTGCGTATATGCGGGTGTGTGTATGTGTGTGTGTGTACGTGAGCGCACACGCGGGTGTATTTGTGTGGTTGGTTGGTTCTTGGTTGATTTGTTTAACGGAATATCAACTCTTTATGGGCGATTTAATGCCGAAATTTAATTTTCTTGTAATCTTTGAAGTAATAAAATATGATATATCTTATTCTGTTTTCGCAATTGAATACATCGTAGATGATACTCAGTTTTTCTGCATATACATGTTTGTGTGGATATCATTACAAGAGGCGACGATATGTGTATTTTATGTTGTAGTTAAATTTGGGAATGCAGTTTAATTTATTTAAGAAATTGTAGGATAATATATAGTTTAATGTCATGAAAATTCTTTGATGTTGGCTGTTTGTTTTTGTTACGTGGCATATCATCATCTCTATGGGTTATTTATTTCCGAAATCTAAGTAATCTGAACAGACTTTTATGGTTTCAATTAAATATATTTTCAACGCAATTGTATACTTTAAATACAGATAAAATATATTGCTGGTTATTTTGCTTTAAAAGTATTGTTAGTGTCATGGGTCTTTACCTATAACTACAGAATGAACTCTTCAAAACACTATGTATACTACGCCTGTCAAGAGAGAGGGACGAATCAAGCCGAGCTTCTCGGCTTGACGGTCGAACTCTCTGCCTCTGAGCAGAGAGGAACCCGGACGAGGCTCCGCCGAGGGGCAGAGTCTCTTTCGGGGAGGTTGACCAACCCGATCCCGTTTATACGGGTTCTACGGGCATTTTTTGGCCGAGCCTACGGGCTCGGGAAAACCACGTTAAAATCGGCCTTGTGCCACATGCAACCCTCGTGGGTGGGGTGGCTAGATACCGAATCAAGCCGAGAAGCTCGGCTTGACGGTCGAACTCTCTGCCTCTGAGCAGAGAGGAACCAGGACGAGGCTCTGCCGAAGGGCAGTGTCTCGTTCGGGGAGGTTGACCAACCGGATCCCGTTTATACGGGTTCTACGGGCATTTTTTGGCCGAGCCTATGGGCTCGGGAAACCCACGTAAACCTCGGCCTTGTGCCATATACAACCCTCGTGGGGGGTGGCTAGATACCGAATCGAGTCGAGCCGATAGTAGTTCACTCCAAACCAGACTGACAGTCATACTAACACCTTCCACATCTTGTATTATTATTTCGTGTAATATACCTTCGTTATTTCTACTCTTGTGTTCGTGTTGTTCTTCCTTGCTTATAACCTGGACCATAACAGTTAGTTATTTTACTATAAATATTTATTGTTGGTACTTTTTTTTATATAAAAATGTATTGCTGGTATTTTTACTCACTATTTGTCCATAGCTGGGATCCTAAATTTTTTTAGATATTAAACGTTTTATAGGATGGGTAATTTTGTGATGTCAACGAACATTCGTTCTCACCTTTCTGATGTCAAAAAATGCTGGTTGTCACTTTTGTAATGCTCGTTGTAGTAGAGACTTTGTAATCGCAGATACAACTATGGTAACGCCGTTGAACAATAATGGTGTCAGACGCCTTCGACTAACACTCGCGCTAATAGTACTTTCTCGATAATACTCGTTCGACAACCGTCTATTGATCTCAATAGAAAGATAGTATCGTGAATAGAGTAGCGAATGACGGTTTGTATAGTAATATAGATAGAATAGAAATGGTGAACCGAAGAGTGACAGAGGATAGTATAGAAATGACGATCAATTAGACGTCACGAGACTGCCTACTTATGCGTTTCCTCTATGGTCTACTTATTCAATAATGGGATCGCCTGTGTTTGCTCACTGGCGATCTATGTTCAAACTCGAGTGTCGGTAGCGAGACTTTATTCCAATACAACAGATAACTATGCTTTTACACTATTTGAAAAGTTTTGCTGTTACGCCCAGTATGTACGGAGGTAATTATACGTGTGTATGTCTGTGTAAGATAACTTTTTTTCCAAATTATGATCTTTTTACAGTGATTCAAAATTACTATTTTATGTTTTAGCAGATTGTTTATATAGTTTCCGAAAAGATTTAACATCTTTATTGCTCTCTAGATTTCTTGTATTTTGTATTTCAGGATTGATAAAAGCTGCCGAAGAAAAACGACTTTTTTTTTACCGAGTATTCAACTGCTGATTTTGAAATTAAGAATCAACCGTGAACGTTTGCATAAACATATATATTTATATTTAACATTTCAAAATTGAAAGACACAAACAATTACTGTTCTGGAAGAAGAATTCTTCTTTCTATGCTTGATTTAGGTTAGAAAAACAAAACAAAAACAAGAAAAAAAAAACTTAACTAGAAAGACTTCCGGGAAAATAGTTATTTTTTCGTCCTAACACAAGAACAGATTCGAATCTCATGAACTTTCTCGGTCATATCAAGATTCCTTAGAGACTAACCGAAGCTCATCATTCTTTTTGCTTCGAGGAAAAAAAGCAGCATATCTATTTCAAATGGACCATTTAACAAGGAAAGTTGAAAGAAGTTCCGGAATGCGTGTTTGTAATCTCGAAAGGACATCTCGGAGTAACTGAAATCTCGAGAGATTCTCGCGGACTAGGTAAGAAAAACACAAGATCAAAATAAAATATCTTTTTATCTATTCCACATTCAGACTGCTTCTCTCTTCAGTTGGTTGCTGTCGTCTTCACGAGTCCCTGAGAAATTACATTTGTTTTAAAGACACATGGAAAAAGGAAATAAATAAATAAATAAGGTTACACTTATGACTGTAAGAAAGGAAAGTTTCACTGGAAACATTATTTATCATAGTAAAAACGATTTCTGAGCAAGAAAAAATATAAGTCAATATCTTATCGTTCGACCTCTTCTATTCTCGATTAAAATGATTCAAGTTATAAACATCTCTCATATTTAAACTATTTACGTTGTTCTAACTTTTTTCTTCATCTTTATTGTCATATACACGACGTTTCGACCGTTGTATGCTCCAGTCTTCTTCAGGATCTGTATAGATTTATGTGATGAGGCAATGTAACTATTTACATTATTAACATTTTTCGAACTGTTGTCCTCATCTTTATTATCATATTCACGACGTTTCGACCGTTGTATGCTCCAGTCTTCTCCAGGATCTGTATCTATTTATGCGATTAGGCATTGTAACTATTTACATTATTAACATTTTTGAAACTGTTGTCCTCATATTTATTATCATATTCACGACGTTTCGGTCGTTGTATGCTCTGGCCTTTTTCAGGATCTGTCTAAATTTCTGAGATGAATTATTTTAAGTATTTAAACTATTTATATTATTCGAACTGTTGACCTCATCTTTATTTTCATATTCATGACGTTTCGCCTGTTGTACGTTCCGGCCTTTTTCAGGATCTGTCTAGATTTCTGGGATGAAGTATTGTAAGTATTCAGACTATTTACATTATTCGGACTCTTGTCCTCTTTTTTATTGTCATATTCACGATGTTTCGGCCATTGTATGCTCCGGCCTTCTTCAGATGATATACTTTATAATTTTGAATCGAACGATTTATTTAGTCCACAGGGGATGATTGATATTTAAGAGTTGATTTACTAAAATGAATTAACTGAAATTGAGATATCCAAAAAAAAAGCATACGACATGGAACTGGAACAATCTACCGAAAGTCCGGAAGCGTACGACAGCCGAAATGTCGTGAATATGACAGATCTCTCATATGTTTAAGCAATAAAATTTATTACCTCATCACGGGGATAGAGTGTGAGACCTGGTGAATTAAACGTAAGCACACAAACACTTTTTCTTCTTCAGACACCGTTTCTCTTCAGAACGCAGGCGGTCATGGCTCTCCACAAATTCCTGTCCTTTGTACCTCTTAATAACTTTTGTCTTTCTGTCATTTATCCTAAACCCTGTCTCAACATTAATTTACTCAAGCTCACTAAGTATTTTATGCGTTTTTTCCTCTGTCCCTCATGCCTTCAATCGATCTTGTAAGTATCAGATTTTCCAAACCATCTTTCCTCATTATGTGCCCTAGAAATTTCAACTGTCTCTTCCTGATGGTAAGTATAAGTTTGCTTTTTTCTCTAAAACTTCGTTTCTGCTCACATGTTTGGTTCATGGTAATCACAGTATCCATCTGTAGACGTATATTTCTGTTGCCTCATCTCTGAGGCTCTTGTTCAGCATTTCCTGCCATATAAGATGATATCACGTAATAATGTCTTTTCTTTGTTTCTAACGAAGATTTTTGGTTTCTCAGTACCTTGCTTAGTTTTTGGAAATCATCTTTGCTTATCCCAATGCACCTTGGGATTTCAGTGTCGCATTTTCCGTCCTTTGTTAAAACATTTCCCAGATATTCAAATTTTTCCACTTGTTTGACTTTGGTATCTCCGATTTGTAATTTGCATTTTGGGTTCATCCTTTTGCTAGCAAGCATGCATTCTGTCTTTCTGCAGATAAATTTTGAGGGCAGAATTTTCCAGTCACCTCGATCATTGTCAAAAAAGTAGACGAATATTCCAACTAATGTACAATCGGAAGAGAAAGATCCCTAGATGCAAACTGTAAATTGGTGGTGTCACAATAAAACAAGGACAAAAATTTGAATCTTCAGGAAGCGTCTTAACAGAGGACACAATATGTCAGAAAGTAAAATTAAATAAAAATAGCCACAGATGCATTAGCGACAGATGCATCCTTAAAGCTAAACAAAGTACGAAGAAACCTGAAATGTTGATTTAAAACAAATAAAAATGCTGAAATACTATGGAATATTAATTCCCCAATATGACAGTGAATGCTAAGATATTTCCTTCCAGATTAAAAGAAACATCTAGGCAAAAAAAAAAAAAAATGTGGTTCTACAGAAGGATATTGAGAATATCAAGTATGGAGACCGAAAGCAACGAAGATATTTTAAAGAAAATGAGAAAAATTGCATATAATTAGTATTAGAAAATGACAGCAAAAGTTTTTTGGACACATAATAAGGATGGTGGGTTTAGAGAATTTGGCACTCACAAGAGATGTGAGAATGCAAGAGGGACACCTACCTAACCAGATTGTATAAAGAAATTTTGGAAAAGGTGTCAAAACCTCAAATGTTACTAAGAGCTATATGTGACGGTAGTTGTGGAGAGCTAACATCACCAATGTTCTGAAGTGATGCGGCACATAGAAGAAGAAAAATACATGTTCCAAGCACTTTTTACTTTTGTCTCACTCTGCCAAAAGACAAGAGGAACAGATACTACACTTAGATGCCAGCTAGAAGGATGGGTTGCTGGCCCCTGTTTTTATGCAAAATAGATTGATTCAAACACATAGAATAAATACGGTTGAAGCCATTGTCTAAACTTTTGGCCGGATTAAAAGATCGGCAGTTGGTGTAAAGGTTATCTGACCGAAAAATGGAATCGGATAATAGAGTTCAAATTCCGGTTTAGTTTGTGGCGTTACTTTCGTCACCATGTCTCTTCGGAAAGGCATGAAGCTATCTTTTCCATATAAAGCTTAAATAACAGTGTATACTTGATCTTGGATGAAAACCAGTCTCATAAAAGGACCTCAGAATTCAAAACAGTCAATAAGGCAACACTAAAATACTCCATTATCTTTCCCAAGAGAGCATGTCAATACAGAGATAATAAAGAAAAAGAAACTTTGGAGAGGCATGATCATAGGATTTTAAAATATTCTGATGTTACTATTTGTCCCTGTGGTGAAATTGTCACAACTTTAACTTCTTCATTGAAACCTGTCATATTATCTGTGACACATGTACCAAACTCCCGTCTTACGCTATCTTTACAAGTGTCAGATCAGACCAAACAATGTAGTTCTACTCTGCCATATCCAGGACGAAGTTGCCCACTCCTCACTTTCCAGTTTTGAAAAAATGTTTATGCGTCTTTGCGAGCGATTAATTATTTTCCACCCTACAACCACTTTCCCACAGTCGAAACGACGTTAGCCTTTCGGTAAGCTATTGCTATTTCAATGGCAAATGTTCAAACGAGTTACATTCTATAATTAAACCAGTCCAGAACTTCATAACTGACTCGCTATGCAACATCTACAGGATCAAATCATCTCCATTATCTAGGTATTCAACATCCCCAGAACTGTCACTTTATGGAACAGACTTCCGAGAGGATGCTTCCCAGGTTACTCCGATTTTAACTTCGTCTTGTGTCAATCGTTATATATCCTACATATTGTAGCAATGTTCACTTATTTCTCTCTTTCCGCCCTTACAACAAACTCATTCCGTAACGCTCTAACTTGAGTGGCTCTTGAATTATTTTCCATTCTACAACCTCTTTCCCCAGAGACGGATGGTTGTTACTTTCTCACTAATCTATCGCTATGGTCAAGGTTCCGTAGTTCCATCGGTTCAGGCGTTCATTCTTAAGATCCGCCTTTCGACGTACACAGGAACGAATCATCCTCTTTTTCCATTCTATTTGTTTTCGAGTTGCAGGGAATTTTACTTTGTGGAACAGACTACCGAGGGGATACTTCCCAGGTCACAAAGATCTTAAGCTCTTCAAGTATACAGTCAACCGTTATCTATCCTGCCTATTCTCATAATATAAGAGTACCTTCCATGGTAGTAGCGATTTTCATCTCGAATGGTCTGCAATCTAATCAATCCTGACATGGCGTCTCGACTTCAGTCACTTTCTCACCTCTGTATCTTCTGCAAATATCTTTATGACAACTGCTCTGACGAGCTTTTTTCTCTGGTGCCCACCGACTGCATGAATTTAAGCGTCCCACTAGATTGGCATCTAGGTCTCACCTGCTTACGGTTAAAATAACTAACTGCAACCACCATTTCTACTCCAACAGTCTCTTTTCACGCGCTCCTTGCCTGTGGAACTTCTATCCGTTTACATGCTTCCGTATAAATACAATCTTCAAAAATTTAAATGCAACGTCAATCTCTATTTTCTATCTTTTTGAGTCCCATTCATCTTTTATCCTTTCATCAATCCTTCCTATACAAATTTTTTTTCTCCCACTTTAACTCACTGTAACCCCGCTGCATACTAGTAGCATTTCCACTTTTCTTGGGGGTGGGTGGACATAATTTAATAAAAATTCAATCAGCGAAATTGGGTCATAATTTTAAAATTGAGAAACAGTAAAGCATAGACGTAGAAAAATCTTTTAAATCTATAAGACTAAATAAGAATAAATATGATTAAATAAGAAATTTCAGCTTTTCTTTAGTGTTAGTTTAATTTAAATATCATTGCATTTTAAAATTTTGTTTTATAGTGATATGTAAATGAGGTCGTGTATAAAAGTATCGCTATACCCATGGGAGTGCTATCTTCTCATGGAGAGTTATCTTGCTTCAGTCGACGTCCATTTGTGAAGTCAAGTTTCTTTCCGGACGAGTTGGGTCGTATTTATCATAAACGAATTTTTTTTTGCAAATAGAATTTTAGTTTAATTTGCTTTACATTTTCATTTACTTGGATATCTTTTTGAATTTTCTTTTTCCATTTTGTTTTCTTTTGGTATTTATTTTTGTAAAGCCCGTCTCGCTTGAAGGTAGTTTTCATTTGATTTTGGTTGATCTTATATTTTCTCTTTCTTTTAACTTCCTGTAATTTGTTTTAAAAATGTACACCTATTTTTTTGTTTTAATGTTTATTGTTGTTATTTTGTGTATCAAAATCTTGAGTTCCAAGTGATTTTCGGACGAACTTTTTAATCATTTGACTGTGATGATACCCGAACCACCATGGCGGAATTTCCCCCGAGACCGCAGGTGCAAGTGGAACAAACTGCACCTTCTAAAAAAACGGCCTGGACTCAAAACAGATTCCAAAAAGACGCTAATTACTACGCGCAATTTCAAACAAAGTATGAGAAATTTTTAAGAGGAAATAAGTTTCTAACTATTCCGGAGACACTGGATACCGTGAATAAAAACAATCTCTCTGCTGGTCACCGAGGTAAAAACTCGGAAATTAATTAATTTTTTTAAGTCCCTTTGGTCACACGGGGGCGGTTTCCTGTGGAACCATACCCTGGTTAAGATAGGCTCTAGTTAATGTAAGTGTCGTTCCCGTCCTGTTCATGGCTTCCTCTGTTGTTATGATCCAAGTCGAGATTCACCCGCTATTTGTTTTTGGCTTCCTTTTTCATCTCAACTGGGCCAGTCTTTGATTTTTTTCTAATGTCGGTATTTATTTTATGTTTCCTTCTCCGTTAGTGAGCTTCTTGATTCTTTCTGAAGATAGAATACAGCATCCTCGATTATTTTTGTTGGGTGGACGGGTCCTATTAGCATCTGTTATTTTTCAGTTTGTTTGTTTTCTTATATTTTAGTTTGTTTTTAGGGTTTCTCCCCTGCCCCTCATTTCATACCATCACTATATTTATATTTTATAAAATTTTGTACATAAAGAAATGTTTATGTCTTGGTGTTTTTTAGACTCTCTGTGAGTGGGGTATTATGGCATATTTAGGAGTGAATGCGACGGATGGATTCTTGTGGTTGGTGAGTAAACTCTAATATATGGATGGGTCGTGAATCTGATTAGGATAGTTATCGTTGACCAGCATCAACCCACTCCCCTCTTTTTTACATTGTGCCCCAATTATTGCAAAAATGCAATAATTCATAACTAGTTATTTTCTCTTGACGAGATTGCGTCTGTCAGGGAGAATACCAATGAAAACAATATGGAGTCGCCGATCGTTTACTTAACCACAATGGAGCATACGGAAAATGTAAAAACATGACTTAGGTGGTTCGCAGTGTTGGCGAGAGTAAAAAAAAAAAATTAAAGGACATCAAAGTTTGTGGAGGAGAAAAATGAAATGTTGGAAGATTTAACATATGAAGATATTGCTTCCACCATAAAAACAAATATACGACCAAAAATGATTGGTTATAGTAGTAAGAACTAAATTTATGGAAATTAGGCAGAGACCAGATGAAATTATTATGCAATATTTACAACGATTGTAAGAAGCGTCGAGATATTTTGAGGTTGAGGGTTCGGAACAAATGTCTATCGAATACGAGCTAATTTTGCTAAGACTGATTGAAGGAATGTTTAGCGTTGCGTACAAGCGTAAACTTCTAGAGCAAATTTAAGCTCATAATATGAATATGTAAGTATGTGTGAAGTTCTTACAACAGTTGGAATTGATTCAAAAATTTAATACCTTCAAAAGTAGCATGGAGACTGATAGTGCTACTAAAAGCTTTTGTTGTATGCAGATATTGCAATAAGGAACATGAAAGGAGCACAAATAAATAGTCCGGCCTTTGGGAAATGACGTTTTAAGTGTAAAAAAGAGGAATCGTTTTCAGACGATATGGACATACGAAAAGCAAATGGAAAAAGTACGGAAAATATAGATTCTCCGATTGAAAGTACAGAAGTATTTGAGATAAAAGCTCAGGATAAAAGTAGGAAAATGCTGAAGTCGAATGGAGTAACTATATTCATGCAGGTGGATACTGAAAGTGATGTTACATTGATACCGAGGAATTTTTGGGAGAGAATGGGTCGACCAAAGTTAAAGAAAAGTAATCTCCAGTTGAAATAGTTCAATGGGTCAATCATCAAAATTTTAGGCTGTTTTGAAGGCATACTTGAGACAAAAAAATAGTTTCAAGATAATGCCCATCATAGTGTTAGCAAACATGATAAGCCAGTCTTTTAGGAATTGACGTGTTAAGAGTGGGTACATCGAAGGCGAACATACGTGAACTCTGTAGAACCGGATGTTGGATTATTCAGGGGGATATGAGGCGAGTATTCGGCTTTAAAATGGAGTCAACCCATTTGCCAAATTTGACCTTAAGTCAGAATATCAGATAAAAATGGAGATCCAGTTTCAAGAATCACCAAAACGAACACCGCTATCGGATTAATAAGATAGAACGTGTGTCGTTTGGGGTAAAAACATTAAGTCACAGTTTCCAAAAAGCCATCGAAAAAGTTTTAGAGGGCTTTAAAAATGCAATTAAATATAAGAGCTCAAAAGTAAAACGGAACAAGTTTTAATAAAATTAAATAGCGAGGTTTTGATAATGCATTGCAATAAATGCAAGTTTAATTGTGGAAAAAAATATACAAAGACGGTATATCGACGATTGATAAACTTATTAATAAGATATCTGATGTGTGGCCAAAGTCGGGACCACAGAAGGAAAACACGGAACACGAATTAGATATAAGAAAGATAGATTAACAACAGGTTACAGAGATAGTGTAAGCGGAGCTTACTATATGTTAGTGTGCAATACTGGTAGTCGTACGAGACTCTCACTGTCACTCTGCAGAGTGTTGTGTCGCATATTTAATATAGACCTGGAAGAGTCTATTGTGTAGGTAGTTCCGGTCTCACAATAACCCACTTCCAAGAGTTTTCTTTTTGAAAAGGAGAGAAAAAATAAAACTGTTAATACTTTTTCCTCTTGGGATTTACGTCGAGCGGTTGAGTAAATTTCCTTTTCCTGAGCGTCGCACTTCAGGAGAGACTTGGGGCATGTCGAGATTAGGGTCGTAATGGTGTCGAGAGGTCTGAAGTGAGAGTTTTCTTGATCTTCTCGAATACGTCTTGGCATTCCGGGGTCCATGACCATGGTTTGTCCTTTTTTAAAAGTTGATTGAGAGGCCCTCTCAAATTTTGCATGTTCTTAATGAACCCTTGGTAAAAATTAGCTAGGCCGAGGAAGCTTTGTAACGCTTGAACGTTATCTGGGGCCGGCATGTTTCTGATCGCGTTGGCTCTTTCTGGATCCGGCCGAGGACCGTCTTTATTTATAATGTGCCCTAAGTATTTACTCTCTGGTAAGAAAAAGTCACACTTTGCCTCCTTAATCTTAAATCCGTATTCTTGTATCTTTTCGAATACGTTTATTATATGGTTCCGGTGCTCTGCCGTAGTTTTACTAGTAACCAGTATATCATCCAAATAGGCTGTTGCATAGTCAAGATCGCCCAGCATGGCGTCCATGACCTGCTGGAAAATTGCAGGCGCAGCCTTGACTCCAAAAGCCAGCCTGTTGTATTTGTACAACCCTCTATGGGTGTTTATGCAGAGCAATTTAGAACTTTCTTCTTCCACCTCTATCTGAAGGTATGCGTCCGAGAGGTCGATTTTAGAAATTTTTTTTCCGCCATTGAATTTATTGAAAATTTCTTCAGGGCTTAGGAGAGGATAGTGGAGATCTTGCAAGGCATCGTTTAACCCTGTGGAAAAATCTGCGCATACTCGTATTTGATTGAAATGTGTTTTTGATTGAATACCTGCTTGTTCGAGTCTATCTAACTCTTTGTTGATTTGCTCTAGAGGAGCGAAAGGGACATTCCATTTCTTTTTGAATACCGGTTGTCCACCGTCCTTCACCTTGAACTTAGCTTTCATTTTAGTACATTTCCCAAGGCCGCCAGAAAAACATTGGGAAATTGTTGTTTGAGTTCCTTTTTTAGATTTACCAAATTGGAGGTTGTACTTTGTATCTTGCGACAAAATGTGCTCATTGGGCAATCCCAAAGATTGAATTTTTCTATCCAATCAGTTCCAAATAAGTTATCTGAAGTTTTCAATACATAGGCTTTGAGCTTTTTGGTAACGCCATTTAGTGTTACTGTAAGTATTACCTCGCCTAAAATGTTAATCTTTTCGCCAGTTACGGATTTTGCTGTTTTATCCGTTTTCAATAAAGTCGGCTTGTTTAATTTTCGCCAAGTACGCCAGTTAATGGTTGAAAGATCGGAACCCGAGACAAGCTGGAATTTAATGGACTTATTGAAAATATCCAGTTACATATTTTCTTAAATTCCTATCGACAATATTGTCAGATTGAGCTTGCCTAATTTTATTTTTGGGTTTTCTCGTTCTGTTGGCGTACCAGAACGAAGTTAAAGTATGCCCACTTTTATTGCAATTTTTGCAATATTTTTTGTTCTTAACTGGACAGAAATTCATCCAATGCCATTTACCATAATGGTAACATGGTCCGGGCGGTTTCTTTAACCTATTTGGGTTTTGGTTACTGCGTAATTTAGGACATTAGATTTGTCTTTTGTCTTTTTGAGGGGAATAGGAGGTAGAATTACTTCTGATTTTATTAATCTGAGTCACACCTGATTCCTCGATAGTGTTTGAGTCACGCTTTTCAGATATTACTCTTTGACAGTCCTCTGCCAGTTTTTGGAGAGTCAATCCTTGTTCGTTCATAAGCTTGGTCAGTACCCGTCGTCTGACTTCGGCGTCTTCTGCTGATACTAGACCTTGGGCGAAAATTAAGCACTTAAAATCATCGGCAGTCAGTTCGGCTAGTTTAAAATCATTACAGAGCTTGTTTACCGATTCTGCAAACGTTAGAAAATCTTGCTGGTTGTCTTTGACTGTGTTCAGACATTTCCAACGTTTGTGGAACAAGGTTGTTTTAGGCCCGAATAGTTCCGATAGGAGCTTAATAGTCTCTGAAAAATCCAAGTCAGTGGTTTTCTTGGGTAGTATGAAGTCTACGAACCTACTATGTTCTGTTGTTCCCAGTTTTCTCAATAGTAGACGTGCCTTTTTTTTTACTGGGCCATTGTTCACAGTCTACGTTGAAAATATCTTCGTAGCGCCTGTAAAAAGCCTCGAACGTTTTGCCGTTCTCTGGTATGTATTCAAAGGTTTCCATTGAATTGTAGATTGTACTCTGGGAGAATATTGTATCTTTTTCAGAGTTTGAGCCTTTTAATGCCTTTACGAGTAATTCTTTAAGTTCTTTCTGTTGTAGTTCAGCATTCTGAAGCGTAATTTGTTGGAATTCTATTTGTTGTTTATGTAATTCCAAAAATAGTTGTTTTTGTCTTTCTTCTGATTTTGTTGCTGATCCAAATTTACTTTTAGCATTTGAACAATTACTTTTTGAAAATCTTCCATATTTAAACAAACAAAAATGACAGCGATTTTTTGTTGCTTTGAAACGCGTGTACTAAGAGGAGGTACACAAAAAAATCTTGATAAGTTTTTTTCTTTTCTTTTTTTTCTTTTACAAAAAAAAATATGGACAGACAATTAGTTAAACTAAACTAATTATGTGTTTAGCTTTTTTTTCGATTCCGGGGTTCCGTTAATTTTAACTTAATTGAATAAATTTTCACCACACTTACGTATTTTTTTTTATAGAGGTACAAAAAGAGAAAACTCACCTCAGTGAATTTGAGGGGAGAATAATTTTATGCACGAGTTCAACTCAGTTGCATAAAAAAAAAAAAACTTGAGTACATTGGTAGTACTTTTGCTCTTGTGTTGTCAGTTTGTTTTACGAACAACTGTTTTTTTCTGTGTGTGGGTGTGTAAGAAATCGTTCTCGTAAAGTTATTTGGACAGACTTTAATATTGCGTAGATGTCGAATCACTGCTCGTCACTGCTATTTGGTATCGGAATATATATATATTTTTTATATGTAGACGCTGGGTGTTGCGTTTAAATCGCTAATATAGTAATACCAGCTTAATTTCTCGTTCAACACTGCTGCGGGAACGCGTGGAGTTTGTGTATTTTTCGAGTACTCTGTCGCTATTGATATGGTGAGAACGAAATTCTCGAATCTTTCTGTCGACACAGATGTGGAACTGGTAAGGTATTGAGGTTTCACCGTGAGTGCATTTCTCGAGTCCTCGTCGCCACTGATGTGGGGCCAAATTCGGGACCGCAGAAGGAAAACACGGAACACGGATTAGATGTAAGAAAGATATATTAACAACAGGTTACAGAGATAGTGTAAGCGGAGCTTACTATATGTTAGTGTCCAATACTGATAGTCGTACGCGACTCTCACTGTCTCTCTGTCTCTCTTTAGAGTGTTGTGTCGCATAATTAATATAGACCTGGAAGAGTCTATTGTGTAGGTAGTTCCGGTCACACAATAATATCAGAGATAGCTGCACCCAGAACCCCACCCCCCAAAAAAAACAAGAGTTAGAATCATTTTTTAGGATTAACCAATTTCTATAACAGATATCTACTGTGAAAGCTTGTTGAACTTGTAAAACTATTTAATGAAAAGGAGAAGAATACCGAGTTTCAATGGACAAAAAGACAGGAGATTGCTTTCGAGAAATTAAAAAAAAAGGCACTCATAAACAAACCAGTTGTTAAAATTTTCTAAGCAGCGAAATAAATGACGTTAACAAGTGATGCAATAGCTATAGCCGCAATAAGGTCGCAGGAGGATCAACCTGTAATGCACTTATCCAGAAAACTAACATCGAAGGAGACGAGTTATTTGAATATTAAGGAGGCATTGGCGATTGTGTGGCGCACGGAAAGAGCTAGAAATCTTTTACTGGGAAGGTAATTTCTATTTAAATCTTATAAGCATTTGAAAATTATATACAACCCCAGAAAAGAGTTGCTAAAGGTCACAGCTGCCAGTATATTAAGATGGGCGATTAAGTTTATGTCGTTCGACTTTGGCATCTCTATCTATAAAAGGCAGGATGTGCGTGTGTGTTTGTGTGTGTGTGTATGTTTATGTGTGTGTTTGTGTGTGTGTGTGTTTGTGTGTGTGTGTGTGTGTGTGTAACGAATGCAAGGCTGCAATTTTCGATGGATTTACACCAAAATTTACAGGCACATTCTTCAAGTTAGCGGGAAGGTCATGACAACGTTGCATTTCCCAACTCCCATCGATAGTGAAAATAATCGATTTTTTCATGCTTCGACGGCAGTTTTCATGTAGTTTGCGGCCATTTTGTACTGGCCAGCGTGAGAGCCAACTTCAGACTGACACGAATGTTAACTAGCATGCTAGCATGCAAAAAAAATCGATATCTGCTTTCCTTACAAGTAGGAAAAATTTAAATCTGCATGGCACTTTACTCCAATTGGCTTATTCGCTTGCTTAAACTCAACGTTGATCCTGATTCCGCAGAACTGGTTTGGGTGTGAAAAAGTATTTGTTGTTAACATTATTTTTTCATTCGGTTTTTCCAGTTAGGAGTCCTTTTTTAAAGCTGAGCGTTTTGTGTTCATTTTGTTTAGTTCTTTTTTCGTAACAGATTCAATGTTTAGTATAGATCTTAGAAAAGAATCGCAGTGTGAGATAGACAAAAAGTAAGGCATGTAGCAACATTAGCACGGCAATGTGCACTCATTTTAAAGGCAAGGAAGGGCAAAGATATTTTTATTCAAGTGATAGTGATTGCTGCATGAGTCGTACGATTTTTGAATCAAGCACGGGAAACGCCGGGCCATGCTGCTAGTCGTATATATAAAAGGAAATACTATTCCGTATGTGGACGCATTATCTCGGTTAAATTTTGAGAATAAAAATGTTGAAGCAAATGAAAATTGTGAGGATAGGATTTTGCTCTGGATAGAAACGGACGTATTATCCTTAATTTAGTTAACGTTTGGAACTAGGCAGGATCCAGTGTTGAAGAGAATTATGGATAGCATAGAGAGAAATACATGGAGTTCTATGGCTGAGAGGCCTTATAAAGAGTCAATAGAAAAATTAACAATGCAAAAAGGAAATACGAAATGGATATATCAAAGTACCTTCACAGTCTCTGAGAAACGAAGTAATTAAAGCCGTTCACGATGATATACATGCATGTATATTGGCTATGCAAATGATGTTGCAAGTATGGTACTCAGGCTATTCCGGAGACGTGGAAGAGTATGTTAAAAAAAGCCTAAAGTGTGCAGAAACAAATAAATTTATTTAAACTTAAATTCACTCTGTTAGAACCACAAGAGAGCATGAAGTTATGGAAAAGGAAGAAGTTTCGACGGCGTAAGAAAGACTGAATGAATCCAGTATTGAGAGTGATCACGAAGACTACCAGAGATATGAAAGTGAAGAACAGAAGAGGGAGGAGAGAATGAGCGTATCCTGTAGTAGTGATGAACAATCTGGGGATGAGAGTGATAGGAGATATCATGATGGTTCAAATGAGAATCAGTTAAGACCGAGACTAAAAAAAATAAAGAGGATCACTCTGAGAGACAGATGATGTCTCCCAGGGTTCTTCGTAAAAGTCAAAGATCAGCTAATGTTATAAAGTTTCTTAGGCTCAGGGAGGTGTAAATATGTAAATAAGGTACTGTATGAAAGATAGTATCACTATACCTACAAAAGAGTTATTTTCTCTTGACGAGACTACATCTATCCGATAGGATACCTATCACAACAGTTTTAATACCATATACTTTAAATAGTCTTTGTATATGATATTATTATTATTTTTAAGAATTTAACAATTTAAACAATTTTATATAAAGTAAATGTATTCAAAAATACACTACTTTTAAACAAATAAACCTCGAAATAACATTATTTTTGATATTTATAGGTTTGTGGCCGCGTGGCTAGAACGTTTGCGTTCTGACCACGAGACTGGGGTTCGATTTTTTCTGGTAGAGGACTTCTTGATAATATCGGCTCGAGAAAGCGGTCCTAGGGAGCGGCATTTTTGGAAAATACCTAAAAACCATACCATCGAGTTAGCCCAATACCTGTGACTGAAAATGATTGGGCATAACAGTTCGAAAGTATTCGATGGTTGTGTTCACTAAATCACAAGTCATCTTGATCGAGGGAACGACAGATTATGCGCCCTTTACCAGAAACCGTAACTATGGTTCGTTCAGCATAGTTGCAGTCTAAACCAGAAATGGACACTGTGGGTTGAACAGACGTCTTTAATAGGAATTTGCTAGATACACTGACAGGCGGAAGGATCAGTAGCCGGCAGTAGTAAAGCGCGAAAACCTATTAGCAAGGGACTTATTTTTATAAAGATTTTCCATAAATGTGCTGATGGGACCTTTCCCATACAAATTGTATAGCTAGTGCTCCCTGCTCTATCGGAACATATCTGCTCTGTGTGTCTGTGATTGGATCGGTAATATTTATTTTGATATAGTACAAAATTGTGGTACAAAAGGTGGATAAGAGAAGACTGCTCTTCAATCTATCTTAGCTAGCCATGATTATTGACCAAAACATGCTACATCATTCCTTACACCAAAACAACATATTCTTACTATTCTTACTACAGCCACGATAATACCTCAAATTCTCTGTTTATTCCTAATTAGTTTCCAGAATAAAGTTCATCAGAACAATTACCTTGAAAGTATTTCTAGAAAAGGCACAGATAAGCTACATTACAATGGTGGGAAAGTGACTGAAGCCAAGATGTCAGGCCAAGACCAATGAATTATTTTGACAACAACTGTTAAAAAATTAAAACGAATAAAAGTATTCCTTAAGTATTTTTAAAGCTTTTCCATCTATTTTCTTTCTTATATATCTTTTGATAGTGTTAGAAATTCAAAAGTGAATAAACCATATCAATTAGTATGAATTGATACAGTATAGTTCATTCTAATTGCTATAGTTTCTTCAAATATCTAAAATGTTGATGATGCTCAAAGGTTTAAATTATTCGTAAGTTTATTTTTCTTCTTCAAACAAAACGGGTTTTTTGATTGTGATAGGTTTGGATTTATGCAATTGATTTGAATTTTCTTGTAGTTCTTTTTAAACTAGGAAAGAAGCAGAATTGTAAGGAAACTATTGTTAAAACTTTGAAAGTCTTGATAATCGGGGATATATCCTGCTAGGGACAAATTTATTTTCCTCATATTTTAAGCAAAAAGTAAGAATATTTTACAAGATCTTGTTAATTAATCCTTAAATTTGCTTTTACTGTGAGACCAATGTCTGGAAGAAACATAAAATGTTTAAGATGCTATTAAAATGCGTTAATGTCTCTTTTCTCGACGTCCATCAAATTATCTAATCGAACTGGGTGGAAGTGAGTTTGTTTTTATTTTTTTTTTGTTTTAAAAACGTCTAAAATCTTTTGTTTAAGGAGGTAAAGATATTTTTCTTTTTTACGGATTAACTTTAGTATAAAAAAAAACAAAAATAAATATGTCCATTTTGTTTTATTTGGCACCACTGTGAGACTGTGAAATATTCCTCAGCCCCTCCCTGAAATCAATTATTCTTGCGAAACGACGATTGCAAACATTGGCTATATATATTTCCACTATTAGTGGCATAACACGACAGGAGAGCTTTTTTAATCGATCAATCAATAATAATAATATTAACAAATAACATCATTTATTATTAATAACTAGTACGTTAGAAGACTTGTTTTTATAGTAAATTTCGATATTTTTTCTCGTTGTCTGGCAATGTTTGTGTTAGATTTTCAGAACGGTAGCGTTACATGATAAATCTTTTCCTCGCTCACGATGTCCGGCACTGGAGCTGGCGGCCTGGAACAAAAACGGCGGAAGTCACAAGCAAAGGTAAGAACTTTGCTCGACGTGTCGAAGTTCATTCCATAGAATCGCTTTCTCATTGCTTGCTTTTGATTCGCGGCCTCCTCGTCTCCGTCAGTGCTCATCTGAAGGCAAGCCGCGAGACAAGAGGAGAGTAAGCCCCCCGACCTTGCAAGCTTGGCTATCGCTTTCACCGCTAATAATCTCGGATAACTCATTCATATGCACAAAGGAAAACCAGGAAACTGAAATAGCGAACAAAAGCAACGCAATCTCTTTTAATATACGTTAATTATAAGAATTGCCTTATCTTTAGATTTGCGAACACAAAGAATTTGTAAATAGGGTTATATTACAAAGTTGAAACTAAAAGGAGTGTCGATGAAATTTGTGCTGGTCAATACCTCTGTTTTAGTTATGTACAAAGCTACAGTATATATATATATGAACACCCAGTCAGAATAAAATTTGTTAACAACAGATTTCGTGGGATGGAGTGTTGAAGTTCAGACCAGACACTGGTTTCATTCTCAGGATGCTCCTTTTTCGAGTCGAACGCTTGTGTCTTAAAAAATAGCTGTTTGGCCAGATCGTTGCACACGAAATAAGACCATGAGACAAGAGTGTAGCAATCGGCATAACTTATTCGGTTGTAACCTTTTGCATTAGACGATTGAGGCAGAGGTGAAGCGTGTTCAGACGGCGAACAGTCTAAGGGGATGGTTTTTCTCGTCGCGACGAGCGTTCATTTATCCCTCTCCGTGCTTTTCTCTGGCTTCCGCTGTTAGAAACCACTGTCTTATAGAGAACAAAGTACTTTGTCCTCTCAACTCTGTCAAAAAAGTAATTCATCAAGAACTCCTTGTCCTTCTTTGTTCGGTTCGTTTGACCTGGTTATTGGGAGATCTATTCCATTAAGTTAATCTTCTTTGCAAGGCAATAACGATCGAAATCATTTTTGCAACACCTTTCAAATATTTTCCTTTAACAAGATATAGGCTGATACTAATATCGCTACACAGATTATATTAGAATCTTGAACGTTTATTTTCAAGTATATTATTCATTAAAAATATAAATTCTTCATTTATTCGATACCATTGAAAAATTAAGAAGTTTCACTAAACCACTTCCCGAAACCTATTATTCTTTGATAACAGGTGCGATAACAAATTATTAGGCTTTTTCTTATTTTTCTTTTATCTTTCAACCAATTTTCGTCAAACTTAACAATTACTTTATAAATATATCCTCTTTTACCTCCCTGGTAGCACACTGACAAATTGGATTTCAAAAACTCCAAAATAATTGTGGCCTGAAGTGGGTCTTCATGTTTTATTCCTTCATGTCCTCAGCAAACTTCGATTGAATAAATACAGACTACTTCTGTTATAACAGTAACTGCATTAATTGACAATGTTTTTAATGAAAGTACTTCAAAGTAATTGAAGAAGAAAGACTCTGTTACATGTAAACATGATGCTGTTTTTGCACCATTATAATTGAACGCTTTTTATGATCGACCAGATGGGTATGGCTGCTAGTTAAGATTCTAAATGAAAGTTTCAAAAATGCTTTTTCATTTATAAAGAAATCTTTTTAAACCTTAAGCATCGCAAATTAGTGGGCGCACCTAATTCATACATACTTAGTTTTTTTTATTCTAACGTAAACAAAGCAATTTCTAAAGAAATTATGTTTTTATTTATTAAAACGACATATTTTAAGACTTAAATGATATTTTTAGTGGATAGCCATATTTGACTATACGCTCCGGTATGTTTATTTTCGCCTATTTATTTGCGTTTATAAAGCACTATTAAATTTTGCTGGATCGTCGACATACTTAAACGATAACAGTCTAAATCAACTCGGATCTAACGACAGTTTCCTCTGCCAAAGGGTACGCAGTTTCGAATACTATCGAAGAGCCTATATTTTCCTTTAATATTCAGGCCGGTAGACAGAAATTAATAAATAAAATGTTTAATAAATAAAATCTGTCCTAACAATACATAAACATTTATCCCTTCTTTAGAAATTGCTTTGTTTACGTTAGTATAGGAAACGAGATGATATGAGGTCGGGGACGGAGGTTCATGTACAAAGTGTCCCCGCAAAATTTACATCATTTTTTAGTCTAATAACATAGCCAATTCTCCCTAAAATGATCTCAAATTAAAAAAAAAAATATTTGACATGCATCTTTCCTCCGTGTGTGTGTGTGTGTGTGTGTATATATATATATATATATATATATATATATATAGATAGATATTTTTTATTTTTACAAAATAGTGCTCAATATCTAAAATTTGCTTGAGGATGAAATGGAACTAATGTCTTTAATTTAATTACAAAATTAAATTCGGGGCTTTTGCCTTCCATTTTTGAAACACGGTTAGAACTGTGTAGCAAAAAATATTTTAAATAAATTAATTTATAATATATATATATATATATATATATGTGTGTGTGTGTATATATATATATATATATATATATATATATATATATATATATATATATATATATATATACACTCATAAATAAGACAAAATTTCAAAAAGACAGCAAAAAGCAAACACCGTCTTTTCAGTAAAGTAAATTTCTCAACGGTTAAACAGAGCAACATCGCTTGACAACGTTAATTTCTATGAAAGGATAGCTCTCTTAGTAACCCGAGTTTCCGGCTGACATTAGCTTTCACGTCGCCTGAAGATCGCGTGAGCGTCAAACTCGGGTTACGACTAGGGACATCCTTTCATCGGAATTAACCTTGTCAAGAGTCTATCTATCTATCTATCTATCTATCTATCTATCAGCCATGCCATTCAAGTTCAACGGTCACATTACGTAATTAATTTAGCTCTTGGCATTGCAGACCCTAAAGGACGTGCTTACTGAAGATCACAAATTAAAATTAATAGATTTAAAATAATTGAAAAAATCTTTGTGCAAAGGTCGGGTCGAAAAGGCTAATCTAATTCTCACCAAGCTGTTTATATATGCAAGACAAGAAACATGTACTGATGTTGTGACCAGACCATCCGAAGTAGCCGAAGTCAGAAATAATAGATTTCAAGAAGACAGAATATATGTTTGTTAGAAAAAGGAGCAGCACAACACGCAAATTAAAACTTGTATATACCAAAATCAATCAAGTACAACAATTTAACCATCTGTGAAGTTACTTATCAAAGGACGGAAAGTGTGACATTGAAATCCGAAGGAGCATTGGGATAGCGAAAGATACCTTCCAAAAGCCAAAGCAAGTATTAAGAAACAGAAAAAAAAATCTTTGATAGAAACAAAGAAAAGTGTACTGAGTTATTAAATAATATCAGTTGTCCTTTATGGTGGTGCATGCTCACAGATGAAGAATAGACTTGAATCAGACGTATATTTGGTTTTACATAAAGAAACTGAGAATACCATGGACTGATTATGTGAGCCACGACGAAAATTTAGAGAAAATGGAAACAAAATGGAGACTTACACATTGAAGGCGACAGTCTATACTTCTATGGCACATAATGAGGAAAGAGGGCTTGGAAAATTTGGTACACACTAGACAGATTAAAGCCAAGAGGTAAACAAGAAATCACTTCCCTAACAAACTTGAGAATGCGAATTAGGAAAATAAAAAAAATCTTAAATTTTATTAATAGCTAAAATGACAGGAAATTGTGGAGAGCCAAGATCTCCAACGTCCTGCAGGGATACGGCACATAGAAGAAGAAGAAGAAGAAGAAGAAGAAGAAGAAGAAGAAGAAGAATCGTATATAAAAATTCCGCTCGTGTTTCCTTTTACAGATTTTCCGAAATTAGTGTTCGAAATCACAAATATTATCATTATGTAAGTCAACATTATAATTTAATTCTGATGAACTACTGTAGCAATGAATACACAAAGAACATTTATACGTAGAATTAGAAAGAGACAATTAAAATTTCTAGGGTGTATAATACGGAAAGGCGGTTTGGAATATTTAACACGCGCAGGACATGTTGAAAGCAAGAGAATGCAGCTAAATGCAAATAACCTACCAAATGAACTTGATTTGATGGTTGGTAGAATAGCGTTTAGGAGAGATAGCAAAAAGACAAAATTTACTAAAAACTACAAAGGACAGGACGTCGTGGAGTACCATGATCGGCCACGTTCTAAAGGAGCACGACACATAGAAGAAGAATTATAATTTTATATTTAAATAGTGTAACAAAACATCGAAGAACTAATTTTAAATCCGTACGCCGCACATTATTGCAGTAAATTTTGTTCTACTAATTTGTTAGCGTAAAAACATAGGATCGACTTTTACACAAATTCCCTGGCAAAATTCGAAAATCAAGCGATAGCCGAATTCGAATAATATACGAATATATACGAAATTTTAAAATACGTTACTTTAATCATTATCGTATTCATTGTGAAGCTGTTATTTTTTCCATGAAAATGCTCTATATTATTATACGGATGTGTAAAAATTTGTTCGTCTGAATAAATATTATGGAATAAAAAACTCAGGTCTGTTCTGATGAAAAAGGCATCTCACTCAGGGCTACGTCCATTATGCTACCGAAATCAATTCTTTAAAATAAAGCTAATTAAAATTAATAATTATTTAAAAAATAAAGAAATATTGTTTAAGCAAAGCAGAAAATGTTGTTATTGGTCGCTTGAGGAAAAAAAAAATTAACATTTTTTTGTTTTTATTAAAATATTGTTTTCAAATATTGGTAATACAAAAGTAACGCAGACACCATATTTTCTGTTAAAATAGAGAAAAAAAAATAACACTTTCATATTTTTATTCTTGATATTTTATGGTTAAAATGAAAACGTTGTTTAAACATGATTTTGATGAAAAAAAAATAAACAAGTTGAAGCTTTTGTAACTTTCAACGATTTTATTGTTAATACTTGCACTGCGGGTAGTCACACTGGTATGATACCAATGAAGTTTCTTTGAAAGATGACGCGAGAAATTATTCGGAAATGAAGGAAATTTTTAAAATAACCCCAGGAATATTAGAAAAATTACAAAAATAATAATAATAAAAAGATATAGCATAACTGATAATTGCCCTATTTTCGATGTGTAATACCAACATTAACATTTAGAGTTATTTCCAGAGAGAATATCAGATCGGCTTACAAAACGCGAAATGGTGAGAACTTGTAGCAGACGAGAAGTACTTTGAAAGGGGTTCAGAACATTCAAAAGAATTAAACTCACCCCGTAGAGAATATTTATACATATTGATTGATTAGATTACCACGATCAGGATAATACAATCATCGTAAACTCGAGCTGTGTCTAGATATATTGATGACGTTTGACAGGGCTTTGGACACTGGTCTTTTATTTAAGCTGCAGAACAATTGTTTTATCTAATCCAATCGTTCCTATCAAATCGTGTTTTGAACAGGCTCGCTTCCAGATCCTTTCACACGAACGCTGGTGTCTCCCAAGTCTCTTTCCTGGGTGCTACGCTGTTTCTGATCTTCATCAATGATCTTCCTGATGTCATCAACTCCCAAGTAGGCATTTATGTAGATGACAATACTATTTACTCTTGTCTCAATAGCAAATGCGTCATAACTGACAAAGTAAACCCGGGCGCTGCTCCTGAAAAGAACCTCCAGTTAGTGGTTAACTGGGGCAGAAAGTGGCTTGTAAATTTGAACAACTCCCAAACGAAATGTTCTCATACAGTAAGTTTTCTGTTTGTCATCTGCACCAACACACTGCACCTTTTTGGCTTCAAGTTTTCAACTGACTTTGAGTGGAGCGACTACGTTGAATGAATTGCTGCATCTACCGAAGGAAATTTTGGCCAATGTGTCATGCCAGAAAAAAATGTTCCCGTCAGAGTCCATTTTGCACATTTACAAATCTACTATCCGCCCGTGCATTGAATGCTGCTGTCATATCTGGTCTGGTGCTCCTGCTAATCATCTTCAGCTTCTTGACAAAATACAAAGAAGGATCTGGAATGTAATCAATCCTGACTTAGCATCTCGACTTCAGTCACTTTCTCACAGACGTGGCGTGTCTTCTGTCTGTCCTTTCTACAAATGTTTTTATGGCAACTGCTCTTTTGAGCAATTTTCCCTGGTTCCCCGACCACATAAATTTAAGCGTGCTACTATGTTGTCATCTACGTCCCACACTTTTACTGTTGAAATGCAACCGCCACTTCTACTCGAAGAGTTTCTTTTCTCGCACTTCCACCTAGTGGATTTCATCCCGTTTACTTGCTTCCCTGATAGATACAATCTTCAAAAGTGTAAATGCAACGTCGTCTTTCTTCTTGAATCTCGTTTCATCTTTTCTACCTTCCTTATTCCTCCCTATTCTCAGTCTTCTCATTCTCTTTCACTTTGCTTCCCTGTAACCCCCTTGCGTACTAGTGACATTCCCTCCTTGCGTGGGGTGAAATGATAAAAAATACCAAAAAAAATCTCCACAATATTTTTCATTAGCTGCATCATAAGCATTTGAATTTAGAGTTGTCCTTCTTATGAACTGGTTAACAACCAAAGCAGAAGAGTCCAATCTACCCTACTATTTAACCCATTCGGTGGAGAGGGAACAGATGATTTCATTTCCGAAGGGTATTTGCGCAAAAGCGAATTATGGCGGCAATTAGCAAAATCAAAGTTATGGCCAGTTTTCTTCTTGTTTATTACCAGAGAGATTGAATGGTTGTTTAAACATAAATGCCGTTTGCGATTCGGACTTTTAGATCATATGATGTATCCCTTATATAAAGCTTTTCACATTGTAAAACAATTTATTTGATAAGTAACAACACTTAAAATAGTGTCGAATTTATTTTCTTCCTAATTATATCTCTAATTGTTTTGGACATGGTAGTAAAGATCCTAATATTAGGAATAACAAATTTATATTCAAATTTAGTAAAAAGAGTGTTAGATGACGGATTATATATATATATATATATATATATATATATATATATATATATATATATATATATATGAGGTGTATCTAGGAAGCAAGAATTCTTTTAAACATGTTTTGTTGAACAATAACAACAAGGTCTGTCAATCCAAAATTAATTTTTTCAAATTTGTTTTATACAATACGTAAACTTTCAAAAGTTTACTTTTCCCCGAGGACTTTCGAATGTTGCTACATTCGTTGTCAAGGATTTCGTTTTATCTCTGTTTAAAAAAAAAAAACAACAAAAAAAAAAACCTTGTTGGCTAATTCCGGCACCCAATTTGCTGGAACCAATTTCAATTCACAGAAGGTGACTTCACTCACAACGGTCAGAAATGATATTTTTCGTAATGATCTTTTAAACTTGTTTAAACACTCTATGGACACGCTGTATACACTCTGACCCTGATGAGTGGTGTTTAGTGAAGCTATGAAGTCAGTCGGGGAATAAGTTAATTGAACTTTTATTAATTTATTGACTCTCCCTCTCTCTCTAACTCTCAAGAATTAACAACAAGTGTCTATGTATAGAAAACCGGAAGTCAAAATGGCAAAATCGAGAAAAGGTAAAAAAATAAAACCAAAAAAGGTTAAGGAATGAGTGAAAAGTGAAAAAAAAAAACGAAAATGACAAATAACCACGACCTTTTTATACGTATACACATACGGGCAAACGTGCGCATCGGCGCATGTCTGCGCGATAGAAAATACGCACGTACGCACACATACACTGTGAAAAAAAAACTTTCACCAATAAAAAGTATATGTAAAAAATAGACAAGTATAAGCAGTCAGTTGCTGATAGACACTGAGGAGTGGAAGAAGGGATTCCCGGAGGGCTGTCTACGAAACTCTCGAGTCGAGATATTGAAGGTAACATTAAAGCGATAAGCCTTTTAATTCTAATGATTATATATATATATATATATATATATATATATATATATATATATATAATGATTTTATGAAACAGTAAATCAAAAAGAATAAATATTAGGTTGGTGCAAAAATAATTTCGTTTTCTAACATATGTTACTATGTGAGAAAACGAAATTATTTTTGCACCAACCTAATATAAGAATGATAAAGATTTTAGTGATGTAATGAAATAAACTGTCAATCCCTGAGTGACTACACGGTAGGTAGTAACTACTTATAAGTATCTGTAAGTCAACGGATTACAGAGACCAGTTGGGATCTTTCACTCAGATCTTAGTTGTTGTCGAACTCTCTGCCTTCGTGCAGAGAGGAACCCGGACGAGGCTATGCCGAAGGGCAGAGGCTCGTCCGGTGAGGTATATCAGTTTATGCGGGATTATGGGGAAATTTTGGCCGAGCCTGCGGGATCAGATTGCCCCGCATTATACTCGGCATTGTGCCACATCCAACCCCGTGTGGGGGTTGGTAAATATTACCAGATGGAAACTGTTTCAGCTGTGCTGGTCAGACTCTCTGCCTCCGGACAGAGAGGATCCCCAGACGAGGCTATGTCAAGGGCAGAGTATCGTCTCGGGAAACAGCCACTCGCCCCCATTTTATACGGGGTCTACGGAGAATTTTTGGCCAAGCCAACGGGCTCGGATAGCCCATTAAACTCGGCCTGGTGCCACATCCTACTCGTGGGGATGCTAGTGAATATCGACTAGCTGGGATCTGTTACTCAGCTCTTAGCTGCTGTCGAACTCTGCCTTCTTGCAGACGACGCTATGCCGGAGGGCAGAGTCTCGTCCGGGGAGGTAGACAGACCCGAACCCGTTTATGCGGAGTTTACGGGGAAGCTTTGGCCGAGTCTACGGGCTCGTATTGCCCCACATTAAATTCAGCCTTGTGCCGCATCCTACCCCGTGGGGAGGTTGGTAAATATTGATAGCTGGGATCTGTTAAGTCCGACTCAGACGAGAACTACCGACCTTCCAATTGTAGCACTCACTAATGGATTGACTTACGAAGACTTTGCGCATAACTGTTACCTTTATTCTTATTGTAGTGTTTTTTACAATAAACCTTTACTTATTTTATCCGCCTTGTTTTTCAAGTATATATTCCTTTTAGCAGGGAATATAACAGTTATTAGGTTGGTGCAAAAATAATGACGTAATAATGTCGTTTTTTGACGTTAAAATACGCCAAAAAACGACATTATTACGTCATTATTTTTGCACCAAGCTAATATTAAAGCTTGAATGCTGTTTATGGTCGCGAATAATATCTGCTTACATATTGGCGGTACACATTCTTCATACTTTCTACGTCTTGTATTTAACTGAACTACGTTTACTAAATATGAAAGGGCTGGAACGTGAGGATGATTAGAAGGGAAGGTTGATTAATAAAATGTCTATAAGAATTTAGGGAGAGGATGATGATTATATTTTTGCTATGATATTCACATTGTACAAGACCCAAGAGCCACTCGAGGTAGAACGTTACATAAAGAAAATGCCTTAGAAGGAACGGAAAACCAACCTTAAACAGGAAACAAAGTATAAACTGTTCAAAAGACCGGAGAGGAGTGTGAACTGGATGATAGGCGAACCTATCCACACCTATCGTGAAAAGAAAAACAAGTAATTCAATGATAAATAAAAGTTCGCATTTTTAGGTGGAGTCGTTAGAAGCATAGAGTTGAAGTAGTAGAAATGGGAAACCCAATCCTAAACAGGAAACAAGGGATGGGCCTTGCTGTGTCCTGTTTAAGGGCCAGAAAGAAAAACACAGAAGACGAAGGTAGGTTGATCAAGTGTATTGAAATAGCAGATATATACAAAGCAAGAGTGTTAGTAATAAGCAGTTAGAAGTGTCCGTCCGAACGGCCAGGTTATACTGCGTCTCGGCTGTCCTACGACTATCTTACGACTTTCCCCTAGGATGTCTTGCAGTTAGTGTTTATGAGAGGAGGAAGAGTTCATTCTACTGTAGGAGGGTTTACCACAACAGACTGCTACTACTGTTCAAAAGACTGGGATAAGAAGAAAGACTAATAAGACGGTGAGAAAAGAGTTGAAAATATGGGTGGGAGATGAGGATTGAGATGAAATAAAAAAAAGAAGAGAAATAGGTGATACTGTTGATGGGGATGAAGATGTGACGCTAATGATAATGGGATGGAGATGAGGAGCAGAGGAGAGGATTCAGAAGAAAAATTGTTGTGACCAGTTTAGGGGCCAGAAAGACACGTAAGACGAAGGTAGGCTGAACAAGTGTATTGAAATAACAGATTGAAATAACAAAGCAAGAGTATTAGTAATAAGCTGTAGGGAAGTGTCCACCCGAACGGTCAGGATATACTGCGCCTCGGCTGCCCTACGACTTTCCCCTAGGAAGTCTCGTCGTCGCCGTTAGTATTTATGAGAGGAGGAAGAGTTCATTCTACTGTAGGAGGGTTTACCACAACAGACTTCTACTACTGTTCAAAAGACTGGTATAAGAAGAAAGACTAGTAAGACGGTGAGAAAAGAGTTGAAAATGTGGGAGCGAGAAGTAAGGATATCGACATTACTACCACTGACAACGGAGGGTCGGTGATTGTGACCATAAACAAGAATACAGACATAGAAAAAAATAACAATAAAGACAGATAGGTAAACATAAACGAACAAAACATAAATATTGTAACACAAAAATTCAACAATCAGAAAACTAATTAAAAATGAAATCTTGGTATAGAATCATAGAATATCATCCTACAACACCCAAAATTTACGGTCTTCCTAAGATCAATAAAACTGGTATTCCCATACGCCCCATCATTTCATGAATAGACGGAGTCCCCCTACAAACTAGCTTGAGCCATAGCAAAAATATTGTTGCAGCCTGTTTAGATGCCAGAAAGAAAGACACGGAAGACGAAAGGTAGACTGATCAAGTGTATTGAAATAACATATATATACAAAGCAAGAGTGTTAGTAATATGCTGTAGGGAAGTGTCCGTCCGAACGGTCAGGTTATACTGCGTCCCGGCTGCTCTACGACTCTATATTTAACAATCCCCCGACGAGGAATGTATGTGGCACAAGGTCGAGTTTAACGTGGGTTTCTCCGAGCCCGTAGGCTCGGCCGAAAATATCCCCTTTGAAAACGGCATAAGCAGGTTCGGGATCTGTCTACCTCCCTGGACGAAACTTTGCCCTTCGGCAAAGCCTAGCCCGGGTTCCTCTCTGCCAAAGCAGAGAGTTCGACAGACGTCGCACACAGAGACTGTATCACGACGTATCTCGATATTTAACAGTCTACCCACGAAACGTTGCCATTCCGCAAAGCCTCGTCCGGGTTCCTCTCTGCCAAAGCAGATAGTTCGACGGAAGTCGACACAGTCAGAGACTGCTCAACGACTCTCCACTAGGAAGTCTCGCGGTTAGTATTTATGAGAGGAGGAAGAGTTTATTCTATTGTAGGATGGTCTACCATAACAAATATTAACTTCTCTCCATGAAACAATAGTAATCTTTAGTAGGAATCGGAACCCAAGCCTAAACAGGAAACAAGGGATGAATCTCTACTCCTGTTCAAAAGGACTGGGATGAGGAGAAAGAATAATGAGAAGACAGTGGAAAATATGGGTGGGAGATGAGAATTGAGATGAAAGGGAAAAGGAAGAGAAATAAGTGATACTGTTGATGGGGATGAAGATATGACGCTAATGATAATGGGATGGAGATGAGGAGCAGAGGAGAGGATTCAGAAGAAAAATTGTTGTGACCAGTTTAGGGGCCAGAAAGACACGTAAGACGAAGGTAGGCTGAACAAGTGTATTGAAATAACAGATTGAAATAACAAAGCAAGAGTATTAGTAATAAGCAGTAGGGAAGTGTCCACCCGAACGGTCAGGATATACTGCGCCTCGGCTACCCTACGACTTTCCCCTAGGAAGTCTCGCCGTTAGTATTTATGAGAGGAGGAAGAGTTCATTCTACTGTAGGAGGGTTTACCACAACAGACTTCTACTACTGTTCAAAAGACTGGGATAAGAAGAAAGACTAATAAGACGGAGAGAAAATAGTTGAAAATATGGGTGGGAGATGAGGATTGAGATGAAATAAAAAAAGAAGAGAAATAAGTGATACTGTTGATGGGGATGAAGATGTGACGCTAATGATAATGGGATGCAGATGACGAGCAGAGGAGAGGGGGATTCAGAAGGATGGAGATGAGGATGAGATAATTTGGATTAACATGATGTTAACGAAACTGGCGTAACCTTTGTTTTTAAATGTCACATCCTGCTATGCAGAGGTCGGAAGTTTTAATTAATTTATTCAAATTTTCAATTAATCCATTGAATATTAATCAAGATCAAGACCATTCTGTTTACATAAATAATTAAAAAAAAATCTACCAAAACAGAAATATTAATATTTTAATTAATTTTCCTGGAGAGATTTAAACTTTAATGTCAATTCTCACTTCAATATTTTGATATAGTCATTAGAAATCCGTGTTGGTATTGGATCGATCCCGAACTAGTATCATCTAGATGATCCCATATCTGATACCAGTCATGTGTGAGATTTGGATGATTATTCAGGAATAGGCTGCTTCATGGATGGACTCATGAAGTTTCTACTCATTTTCCGGAGTTTTGTAGGGGAATGATGATATATTTTTTGGACTTCTAAGCCACCAGAATGTTGCAGAGACATTACCATGAAAAGTTACAAAGACATTGTAAAGATTGATTCATTTTTACGGCTTATCAACCCTTTTTAAGGTTATTTAAAGCCGAAAGATATTTTTTGGATTGTAATAATAATTATATTTGTTTTTGGACGCGGGAATATGAAATTAACAATTGTTGTTGTTTTTTAGATAACAATGTTTATCCGAGCTACATGTCCTACTATTTAACCTATAGATGGGGAGATGGCATTTGCGCTTGAGTGAAATTAAACCAAATCAACATGAATTCGAGCTCAGTTTTCCGATTTTGCATTATCCCGTATCGCGCTATCCCATACACCGTCCGCCCGCCAGTGTAAGAGTGAAAAATAGATACATATCATGAAATCAATTAGGAGAATAAAACTATCTTGTAGGGGTATATACAGGCAATAAGTTAATTTCTAAAGAAGTTATTTAATTCAAATTTATATTAACATTTATAAAATTCATTTGATTTATACCATCCAATTTATATCAAATAATAAGATTTGATGATAAAAATTTACGGTATTATTAGTACAAAGACCATATGATGAAAAGTAAGTGAAATTAAATTGAAAGGAAATTAAATTGAGAGGAAATTAAATTGAAAGGGAATTAAATTGAAAGGGAATTAAATTGAAAGGAAATTAAATTGAGAGGAAATTAAATTGAAAGGGAATTAAAATGAGAGGAAATTAAATTGAAAGGGAATTAAATTGAAATTAAATTGAAAGGAATACTATCCAAAAACTAATAACAATGATTCATCTGACAACATTAAACATAATATTAGTACTAATACTATAAAAGCGAATAAAGTAAATTAAATTTAAATAACAGAAATTTTGTAGCGGTCTGTGTATTTGTATGCGTTATGCATGAACAAGTGTATCTCCTGAAATAGGGCCCACTACAAATATGATGGCTCAAGATGAGTCCACCCAAAAGAAAACAACAAAAGACCCATATATATATATATATATATATATATATATATATATATATATATATATATATATATATATATATATATATTCATGTTGATTTGGTTTAATTTCACTCAAGCGCAAATGCCATCTCCCCATCTATAGGTTAAATAGTAGGACATGAAGCTTGGATCAACATTGTTATCTAAAAAACAACAACAATTGTTAATTTCATATTCCCGCGTCCAAAAACAAATATAATTATTATTACAACCCCAAAAAATATGCTTCGGCTTTAAATAACCATAAAAAGGGTTGATAAGCCGTAAAAATGAATCAATCTTATATATATATATATATATATATATATATATATATATTTTCAAAGCGTAGCTTAGATGTGGCACAAAGTATGAGTTACTCAGTGAGGTCCGAACTTTCTCCTCATTGTTCTCGCGAGACAAGTTTGCTAACCATTACACCGCTTCGGGGTGCCCCATTATCTATATCTCTATATATGTATATATAAACAAATATGTGTGTATTAATAAACAAATGGAAACAGGTTACAAAAACAATAATGTGTATGCGTAACAATTAACTGTTTAAAGTTTGTATTCCAAAAATTGAGTGAATATTCGTACGTACGTAAGTACGTGCGCGCGTGCGTGTATGCATGTTTCATGGTGTTTCCCGAAAGAAACGCATAGCGCTTCCCACAAAAGGGAAAAACGCAATCTTCACGAGAGATTACATTGTGGTAATGTCCGCTGAGAGTGAAATGTGAAAGAGAGGACAAGGTAGGGTCTCGTCAAGTATATTTATTGCTGGGAGAGCGCCCCCTAGAAACAATTTGGACAATTAGGAAATTAAGGAGTTGTTAACTCCGACAATACCCCCTCTAGATAGACAGGAAAATATCTTCTGGATATATGAAACGTCAATGGAATTTTTGTTTCTGTCCTTGTCAGCTGAAAACGAAAGATGCTTCGACGAAATGTACTTGTGCTTACATCAGTGTACTGTATTATTTTCTAGTTGAATGTAGCACGCTCTGGAAAATGCATCAGTAGTTTACATTCTTCAGCGTTTGCCATGAAAAATATGATTGTCAAAGCTTCAAATAATGTGCATTTAAGATATTACTACTAATACTACTAGATGAAAAAAGTATTTAGTATGATAAAAGTAGATAAAGTCAAAACTTATATTAGTCAAAAATGAATAATGGCTGACAATGCTTCATGTAATAAAAATTCAGCGTAATATTATTACTAATATTAATAGATGCAAAACAATAGAAATGAAGATGAAAGAAATACTAGTCAATAATGAATAATGGCTGACAATGATTCATGTAATAAAAATTCAACGTAATATTATTACTAATATTAATAGATGCAGAACAATAGAAATGAAGATGAAAGAAATACTAGTCAATAATGAATAACAGTTAAATAACTCAAAGTATTGATGTTATGATGAAGAATTTTCCCTTTGGTCGCCTTGTAGTTGGAACAGTCATGAAATTATTTAACACTTCAGGACTAATTTTTATTATTGGAAATCCTTTCCTACTTGATATATTGGTGTAACATTGTCATCCTGTTCTTATTCAGATCGTTTTCCCTAGTGCTGTAATTAAAATAAACCATAATATATATTGTGTACTATTTGACGTAGGAAATTTCTCTGCCCAGTCTCCTATCTGAAATCAGGCCAAGAACAAAAATAGAGGATTTTATTTTTATTTGTAATCTCTTCATGGTTAGGTCGAGAATATTTCAACATCTCCCTATGTGAGATAGCAGATTTTGTTCTAAGAAATTAAATTTGTAATGTTGTAATCACACAATTTTGATCGATACAGTCTTCAGCATCCGTACGGTTTGTAATCCCTAAGAAAAGGAAAAAAAAAAGAAAAGACTTATTTGGTTAATAGAAAATTTAATATCGAAATTTTATTACAAATCCACATCGACCTACATTTCAAGTGCCATGTCAGGCGTTTCTCTAAAACTCAGACATGAAGAAATATCACCCTGCGATACAATTAATAGAAAATTCTTCTCTTTTTTTTTCATTCGTGTTGAATAAAAATATAATCGTATACATTTCATTTTTGTTGTTGTTGTTGTTAATAAATGACTTCCAGACATTACTGCGTCGCCTTTTCAATTAATTATTTCACTTTTTAAAAGGTTTAATTTCTGACTTCACGGAAAGAAGTTGTTTTGAATCACATGTCCTAATCAAAAAATTTAATTAAAACTTGCAAGCATTAATCACACAAAGCGCCTCAACTTAAAACCACTAATCATTATCTCTTGAATGAAAAGAAAAAGCTGAAGAATTTAATGGAACGTTTTAGAGCATTTTTATATTACACTATCGAAAATAAATATTAATAAGAGAATTTAAATGTCATATAAAGAAATTGTTCTGATAATAATAATAATAATAATAATAATAATAATAATAATAATAATAATAAGTGTAATAATAATAATAGATATTTTTATTACAACTTCGAAAATGAATATTAATAAGCGAATTTAAAATACGGAAATCGTTCATTTTCCTTTAATAACGAAAATATTAATCAAGGATGGAACTAAATCGAAATGCAGGATCTGCGGAAAATATGATGAAACTGTCGACGATATTACCTCAGGATGTCTGGAACTAGCAAAAATGAGTATACCCACAGGCATAACAAGTTAGCAACATATGCGCACTGGGAGATATGCAAGAAGCACAAAATCGAAACCACTGGGAGATGGTAAAACCACCAACTAGACACAGTTACCCAAAATAACTATGTAACTATCCTCTGGGACATGCCAATTCAAACTGACAGGAGAATAAAAGCCAACAGACTTGATATTATCATAAAAGACAAAAAATTCAGAAAGGGTATGCTTATTGACATAGCATTGCCATCTGAGAGAAACGCCTCCATAAAAACTATCGAGAAATTGTCCGAATACGAGGACCTGAAGATGAAGATTAACAGGACGTGGGGAATGAAGACTGAGACTGTACCAATAGTAATCGGAGCACTGGGCTTCGTGAGAAAAGGAATAGACAAATTTACTAACAGTGTTCTAGATAGCATCAACATACAAGTTACCCAGAAAGTCACACTACTATGAACATCCCGTATACTAAGAAAAGTGTTATCAATTATATACCAATTCTATAGAGCCTAAGGACCATAGTTTGGACCCGACTCCACAGGATACAAAGCAGGAAACATAACACACAAATAATAATAATAATAATAATAATAATAATAATAATAATAATAATAATAAAGACATTCAAATGTTTCAACACGGAGAAGCAATAAGATCACAAGAAGAAATTTAAAATTAAAGCAATAAACAATATTTCCATCAATCAAGGAAATACTTAAACAGGAACTGCAAATAAAGTGACAAAAAACAAAACGATATGAAAAAAGATATTCCAAATAGGCCTTAAGAGTTTTTTATAGGGAAATTGGAAAAGCAGTTATACAACTGAAAAAGCAACCATCTATTGAAAAAGTGCAAACATTTTGGGAGAATATTTGGAGCAAGCCAAAGGAATATAATCCAAATGCATCAAACGAAAACAAAAAAGGATCAAGGACAAAACTGTGCAAGAATTGACAAACGTACACAAGAATAATATTAGGTAAACTCTAACAAAATCCCCAAAATGGAAATCCTCAGGAAATGACAATGTACCCAATTCTGGGCTTTATTATCTGTCATCATTCTATAAAATTCTTGCTCAAACTTTTACAATCTTAAGAACAACAATGAAATTCCAGAATGAATCCGTGAAGATATTACATATCTCCTACCAAAAACGGTTGGAACAGATGATCCAAACAATTATAATAGGCTCATGAAATATCTGTCCACCTCATATAAATTGATTCTGTCTGTCCTGACAAACTGTTGTGCTTGGTAAACAAAAGTCGATGAAAGCAACATTCTTGCTCTGGAAGAGAAAGGACGTCAAAGAGGTTCATATAGTGGCAAGGATCAACTACTAATAAATAAAATGATCCTGAAACATTGCAAGAAAAAAGGTAGAAATATCAGCAGAAATTGGATAGATTACCATAAAGCCTTTGATAGTGTGCCACACTCTTGAATCCTTAAGACTTTGGAAATAAACAAAGTCTCTTCGGTGATAGTGAATTTCCTTAAATATAGCATGAAACTGTGAAAAACCACATTATACTTAAATCAAAGTAACAGTACTGTTGCTTCCAATTGTTTGAATATTTGACAAAGAATTTTTCAAGGAGAAGCCCTGTCAACCCTTTTGTTGTGTCTGCCCTTAATCGCTTACCAAGGGCACTAAATACTGAGAAAATGCGTTAACCCGAAATGCAGATTCTGTTATATATATCCAGAAACAATTGACCATCTTGAATGAAGCTGCGCAGTATTTGTACCCACTAAATATAAAATTTGGCATGATAAGTGGGCCAATATCGGCACTGGAAAATATGCAACTTTTATGGGAAGGAAACTGCAAGTAACTGATATGAACATCACTCAAAACCGGTTACAGAGATAGGACCTGTAACAATTTTATGGGACTTTATCATACACAGGCAGAACGAGCAAAACTAACATCGTGATCAAGAGACCACAAAAACAGAATGTGTTTTCTTATTGACATCTGAAAAAAATGCGGCTCATATAAACATCGATAATTCCAGTTATAGTTGCAACGGATTGATTGGTAGCCCAAGAAATAAACAAAAATTGTACTCACAATAAAATCTCCCACATTTTGAAGTGCTTTATATGTGTAAAATGTGTGTGATCTTACGCTTCATTATTTAAAAAATGATCGGTGGTTAATATCATGAAGGCATTCAAAACTTCGATCGGTGGCTGGGACCGGAAGGAAATATGTATACAAGAGAAATGAAAGGAAATATTAATAATAATAATAATAATAATAATAATAATAATAATAATAATAATAATAATAAGGTATGAATGAACACCACCCAGATCCGGTTACGGAGATAGGACCTGTTACAATTCTATGGGACTACACAATTCACACTGACAGAACAATCAAGGCCAACCGCCCAGATATTGTTATTAAAGACTACAAACAAAAACGGTGCCTCCTTATTGATATGGCAGTCCCTGCTGACTGCAATGTATCTTTGAAAATATTCAAAAAGCTGTCAAAATACAAGGACCTTGAAATAGAAATCTCGAAAATGTGGCATATGGGAACACTCAACAATCCCTGTTGTAGTTGGAGCCCTAGGACTGGTTGGAAAAGATTGCAGTAGACTAATTGAAGGGATTCCTGGAAGTCCATGCCTCAAGGAGATACAAAAAGTTGTTCTGACAAGGACAGCCCACACTTTACGAAGGGCTATACTATGTAATCTTTTTTTTGTCAGAGGAAAGCCATGATGTCATTTCTAACCATAGGTCTCTGGGCGGGACCCGGAAAGAAATGTGTAAACACCAGAAATCAACGAAAATAAAAACAACAATAATAATAATGATGATAAACTCGAAAAGTGTCAAATTATAAGGATCTTCAAATTGAAACAACAAAAATGTAGAAACGTAAAACAACGATCATCCCGATTGTGATAGAGGCATTGGGTAGGGTAATAAAAAGAAAATCTTTCACAAGCACAGCTCGCATATTACGAAAGGTTTTATCTATTTAAAAATATCTGTGAGCTTAGGTTATTTTTTTATAAAAATGATCAGTGGAAAATATCATGGAGTCATTTCTGACCTTATGTTTCTGGTTGGGATCCGGAAAGAAATGCGTATACAACAGAAATCAAAGGAAATAATAATAATAATAATAATAAATATGATTGGCATACCTCTTGCAATATTTTTCAACGGGTAGGTAGTCTTCCTAGCGCACTCATTACAGCAGAAGAATTATTAGTATTATTATTACAGTTAAGAGAAGAGCACGATTTAAGAAAAGAAAAATAAAAAACAATGTTTTGACCATGTTAAACAATACTTCAACAGAATGTATGTTCTCAAGTTATGTTTTTAAGAATAAAAAAATAAATATAGCTTGAAGAAAATAAACCTTTTTGTTGAAATATTGCTTAACATTATCAAAAACTGTGTTTTTCTTTTCTTAAACTGCTCTCTTAACTTTAATATTACTACTGTTACTACTACTACTACTACTACTACTACTACTACTACTACTACTCGTGCTGTACTAGCACGAAGTCACAAGTTATCGTGCCGAGGACTTGAGCGTGCTGGACTTGTTCAAATTGTTGATCAGGTTAGATCACACGCTCTTTCCCAATAACTGTAACTAAGGTCTGCTCAGCATAGTTGCGGTATAAAGGTGAGCTCTGTGCATGTTGAACAAACACAAATGCGTCTGAGCAAGCGTCTGCAATAGGGATTGCCTAGCCACCCTAATAGACGGGTATCCTTTAATACGAGTGGCCAGGTATACTATACTACTACTACTACTAATAATAATAATAATAATTCGTCGTAATGGCGCGCTTGGAACACTACCTAAAAAATGAAAAAGATCTTAGGAAGAATTAGAGTTGAGACCAAAGGTGTAGGTCATTTAAACTTAGTTCTTGAATTGTGAAGAGTCTGGTTAACACCAAGACACAAAAATAGAATTTCCATTTACTGCGTCAATATGCGACACCAATAATAATAATAATAATAATAATAATAATAATAATAATAATAATAATACACCAGCCAAGGTCCTGTTGGCTCCGGATCTTATTTGATTAGAGGTGTTAACCGGCACATGTTTTGTTTTTTGAATGGAAAAACTGTCAGTATATCGCGCAGTTTTTCCTGTGCTACTTCTCAGATTATGTCCATCATGATAGTTCGTATATTTACATATTTTTACCGCACAGAATAACTACAGCATTTTTTTTTTTTTTTTACTAAAGACTAAGAGCGAAATACCTTCACTTGTGGGGGACACAACCGACACTAAATGAAGTCCAATGGCAAGGGGTCTAATCTTATTTCTGTTGAATTTTTCGGATGAGGATTTTCAATTGTTTACATTGTTTATAGTCGGATTAATATCCTAATCTGGGCCAGGTAGTTCAGATTTGAGAGAAACAACACTATCGATTAATGAGCAGTAATAAAAAGAGAGAGAGAGAGAGAAAAAAAACAAGAGATATCTGTAGACATTGACAACGAAACGAGAGAACAGTCTTTCTCCCAATGTTAAGACTAAATAAAAGGTTCAATTCAAAGTTTCCTAAAATTTATCTGAATCTATAGAATCCTGCAGAAGGCTGAAGAACAAAATGTCCGAAGCATTGTTATTATAACAAAAAAGACGAGGGCATTGATTATGAGGAACGCTTTCTCCGCCTACGGCAGAATGCACAATTCACACCTCACTGTGCGATTTTTGTGGGAGGGGGCATCTCCTCGAGCCGTTCAGGCTGCTAAAGCTGCATCGATTACCCATCACTAGAATGATTGCCAACCGTGACTATAAAGCCTAGACTGTACTGGTATTTAACCCATAGCTTGGGGAGAAGAGATACATTCAAACCTCAGCTCACTAATTTCTCATTCAGAGACGTTTTTCATTACACCACTATGAGATCATTCGTGAGAGCATTATTCTGATTCCAAAGAATAGTCAATAAAACGAACCTAACTGGAATTGGAACTCAACTCTCCGATTAACAATTCTGAACAATTATCCATTATACCACCCACATATCCAAGATAATAGTACTTAGTATTCTCAAACAGTCACCCATATAAGTATTGACCAGACTTGATGCTTCTTAAATTTGATGACCGGACAAGAACCGGTCTTTAAACGTGATGTGACCGTAAACCAGATGAAAGTTGGTCTTATCGTCTTCTGTAATGATATATACATATAGGTATACATGTACACACACACACACACACACACACACACACACACACACACATACACATACACATACACACACACACATACACATACACACATATATATATATATATATATATATATATATATAGTCATCCACAGACAGACTGCTTTGCTATATCAAAGTTCATAAGTGTAGATAGATGTCCGGCTGCCTCTAGCTAGGATCGAAACCCAACTGAATTGGTCGGGGATTCTACCACTAAGTCGTTGATGCATGGCTGGAATGAAGGTGAATTTAAGCCTAATTATTTTTAGATAAACAAACAGTGACTGAAAGAACTCGATTCTATTTACCGAAGTCTTGCATTATTAGCCGTCACTCTTTACAAACTCACACTTCCTCCCCAGAGAGCTCAACCGACATAAATTTTTCAGGAGCATGTATATTGTCATCCACAGAGAGACTGTTTCGCTGTATCACAGCTCATATATATATATATATATATATATATATATATATATATATATATATATATATATATATATATATATATATATGAGCTGTGATCATATATATATATATATATATATATATATATATATATATATATATATATATATGTATGAGCTGTGATCATATATATATACATATATATATAAAGAACAGTAAGATATATAATCCGGTGTTCTTATAGATATTTTTATTTTTACAAAATAGTGCTCAATGTAAATTTACAGAGCATTGATATTATAAATTAATTGATTTAAAATATGTTTTTTTCGCTACACACCTCTAACCATGTTTTAAAAATAGAAGCTAAAAGCTTCGAATTTAATTTCGTAATTAAATTAAAGACATTAGTTTTATTTCATCCTCAAGCGAATTTTAAACCTACACAATTATAAGATGTGAGGAAAAATTATCGCCGCCTTCTTTTTCTATGAGAAATAAAAACTGTGTAGTAGAAAATCGTTTAAAAAGTAATTAAAGAAAGACGCTAGAATCGTTTCATAGATATCGTGGTGAAAAATGGCTGGTCGCATTCAGTATCTCAAAGAGTAATCTAGAGACCTTCTCCCATCACCGATCGGATCCAGAACATTCAACAAGCGTGATGAACGGATGTTCTTTCAGGGACACCCCTTGCCTTGGGACTTAAACTCAATCCAGACCTCAAGTGGAACTCTTACATAGTATCCATCGTTAAAGATGCTGGAAAAATGTTAATTTCCCTGTACCGCTCCAGCAAGTACTTCACACATATGGAGAGAAAAAAGAAAATCACTGCTCTCTGTGGGATCAAGTTGAGATCATAGACAAAGAACATCACTGGAAAATTCGTAAAGGTAAGGAATCAGTACATATGCTAGGCCACAAAAACCTCCTGAGCCGACCAAGCATAGAAATGAATACAATATGGAAACCAGTAATAAGGAGTGCCAGAGAAAAGCGATAATAACAACAAAAATTGCAATATGAGCTCTGGTAAAAAAATATGCAATCATAACAGCAAAAATTGCATTAAGAGCACTGGTAAAAATGGTTGCTGAAGACATTAGGTTTATAATACTCAGAAATTCATGCACAGATGTCCTCAAGGAGACATGGTACTGTGGATAAAAGCGTTAGTTAGATCCAGTGACAGGACCCAAAGACTGCGAGTTCAATACCTGGTTAAGGTGGTAGAGAACTTTGAGAAGGGAATTAACAGGAGATAACGGACATCCATTAGACATGGCACGTGGAATTAGAACAGTCTACCCCAGTGAGCGAAATAAATGGCTCAGTGCGACATTCCAACCACCTGAAGAAAGCCGTTGGCGACTATAGTCCGAATAATGTAAATACTGTACCTCACTACTGTTATCCTCTAACCTTACATATATTCTTCACTTTTCACTGTCGATAGAGTTCAAAATCGTCTCAGCGTCCTTGTAGGTGACAAATTATTTTCCATTCTGAAACCCCTTTCTCAGAGACTTCAGCAAACTTCACACTACTCTATTGCTCTTTCAATATTGAGAGTCCAGATGAACTACACTATTTTACCGCTATGACCCGCCATGTCACGCATATTATAGCGAACTACCATGATTCAATTCATATCCATCTGGTGAGATGAAAGCTCCACTTAAACGGCTTCTTCCAACTAGCTGCTGACTTGTGGAATCGACTCCCATAAGGTTGCTTTCCCGATCAGTACCATATTAACCTACTCAAGTTTCGGTTTAGCCGTTATCTTCCTACATATCTGCATAAGCTGTAACTCTTACTCTGCAACCCTCTATCTCGAGTGGCTCCTGGGCCTTATACAGGGTGAATATCACTGTATAAAATGCTGCCTTCAGGAAGGAGGTGATCATAACTCTTCACATAATTCTTTTTCTTTCTTATATACTAGTCGAATTACCTGCACCTTGCTGCGTGTCACACATTTTTGGAAGAAAATGTTGATTTTAAAATCATTGTTATAATTTGTGGAGAAAAATTACGCATTTCACTATAACTCAATGATCTTGCCGATGTGACCTCCATCTTCTGGTTTTCTCTTTCTATAGTTTGCATAGGAGTCATTCCCTTGTTCAAATTTAAATTTAATTTAAATCAAAGGGAACATTTACAGAACGGTGAGGTTGCAAAACAACTTAATCTGTCACCTTCGATATGTATGTGAAGCATTAATTGATTGACTGAATTGATGAGCAGATTTCAACATTGATATGACAATTGAATTGTCGTAACAAATATGTATTGTAGGGTATTACTGACTGATTGGTGATTTCTTGCTGAACTTGACGCACATATTGTCTCATTTTGATCATTCCGATGTAACCTCCATCTTTTGGTTTTCTCTTTTTATATTTTGGATAGGAGGCATTCTCTTGTTTAACTTTAAATTTGATATAAATCAAAGGGGAAAATTCAGTGTTCAGGTGTGGGGGTAGTTGCACCCCTCGAGGACCCCTTTTGATCAAAATGAAATATACTTATCTAAATACCCTGGGTAATGTAGTTTCAAAATATATTTGGTTATGCAGTTCCATCTCCAAAACACTAGGTGGATTTCGATAACAAACGGACAGACAGCGGCTACAACTTCATATATATAGATGAATGATTATAAATTCTGTGTGCAGTGGCCTTTCAGGACTAGCGCGATCATGGCTCTGACCAACATCCTCATCCCTTGTAGCTGTAACATTTGTCCCTTTCCTATCACCGCGTTCCGCCATATATTTACATTTAAGAAGCAACAGGGACAGGAGAAAAACAGTGGGTCATCTATATATATATTTAGGTGATCTACTGCCTTTCCATGTTCATCTTACCTTCGATATGACATGTGAGTGTCAAATTTTCCAAGCTCTCCTTCCTCATTGTGTGTCCTAGATATTTCAGCATTGGAAACGATAGCCTAGTGGCTTCTCTATGGGTTTAAATTCAGAGTTACTCCTTCTCGGAGAATTACTTGAGACCAGTCTATCATACTATTTAACCTATAGTTGGTGGGTGGCGGGGAGAAGAGATAGAGTCATATATTTGTGAATGGGACAGACGAAGCCGGGATTTGAACACTGCTCACCGATTCTATATTCAGTAATGACAGTATTTTACACTAATATCGTAAGTAAACTTTTATACACTTTAACTAAATTATATTTGTATATTTCGTATCGTAATATTTGATGGGCGTGTAGCTGAATGTTTAAAACGTTAGTGTTCCGACCGGGAGATCCAGGTTCGAATTTCGTCATGTTCGATTTTCCAATGAGCTGATGTCTTGATAGTATCAGCCTAGGGTGACAATGATAGCATTCGGCACTATTATGAATTGCTCGAAAACCATGCCTCTTCCTAGAAAATTGGTTAGTAATTAAAATCCAATGTTGATTATAAAAATTCACAAGTCATCGTGACCGAGAATTTATGCGTATTGGTTTTGTTGAAACTGTTAATCATGCTGGATAATGCACTCCCTTCCAAAAACCATAACTAAGGTCCTCTCGATATTGTTGCAATAAACAGTAATGTTCGTAAGCAGCTGTCGGCAATAGACATTAACTAACCAATTTTGTAGACTCCAAGACTTTTTAAAAATAGATATATTTTTTTTAATTTAGTAACAGAAGGCTAATTCAAAATCTATAACTCTACGAGGATCGAAGCGATTTATAAAGGGGAAATAATTGTGAATGCTCCGAATAATAAACTAAAGCTTATATCTTCATGATATTTTTAAATTGCGACAGACTTCTTGCAAAAGAGAAAGTCTTTATTTTAATAACGAATTCGTCCAGTTTTGATTAAATATGGAGACTCGAACAGATACACTATCTACTATCTGAAACCCTTGGGAACAGTCACCGGAATGTGGAATTGCGATATCGTAGAACAGTTAATAACAGTTGACAGAAAGTTTCGCATAGACATTCCAAGGAATAAGAAAAGAGACTTTTCAGAAAATTTGTAAGGTGATAAAGAATAAATTTATTATCAAGTTACCCGAATAAAATAAAGGGTTGGTGCAAAAATAATGTCGTTTTCTCACATAAAGTTGAACGTCAAAAACGACATTATTTTTGCACCAACCTAATAGAAGGCTTCTTCTTCTTCTATGTGCCGTATCCCTGCAGGACGTTGGAGATCTTGGCTCTCCACAATTTCCTGCCATTTTAGCTATTAATAAAATTTAAGATTTTTTTTTTATCATTCCTAATTGGCATTCTGTGATCCATTTACTCAAGTTTGTTAGGGAGGTGATTTTTTGTTTACCTCTTGGCTTTAATCTGTCTGGTGTGTACCAAATTTTCCAAACCCTCTTTCCTCATTATGTACCATAGAAGTATAGACTGTCGCCTTCAATGTGTAAGTCTCCATTTTGTTTCCATTTTCTCTAAATTTTCGTCGTGGCTCACATAATCAGTCCATGGTATTCTCAGTTTCTTTATGTAAAACCAAATATACGTCTGATGCAAGTCTATTCTTCATCTGTGAGCATGCACCACCATAAAGGACAACTGATATTATATAATAACTCAGTACACTTTTCTTTGTTTCTAACAAAGATCTTTTTTTCTGTTTCTTAATACTTTGTTTAGCTTTTGGAAGGTATCTTTCGCTATCCCAATGCTCCTTCGGATTTCAGTGTCACACTTTCCGTCCTTTGATAAGTAACTTCACAGATGGCTTCTTCTTCTTCCTCTTCTTCTTTTTCTTTTTCTTCTTTCATTCATGTATTCACATATTACCACCTAGTGTCTGCTGGTCTTCATTAAAAGCTGACAAAAAGTCTCAAGAAATCACCAATAACATTCATTACATGTTCTCATGCCTGGAATGAAACCCCGGCGACTTATTTTATTCTATAAGTGAATTGTCATTAAATTGGTAGAATTTTTCTTCGTATATGGGATGCTCCTGGTAGGGAGATCTTCTGGGTAACTTGTATGTTGATGTTACATCGGACACTGAAAATGTTCCCTTTGTTTTAAATTAAATTTAAATTTGAACAAGGGAATGACTCCTATGCAAAAAATTGTCCATTCCTTTTCTCACGAGCTGATGTCTTGATAGTTACAGTCTCAGTCTTCATTTTCAGTCTATTGTTACAGTCTCAGTCTTCATTTTCCATAGCCTGTTAATTTTCATCTCCAGATCGTTGTATTTAGACAATTTCTCGATAGTTTACATGGAGGTGTTTCTCTTAGATGGTACTGCCATGTCAATAAGCATACACTTCCTGAATTTGTTGTCTTTTATGATAATATGAGGTCTGTTCGTTTTTATTTCCCTGTCGGTTTAAATTGGCATGTCCCAAAGGATAGTTACATCGTTATTTTGGGTAACTGTGTCTGGTTGGTGGTCATACCATCTCTCAGTGGTTTCGAATTTGTGCTTCTTGCATATCTTCCAGTGTGCGTATATTGCTAGCTTGTTATGTCTGTGGATATATTCATTTTTTTCTAGTTCATATTTTCCACAGATCCTGCATTTCGGGTTAGTACCCCGGCTGCTGATTATGTGACAGTGATAGGATCTGGTTGTGAGTCTTTGGTCCTGAACTGCAATAATTAGATCTTCTGTTTCAACTTTCAACCATGTTGTTGTTGTTGTTATTTTCTTAAGTTTTTGTTTTATACTCATTTCTTTCCGGATTCGAACCAGAGACCTAAGGTCAGAAATAGCAATGACATTTTCCACTGAGCATTTAAAAAAAAAAATAGAAAAGGATTTCGTAAGATGTGATCTGTACTTAAAAAAACATCTTTTTTTTTTATTTAAGACAGGAATCCCTTCAATCAAAACCTTCCCAAACCAAACCTAAGACTCCAAACAACTGGAATTATTGATGTTCTCATATGCCACATATTTGATGTGCCACATCTCTTATTGTTATCCTCATATATAAAATTTATTATTATTATTATTATTATTAGAAGACACATTTCCTTCAGGGTCCCAACCAGCGACCCAAGGTTAGAATTGGTTTCATGACTTGTACCACTGAACATTTTTGTAAAAAACCGCTATGATCACACATTTTACATAGATAAATCACTTCGTAATATATGAGCTGTACTTGTGAGTACAATTCTTTGTATTTCTTTAAGGCATGGGCTACCCGGAATCCCTTGAAAGATACATTACAGGCTGCAGGGCCGGTCATTTCAATAAGGATGCACATTTTACCTTTGCAGTCTCTAATCAGGATGTCACAGCGATGAGCTTTGATTGCTCTGTCTGTATATATTGTAAACTCCCATAAAATTGTTACAGATCCTCTCTCTGTAACCGGGTCTGGGTGGTGTTCATGTCAATTCATTGCAATTATTATTATTATTATTATTTGGGGAATCTTCAAAATATACTTGGTTTCCTGGGTTTTTCCTGCAGGCAAGAGAACGTAGTATTACTGATTCTAACATTTTCTGAGGGAGAGACACCATTCTCCGATCCAGGCTTCCAATATGTCCGTCGATCACCATATAAAAATGACTCGTCAATAATTTTACAAATTCCAACTCGCTAACTTATTGACGAGATACAGTAAATTCAGACAGAAAAAATTTATTTTCTCATGTTCGAGTCGTACAATAGAGATGTCGAAATTCAGAATATAGCGTAGCATTTTTGATGACTTTCAAGAAATGTTCTTTGTTTTACAAAACAATTCATGGAAGGCAGTAATGAAGAACATATTAACAATCTTAAAAAAAAAAATGCCCTAATATGTTAACAATCACCTTTGCATTTCCTATCGGAAATGGAAACGCATTCAGCCAACCAGTTAATTGACGCGCATGCGCAAGCACTCAATACTGTGATATAACTCCAAGATAATACAGTTACTGTCCATTGATACAAATGACAGATTTGATATTACAAGCAGAAACATATGCTATTACATATATAAAAAAATCTTTATACTAGCAGAACTAGCTGAGACTGTGGCTTTGTTAAAAATAGAATATGACACTAGAATATAAACTCACAGAATTAATATCTATCTATCTATCTAGCTAGCTAGCTAGCTCAAAATGTTTGTGTTTTCTTCTGTCTCAAATTTATTTTCATTTTTCCTTTCTATATGAAATTGTTTCTATCTATTTCAAAATTTTCTGTCTTTCCTTCTGTCTGTCTTAGTCTATTCATATGTATGTATGTATGTATGTATGTATGTATGTATGTATGTATGTATCTATCTATCTATCTATGTTTGTTTTCTATCTATCTATCTATCTATCTATCTATCTCAAATTGTTTCTGTCTGTCTTAGTCTATTCACATCTATCTATCTATCTATCTATCTATCTATCTATCTATCTATCTATCTATCTATCTATCTATCTATTTAAATGAATGTATAATAGATATATTTTTGGTTTGGTTTCGCTTCCATTAACTTTCACTTAATAAACAATACGAGGGTGTAGACAACGGTATCTCTTGCCTACCCAAGAAACGCTGCAGTGGTCCTTCAAAATTACATAGCTCGAAAGTAGGTGAACAGAAAAACAGCACAAACAAGAAGTTCGAACAGTTTATCTGCAACTAGCAGCATGGCCCGACGTTGCCCGTGCTTGACTCAAAAATCGTACGATTCATACAGCAATCGCTATCACTTGACTTAAAATATTTTTGCCCTTCCTTGCCTTTAAAGGAGTGCTCTTTGCTGTACTGATGTTGCTACATACCTTACTTCTTGCCTATCTCACACTGCGAATTTTTTCTAAGCTCTATACTAAACATAAAATCTGTTACGATAAAAGAACTAAATAAAATGAACACAAAACGATCAGCTTTAAAAAAGGACTCGTAACTGGAAAAACCGAATGAAAAAAGAATGTTAACAACAAATACTTTTTCACACCCAATCCAGTTCTGCAGAATCAGAATCAACGTTGAGTTTAAGCAAGCGAATGAGCCAATTGGAGTAAAGTGCCATGCAGATTTAAATTTTTCCCACTTGTGACGAATGCAGCTATCGATTTTTTTTGCATGCTAGCATGCTTTGTTAACATTGGTTTCAGTCATCTGTTGACTCACACGCTGGCCAATAGAATCTTCCTGCCTATTCGTGGTAGCCAGCTATTGGCTCTAACTCTGGTCAGTACAAAATGACAACAAACTACATGAAAACTGCCGTAGAAGCATGAAAAAATCGATTATTTCCACGATCGACAGGAGTTGGGAAATGCAAAGTCAGTCTTGGCCTTCCCGCTAACTTGGAGCATGTACATGTACATTTTGGTGCAAATCTGTCGAAAATTGCGGCCGTGCATTCGTTACACACACACACACACACACACACACACACACACACACACACACACATCGTGTTTTTTATAGATAGAGATTCCGGCCAGCACCTTGTTCGAAAACTGAAAAAATTAAATAAAAAAATTAAACAGGGACCTTGTCGGTTGTATTTAAAAAAGAAAAACTTGTTTGGATAAATACTTTTCGGGACGGTCTGTTGAAGAAACTCTGTTTATATTTGTGTATACAAACATACATTCAATCATTCATATACATATACATATACATACATATATATATATATATATATATATATATATATATATATATATATGTATATATATTATTTAATTAATTGTTAACGAGTTAATAGATATCATTTTTAATCTGACATTTCTCGTTAGTGCACACGCTATTTTAGTGGATACCCATGTTTGAGTAGACGAACTGTTTTTATATTTCTTTTTTGAATTCTTTTTAACACTGTGAATTACGTCTATTGACATACACATTAGAGAGACTTACGACTGCTGGTAGACATAATTTACTGTTATATAAAATAGAAAATATCCTTCCCCCCCAAAAAAAAAAACTAAGAAAAAGAAAGAAAAAAAACATTGCGTTTACTCAAACATGAGTATCCGATAAAATAATGTTTGTAGTAGTGACACAAACACACACACGCACACACTTATATATATATATATATATATATATATATATATATATATATATATATATATATATACTTCATACCAGAATTGTTGGGAGACAATTTATCACCTTACCAAAATAGTATAAATATTTGATAAAAAAGGAGGTAAGGAGCTTGTATGTATTCCGTGCATGACTATAAATTACTAAATAGTTTTTTTTAATGAAAGACATGTAAACAAGGAAAAGAAAAACGGAGGGAAAAAAGCTAATAAAAAAACAAAAACTAAAACAATAATATACGAGGAAGAGAAGAGAAAAAAAAGTGAGTGTGAAAGAAAGACTGAAGAGAAAAAAAGGAGAGAAGTAAAGAAAAAAGGAGACTAAGTAAAGGAAGAGAAAGGGAAAAAATTCGGATGAAGAAAAAAAGAAGCTAAAGACGAAAGAGAGGGTGAAAAAGAGGATAAAAGAAACGACAAGAGGCATGAAAGAAATTTGTAAGCACATTAAGAGAGAGAAAGAGAGATAGATAGAATAAGATATGAAGAGAGAGGGGCAGATGAACAGAGAAAAACGAAGGCGAGTTGAAGAGAAAAAGCATTCAACCAGATAGATCTTTTCGTTATAGCCATTATATATATATATATATATATATATATATATATATATATATATATATATATATATATATATATATATAGAGGCAGCAGATCTTCATTCAAACATTTTCTACTGAATAATACAGATATATTGTTTATTTTCTACTGAATAATACAGACATATTGTTTATTTTTATACTGTATATATATATATATATATATATAAAGAAAGAACATATATATAATATAAGATATATAATTCGGTGTTCTTATAGATATTTTTATTTTTACAAAATATTTGTAAATGTGTAGCGAAAAAAACATATTTTAAATCAATTGATTTATAATATATCTATATCTCTATATTATATCTATATACAGTATAACCCGGATATAAGAGACCCGGATATAAAAGAAACTCGACTATAAGAGAGATTTTCTCTGGTCCCAAATTAGAGCCATACTTACCTAAACAAAATATAAGAACAAACCCGGATATAAGAGACTTCTTCACCGGTCTTGACAACTCTCTTATATCCGGGTTACACTGTATATCTATCTATCTATCTATCTATCTCTCTCTCTCTCTCTATATATATATATATATATATATATATATATATATATATATATATATATATATATATGTCTCTGTGTGTGTGCAAGCGTGTGCATGGGCGCGTTCATCTATTTAAGTTTTGCCAAATTCCACCGAAAATAACTTAATTTAATTCTTCGACTGAAATATTGTACATTCCATATCAAAATACTGGACAATCTGTACAAATTTCTGTATAAATTTCTGGGATGAGCAGTTGTCATTAATTATATTATTTCTAGTCGGAACAATATCCTGATCTTTTTTGTTGTTATCAAAACTATTTGGTCGTTGTGCACTGTTCCATGTGTCTGTCGATACGGAAAACCTGAAATTTTCGAAATGGTACGTTCTTCTGTTTCGGATATTCATGTCTAGGGGCATCACATCTAATTAACTTTTTAATTTCATTTATTGCTAATCTCATTTCAACTTAGTATAAGTCTGTAGTACTTTGGCTAGGGATTTCAGCTCTCAAATGATATATCACTAAATATTACTAAACCAAAAACCAATGCTTTAATACTGTATTTGCGTGGAGGTACCCAGACCTTACTCTCTAGTCTTGATAGAGTCAAAGCGGGTCTTCGAACCCTTGTCGTTGACGAATTATTCTCCACCTATCTCCCACAGGCGTGATGTGAAAAAAAGGTCAAAGAGTACAACGGCCGAAACGTTATGATAACAACAAAGATGAGGATATTAGTCCGACGGTAAATAATCTATCTATCTATCTATCTATCTATCTATCTATCTATCTATCTCAGTCTGTTCATATCTATCTATCTATCTATCTATCTATCTATCTATCTATCTATCTATCTATCTATCTATCTATCTATCTCAGTCTGTTCATATCTATCTATCTATCTATAAACTTCCGAAGTTTATGATTACTGTATTTTTTGATTAATTTCTTCTAAAATGAAATTCTTTTTATGCTGACGCCCGTTCAACGACCAAACACATCAAAGTCGAAGATTTTTAAATTGCATCGCCTTTATGCGGGCGAATAGTCTAAAGCACTCCGAATCAGCCGTTGATTTTTTTTGACAAAGGGCAACGTAGGTCAGAAACCCTACTGGAGAGCTCTTTCTCCTTATTAAGCGTCTCGATTGCATAGGCCGGTAGATAATAATTTATTAAGACAAAAATATGAACTCTTTTCGGAATATCCATGAATTTAGGTTCAGTATCATACAACAAATCTCCTATCATTACTCAACTATCGACTAATTCAATATGGGATAAGCAAAATCAGTATGTATAAAAGAAAATAAAAACAACAACAAAAAAAAAAAAAATGGTTGAGTTATACATCAAGAGACACTCGGTCAGTCCGTTATGTCCAGGCGTGATACAAGCTTAGGCGATCATGTATCTTTCGATACATGAGTGACGAGGCAGATTTTTTCCCGCAGTAGGTTGCCATTTTTTCCATCCAAAACTATACAGCCCAGTCTGTCTTGCTATTTACTGGGCAGGGGAGAAAAGAAGAGAAATCATACCTTTCCCAAGAGTATTAGCACGTAAGTAAATGTAATGGATTCGGCTGGAATCCTCAATCCGAGCAGCTATCCCTTACTCCACCGCGCCTCCCACCTAGCGGCACTGGCCATTTTAATTCCAAAAGCTGAGAGTCCCTGTGTCGTTAACATTTTTAATGTGTACGCTGTAACTACCACATATACCTATAAGAGGCGTGTCTGAAAAGTAACGGGACTGGGTGAGCTGTGTGATCCACGGGCGAAAGAGGGAGAAGCGGATTGTGTTATCGTCTAATACGATATCTTGAGAGTATATAACTGTAATCTTAGCCTTTTGAAACCATTGCATGTTTTCAAATGCGAGAGTTGTGGGAGGACAAGTCGTGGCTGCTTTATCACGACAATGCCCATGCTGACAACGCCCTGAGCATCCGGCAGTTCCTGGCCGCGAGGAACGTCGCCGCACTGGAACAACCTCCCGATTCACTTGATCTTGTTCCTGTAACTTTTTTCTTTTTCCCCAAGGTGACCATCAACGGAAGCCGTTTTGAATGCTTTAAATGAGACTTAGTCGTCAGAAAAGGTATAAACCGTTTTAGAAATAATTTCAAACAAACAAATCCCTTTTCATAGTGATACCAATAACAGGAATACTGGAGATTATTAAAATATGGGGGTCTGGGAACATCATTTGCATCCATCACATCAAACGCCTTTTTTGTTTTATATAAGAATGATCTGTTTTCCTGTTTGTTGTTGATCGCTCTCTTTTTATGTTTAAATATAGGAAAATTAAAAGCAATAAAACGTTTTATATTGTAGTAAAGATCTATTTTTCAATAGCTATGATGTATCAACTATTAGGTTGGATTAAAAAATAAAGTCGTTTTCTCACATATGTTACTATGTGAGAAAACGACAATATTTTTGCACCAACCTAATACATTGTCTCTTTTGAGTTGTAGTTTTACAATGTCTGTCTGAAAAGTGACGGGATTGGCTGTGCTGTGATATATATATATATATATATATATATATATATATATATATATATATATATATATATATATATATATATATACCTATTTAGGCCACATATCGTCAGTCTAGCCTGTTTAATTGAATAATATAGATAAATATTATGGCTATTTAGTTTTATAATAATCCTTTCTAGCTCAAAAATTAGCTTCCTGATGTTAAGTTGAAATTCATCAAGGAAGGTGCCGTAGTTTTTGCTAACCCAAATACATTCCATCTCCTTCGAGATCATCCAGCTCCTGCCAAACACGCTGTAACATGTCTTGCGTAACATTTCCCTGCGCCTAAGTGATTCTTTGCTTAAGATCCTCTAGGCTTGTAGGAAGAGCGGGATACAAACCTGTTCTTATAGCTCCATTGAAAAATAACACAAGGTCAGGTGAACGTAGCGGCTATTTCAACAGCGCATTGTCATTATCTGGATCTTTCTCGTAGATTCTCATTAAGATAATCCGCACTGAAGCGCTGGAAAATGTTACGCAAGGCATGTTACATCCTGTTTAACAAGATCTGAATTATGTCTTGGCGTGTGTTGCTTTACAGGTTGTGGCATACTGAAGATTTCTGAAACTTTGTGAAATCGATTATAAAATCTCCATCTCTTTGAATATTTTGTTCGAATTTTGATAAATTATTCACATTTTAAATGATGTCAATTTTGGAGGACAACCCATATATATATATATATATATATATGAGCGGTACTTATTGGAAATCGCTATATAGAGCTATCATATTCTGTAATATGGATGTGAGTTTTGTGATCATCAGACAAACAGATTTATTTTTTTTAAATTTGAATCTATTTGTGTTACTTTGTTTCTGATTATGTTTTTTTTTACAAAAATTCTCATATGAACACAGTGTTAACAATAAAATCTTCTTCCTTGATGTTTATGTAGAACTCAACAATAACGTATTTAACGCCTCCTTTTATATATATATATATATATATATATATATATATATATATATATATATATATATCAGTGGCGACTCTAGATCATCAATGTTTGTCGTGCTCATTACAGACTTTAGCGAATTATACTATTGGTATAACTTAGATGCAAAAATGATAGCAGAATGCAATATATAATTTAAAAAAAATCTCTATCCAGATGTGTTTTATTAAATAGCGTGTGTATGTATCTCGAGTGTGTGTTTGTATATATGTGTATGCGTTAGTGTGTTTAGGTATCTCTCCGTCTGTGAATTTTACGTTTATAATCAGTACTGCTGGCTGATATCATATTTCCGCAACACTACCCTGGTTACAATATTCATCCCAACCCTCCATTGAACGAGTTTAGGCTTTGATTTTCGACGACTTTAGATTGGGCTAAATCTAATTTGACCTTTTTCAATTGATACATTGCGTTAAAAAATCTTATACTGTATCAAATAAATTGTTTAAAATGCACATTTGAAAAGAAGAAGTTAAAATAAAAATGTGTTCTTTGAAAAACGGGTTATACAAGTAATTAGATTTAAAAAAAATATTACTTATAAAAATAAAGCAAGATATACTTTGTCAATTAAATGTCTCCGGCCCAGATAGGGCTCAGATCTACGGAGCCACAATAACCAGATTAATCTTAATTCATTCTTTTGTTACTTGCTATCATTCTGTGTTATATTTCTTTCTACTTTTTTTTCTTCTTTATTATAAACAATATTACCGCAATGTATTTCTGTCAGTATCTGGGATCAAGCTGAAATCAAGAATTAAATCGACGTAGTACAAAAGATTTTTTTGCCTTGAAATAGATATACTTGAATCCTGATTCACTCTGGCTAAGCCCGACAAGCCCGACCGCCGGAGTCACTACTGATATATATATATATATATATATATATATATATATATATATATATATATATATATATATATATATATATATGTAAACACAAATCACTAATAAGAACTTCTGTCAATTATAACAGTGAATGCCTACAAGGATATAAGATAGCAGTGATAAAAAGTAAACTTTCCAAATTGAGTGCACTTAATCTTCTCGAAAAATATTTCCTGTGAACTTAAACAATAAAGCAAACAGTAGTTAATAATTTTCCCAAATACATTATCGATAAGCAAATAAGATTATTCCGTCAAATATTACAACACTAAAAAAAAAAGCAACATCATAACATTAATATCTTCTACTGGAAGCAAATGAATAAAAACTATACACAAGACGAATACGCCATACAACGCGCCATAAAAAAACACTATTTCACCTGTAGACGCTTGCAAGCGTGAGAAACGTACAGTATACTATTGAAAATTAAAACTTGTCTATAAAATCCAAACTTCACACTAGCAATGTAATTTATTTTATTCCCCAGGAGAAGATTGCGGCGCTTCTAATGAAGAAAAAAAAACATATAAATACATTGGTCGCACAAGAAACTCTTTAGGTGTCACTTCGTCCTGTTTAAATACATTAAGAACACTAGAAAAATTGAATAAAAACATTATATCTGACTTGTCCATCGGATTAAATGAAACATGCATAAAAGTAAAAGGACTCTTTCGCCTCTCTCTCCCTTTCTCTCTCTCTCTCTCTCTCTCTCTATCTACCTATCTATATATATATACAGAGAGAGAGAGAGAGAGAGAGAGAGAGAGAGAGAGAGAGAGAGAGAGAGAGAGAGAATTTAAAATCTAGACTAGTTCATTACATTAACTTACTTGCCACCCCCTTGAAAGACTGGGTTCTGTAGCCAGTCTAGAAAAAGGAAAACTCTGAATAAAAATAAACATGAAGAGGGTTGGCTCCGTCAGGCTACCTTAGCCAAGACCCACCACTGCTACTGCAGCTGTAGTTCATGTGGTGCCCCTACGATCCTAGAGTTACCAGACTCGTGATCGTGATCATGATATATATATATATATATCTGTGTGTGCATGTGTGTGTGTGTGTGTATGGTAAGCAACTTTTCTTTTAAGCATGTTTCGTGGAATATGACAAAGAAGGAAAATTAATTTTTTATTTAGTTTTTCCAGTAGTCTTACATTTTCCCGTTTGATGAGAGTAAGGGAGTGAAAATATTGTTTGTATTGTTCATTGTCGCAAGCGCTGTCAGGCACTTCATTAGCCATTTTCAAGGGAGGGATTGTTTTTATCTGCTCTTAATTTCTCTACATGTCTGATGTTTAATATGTGTTTTGGGGGTGTTTTGAATACTATTAAGAGCGTTTATTTAGAGCTTCACATGTTGAGCCTGGTTGGAATTTGAGTGAGCGTCTTTCAATTTAAAAAATCAACACACATTTTCCGTTGTTGAATAAGGTGAGATCTATACTGGGAGCGAGATGTTTTATATATATTGCGTAATGTTTTCGGTAATCTGATTTATGTAAAATGTTAGTGTTTTCGTTCAGAATTTTTTACACACACACACACACACACACATATATATATATATATATGAATATCGCACATACTGATGCTAATAAAATAATGCTCTATGTTTAATAACAGAGCTAAAATATATATTTATAACAAATATATATTTTCTGGAGATATTTTTCATTTCCTCGGTATGTATTTCCAAATTTTGGATAATATTGTTCATCCACTACAGAATCTAATGAACACACATTCCAGACCGTTGCTGAATAAAATTGTTTTATGCACATAAGTGAAGTGGTAAGGAATACAGTGAGTATATGTACGATATATAATGGTTGGCATTTGACTTGAAGTGGTTAAAATCGGGGTATCATTCTTTCGTGCGCCTGCTCCTATAGAAGCGTCTCTTAGAAAGATCCTGTTCGAACAGAACTTTCTTTTTACCAAGGGAAAACAAAAAATGATTTTACCCTGTGCACATGGCAGCGGGGCCTCTTGCTATAAATGTCTGAACTGGTGTAACACAGAATATTGCTTTTCAAAGCATTTGCCATGGAAATGGCGACTGTACAGAGACTTTTTGTCTGTGGGAAAAGGGCTTAAACGTGAGAAATAATTCACCGCCTACAAAGTTAGCAAATGCTTTTGGACTGTCATATCGTTACATTCACTTACGCTCAAATATCCTTGGATATGGTAGAAAACAATCAACTTCTCAACAGAATAGCAGGACTAGTTCTATAGCCTTGGTTGGCAACCATCAATAGTAGATAGAAACGTCAACCTACTGCGGGAAAATCTTTGGCCGAGTCAGTCAAGAATCGAAAGAGATATGGTCACCGAAGTATCACGTACGGCCGTTAACTGACAGGCGGACTGTCTCGAGATTTGCCGAGGAAAAAAGAAAAAAAATCCTTCTTTAAATCAGAATGATTATTTCGCAGTATGTTGTATAATTCTGTTTATAATTCTGAATAAACAAAAACAGATTTAAACCTACATTATTTCGTTTTGTATTTACAGATAAACACGTGATATTTAAAACAGGCTTTAAAATCACCTTTGCAAAAACTAGCTTGTTATCGAAAGGTTAATTTTGGCCATACCGCAACATAAAAGAAATAAAGAAAATATGCAGCGTCGACCTCAACAATGCTCTCTTTGTTGTTCTGACATTGAGTGAATCAAATCTTGCCAATCCCTTCGCTATACGAAAGGTCAGACAAGTACCCTGTTGGAGGTGCTTGATATGGAAATATCAATATTTTTTTATTTTAAGAAATAAATGACCTTGATCAATATGCAAAACTTTTTTTTCTTTATGATTTAAATTTAGATATTGATTTCCCGTCAGAATCATTTCACAATTGTGCAAACGGTTTAAGCACAAGCCATAACCTTTGAAAAATACTCTCTCGCACACACGCATTTAGAACATGAGTTAATTCCTGTTCACTAGAGGACAATAAACCGTTTTCAACAAGTTCTTTCCCTTGAATCTGAGACAGTCACAAGATGAAGCCGTTTTCACCCTAAACAAATCTTTTAAAAGAGCATAATTATCAGTCGAAGGTGTGCGGTTTAAAAATTACGTTTCCTACCTTCAAGTGTTTGCTATCGTGAGTTGAAAGAATTTGGCTTTGCTGCGATGATTAAAAATATAAATTAAAACTCATACGACCTCCATATATATATATATATATATATATATATATATATATATATATATATATATATAAAGAGTGAGTGAGAGAGAGAGAGAGAGAGAGAGAGAGAGAGAGAGAGAGAAGTGACTTTCTATAGAATCTATCTGAGATATCTACCATTCGTCCCTGTTTAGAATATCGCTGCCACATTTGGCTTGGTGCCCTTGCTAGTTACCTTGAGCTCCTTGATAAGATCTAAAGAATAATCTGAAATATTATTGTTCCTGTTCTGGCGGCTCAACTTCAGTCACTTTCTCACCACCTCTCTGTGCCTTTTCTATAAATACTTTCATGGTAATTGTTCAAATGAGCTCTTCGCTATGGTATCTAGACTTCATGGATTTAAGCACAGCACCAATGAGATCTCATCAATTTACAGTTGATCCGGCTAAACGTAGCCCTAAATTCTATGCTAACAATTTCTTTTCTCACTTATGAATCTCCCTTCCGGTTCCATGCTTTCCAGCCAACTTCAATCTGCAAGATTTCAATGCAATGTCAATCGCTAACTACTGTCCTCCTGATTACTCTTGTGCCTTTTGTCATATCATTAATGTTTCTGTTCCTAATTCTTCTACACCCTGCTACTCCTTGTGTTTTAGTGGATTTAGTGCCTTACTTGGGATAATCCCGATTAAAAAAAAAAAAACGAGTTTTGTATGGTATTGTGTGTAGTAATCTCTCTTTAACAGATATTTCGTTAAGCAAGATTGACAAATCTGTCTATATTTCTGAGATGAGGTATTATGTACACTATTTACATTATTCGGACTATTGTCCTCATCTTTCTCACCATATTTATTACAACGACCGAAACGTAATAAATATGGCGACAAAGATTGAAAAGTAATTTTTGTTTAGATTTTCATTGTTTTTATTGTATACATAGACGTGTCATCTTTTTGTAACTTAAGAAATATAAAAATTGCGCAAACCTTGTTTGGTCGCAAGCGCTTTCAGTTAAACTGTTAACTATTTACAAGGCTTATATTCTGTTATACTACTATAAGAAATAGTAGTACGTGCTAATGTGGACGGTATAAAAGTTGCTGAAATCGGATATAGTCTTACTTTCCAATTAAGACAAGTACCTTATAAAATTTGCTCATAATTAATGTTATCAATTAAGTTAGTTTCTTGTTTTTAATATTGGCTTCCATCACATTTAAATGTTTTTGAAGTTGAAGGTACCTATGATGTTTGTATTCTCTTCAAGTATGCTAAGAACTGAGGTTGGTACGATTCCATGGTAGTTCAGTATTGAGCTATAGTCGATTATGTAGCGTCAGTAATCTTGATAGGCAAGTGGTGGCGGTTCCAACATAATTATTTATGAAGTTACTTTCGTTGTGAATGTAGTAACCTGAAGGGTATCTATCTATCTATCTATCTATCTATCTATCTAGAGAGAGAGAGAGAGAGAGAGAGAGAGGGAGGGAGGGAGAGGGAGAGAGTGACTAATAGATAAAACTATAGGGTATCTATCTATCTATCTATCTATCTAGCTAGCTAGCTATCTAGAGAGAGATAGGGAAAGGGATGGAGAGGGAGAGAGTGTCTAATAGATAGAACTATAGGGTATCTATCTATCTAGCTAGCTCGCTAGCTATCTAAGTAGGTTTGTATCTCTGTCTGTTTCTATCTATCTATCTATCTATCTATCTATCTATCTATCTATAGAGCGTGAGAGAGAGAGGAGAGGGAAGGAGAGGGAGGGTGCGACTAATAGACAGAACTATAGGGTATCTATCTATCTATTTCAGTCTGTATGGATGTAAATATTATTTGGAGAGCTGGTATTGCTGATGGGGTGAGATCTTCCCTGAGGCATCATAAAAATATGCAGAACTGAAGAGAGGGGTTCGGAAAGGATCCCTGAATTGCCATGAGGTGCCAAGCAGGTTATGTGCCCAATGGAATCGGATATGTCTGTCCAGAGCAGGTCTGATCAGTCACGAGAAATCACCCCAACACCAACAGTTTATTGAATATGACGATTTCGTAATGGCAGGCTTTGAATGCTCGACCGGCACTAGAGGGTGCAAGTTCAGATCGGGCCTGACAAGACTTATAAAAAGACACATTGGAAGTGATGTTTAAAGTCACCTTCCACCACCCGAAGATGATTTGACATGCCATGTATGTAACAAGAAATGCAGATCGATGGCTGACTTTATAAGCCACTGTCATTGACACCAAAAATTAATGCAGTGTTGTGGATGGGGAGAGTTTAACTGATGGACTGGACATGTCAGTGTTGCTCATACTCACTTTGTGAGTTTGCAGTCATTATCTATCTATCTATCTATCTATCTATCTATCTATCTATCTATCTATCTCGGTCTGTTTGTATGTATGCATGTCGCTCTCTCTCTCTCTCATATATATATATATATATATATATATATATATATATGTGTGTGTGTGTGTGTGTTTATATATGTCTATATCGGTTTGTATCAATCTCAGTATGTTTCTATCTATCTATCTATATATCTATCTATCTATCTATGTTTGATTCTATCTATCTCAAATTGTTTCTGTCTTTCCTTCTGTCTGTCTTAGTCTATTCACATGTATGTATGTATGTATGTATGTATGTATGTATCTATCTATCTATCTATCTATCTATCTATATAATTAAATGAATGTATAATAGATATATTTTTGATGCGTTTCGCTTCCATTAGACTTAATGTTATCGTTTACAGCCAGTATACACTATCTATCTATCTATCTATCTATCTATCTATCTATCTATCTATCTATCTATCTATCTATCTATCTCGGTCTGTTTGTATGTATGCATGTATCTCTCTCTCTTTCTCTCCCTGTGTATATGTGTGTGTTTATATCTGTCTATGTCAGTTTGCATCTATCTCAGTCTGTTTCTATCTATCTCCTCTTTGTCGCAAGATATCACTGTAAAACTTAATTGTGCTTTGAACAGATATAGCGCTTTAAACCGGAGAAATTTTAAAAACATCTGGCACAAAGTTGAAAGACTTGTGACACATGCATATTGTTAGTCATCAAATCTATTTTAGTGACTGAATACATATCTACTTAGCCCACCAGCTGACTTTTCCACAAATGTCACACAAATTCTCAGTACTTATTTCCATTTTGTAGCTTGACGGTTTTGTGATACGAGGACTTCGTATATAACTTTCTTTTCCTGATTTACTCAAACAAAGCCGACCACATATACAGTGCGAGTCAAATAATACCCAGAAATTCATGCACAGATTTCCTCAAGGAGACATAGCACAGTAGATATAGGCGTTAGTTAGACTCAGTGACAAGACCCAATGAGTTGCGAGTTCAATACCTGGTTAAGGCGGTGGAGAGCTTCGGGAGGGGTATTAACAGGGGATTACTGATATCCATTAGACATCTATCCCAGTGAGCGAAATAAAGGATTCGTTTCGACATTCGAACCACCTGAAGAAGGTGCGAGCGTACAACGGCCGAAACGCTGTGATAAATATGGCGACAAAGATGAGGACAATAGTCCGAATAATGTAAATAGTGTTTTTACTTTCCATCTTCTAATCTAATTCCCTAGTTTCTTGAAATGAATTTATACCTATTCGAGGATTCTCTCGAGTGTAACAGTTTTTTGGTGATGTAACGTAGTTATCGTTTGCCCAAGGCCTTACCCACTTGTTACTTTATCCGTTAACTCTAACGTACTAATAGACATAACTTTTGTCAATACTGCTGGCAATGCAACACCGTCTATATAGAAATGGATAGGTCTTTTTCAAGAGCAGTAATGCAATAAGAAAAGACTACCTTATTACAGTGTGACTCAAAAGTGTTTGAACGTATAACATTTCTAGAATATACAAATTTATACAATTGTAATGGCTTGTGTAAACATTAGAATAAATATATTTAATTTAAAATGACATGTCCCACGTGACATAAAGGTTTAATGAACGAAAATCTCCATATTATTATTTATTTAAGGATTTCTATATATTCCAGGTGAATCAAAATGTTTGCAGAAATCATAAATTTTAAAATAATGGCTCGTGGGAAGATGCCTACTGCTGATGAAAAACCCAAAATATCAAAATTACACTCAAATGATAGAACCACACTAGAAATTGCAAAAATAAACGAGATCATCGCACAGTGAAGCAATATGGCAGAAGCTCAAGGGCAGGTCGCCCAAGTGCAGTTAACAAGAGAGATCTAAGAAAATTTTTTTAAAAAGGCACTCAAACAGAACTCTCACAGCAAAGAGATTTTTAAGCAAGATGACGTTGAAGAAGTATCAAAAGTAACAAGAAATCGCATACTCCCTAGAATGGCAAAACAACGTTCTCCAATTTCATGGTCTCCGTTGAGCGAAAGAAATCGCCTGAAGAAGTTAGAATGGGAAAACAATTACTTAGAAATTGATTTCCCAAAAGTAATTTAGACGGATAAAGCCCCACCTATATTAGACGGCACTGATGGTTGGTAAATAGTTTGGCTCATTTATGGTGGAACTCCTCGTTTAAGTTTTAAACGCCAAAATGGCGGTAGTGGAGTGATGTTCTGGGCTGAAATTTGTGGCTCGACATTAATTTGACCATTTCTTATGCCAGAAGGACTCAAACTGAATTCAACTAATTATTGCAATTTTTAAAAGGAAATTTCATACCCTGGTTGATTTCAGAAAATGATGAGTTTCTAAGACGGTTCACCTGTGGAAGTTCATTTTGGATTCTTGTTCCAAAATTACAGCCAGCGAATTTAGGAAACTCACTTCATCAGTCGATAAACGACTTATTGAGCTTCTGAAGAATGATGGGCGAAAAATTAAATATTAATGTGTTACTTGTGTTTTCATACATTGATATCTAAACAAAGCCATACCAAGTTTCATTTGTATATATATTACATAATACACCTTTTCATTATTTTGTACAATTAATTTGAACAGGACCAATTTTTTGCATTGAAATTAAAGTGTGCAAAAACATTTGCGGGTATTATTTCCTTAATTAATAAAAAAAATCACGAATAAAGCTTATTTTCATAATTTATTCTAAGATGTAATGTTTTGGCAATGGGCGAGCAGTAAGGAATTAAATATTTAACTTATGACCATAAAATCATATTTTATTAGAGAAAATGCAAAATATCAGTATTTGCAAACTCTTTTGAGTCGCACTGTATGTGTGTACGTATGTGCGTATATATATATATATATATATATATATATATATATATATATATATATATATATATATATATAGTTCGGCCTTAGATAGGCATATGATTACTATTTTTGCAATGTCGCGGTGCGTAGCACGACGCTTTCAAGGAGGCGGCCTGACTCGTCTAGAATCAGGTCGGGGTTGCTGTTGCAACCGATATTATGCGAAACCCGAAATCGGCGATGAGAAAAGTGCATCACTGAAGACCATCTCTGATGTATCTAAAATCTATGATTTAACCAAAGAGTAACTATATATATATATATATATATATATATATATATATATATATATATATATATATATATATATGAACATGTGGCCGAGTATTTGGAATGTTCACTTTCTGACGATGTGACCCAGGTTCGAATCTCAACATGGGTCGATTTTTCAGGAAGGTGACTTCTTGATGTTATCGATCTGAGGGAGGGGATCCCAACGTGCGGCACCTTTGGAAAATGCCTGAAAATCATTCCACGCCTTGTGAGTGAAATTGGGTATATGGAACTTGGAAGGCGTCGATGGTTGTGGTAGCATGAAGTCACAAGTCATCGTGACCGATGGTTTGAGCGTGCTGACTTTGTTCAAACTAGTGATTACGTTAGGTCATACTCTCTCTCTCTCTCTCTCTCTTTCCGAAATTGTAACAACATAGTTGCAGTATAAAGCGCAAGTGGTCTCTCTGTATGTTGAACAAACACGTGCCTGAGCACTCGTCTGTAACAGGGATTAGGTAGCCGTTCTAGCCACTCCAAACACACACACACACACACATACATATATATATATATATATATATATATATATATATATATATATATATATATATATATATATATATCGTTATCAGCGGAGATTTCGTAACATAAGATACACAGTTGACATTAGGATGGTGAAAGTGGAAAAACTCTTAAAAGTTTAATAATGGAAAGCAAGAAGAAAGAATTAACTACAACATACAGTGAAAGAAATTGCGAGAGGACAAAAAGAGGCAGAATATAACGATTGAACGATTGAAGTTATCTTTAAATCTTTTGAAGATTGTAGCAGATAAGAAAGCAAGAAGCCGGAAGTGAATTCAACAAGCTGTAGAACTTACGGTTATGCAACTCCAGTCGTTTTCTTTTGTCTTCTTGGAACCTGTTCATTTATTGTCATCTACTCACTAAATTATTCTATTCTACTTCCAGTAACCTTCGCGCCTTAGTGGCTTTATCGCCTTACTTGGAGTGAAATGATAAAATAGGATAGTGTTAGTTCAGTTAAAATATATAATTATTTGCTTTGTTTTGATTAATAAAAATCACTGAGTATATCTGCCACTTAATAATAAAATATTTGAATGACGTAACAGAGAACTCGGAACAGGGGGAACAGTGATCTAAACTGCTCAACTGTTGAACTCTCTATCTTTGGCAGAGAGGAACCCGGACGATGCTTTGCCAAAGGGCAAAGTTTCATCCGGGTACGTAGATAGTCCCGGACCTTTTATGCCGGTTCTACGGGAATATTTTGGCCGAGCCTACGGGCTCGGAGAACCCACGGTAAACTCAGTCTTGTGCCGCATATATCCCTCGTGGAGGTGGAGGCTGTTAAATATTAACAGACAACACGTCTAGCTTGCTAAACACGACATCGCACCAAGATCTTTCCATGTGTTTCATATCCAACTTTACCACGTGGACATTTATATGTATAAATTATAAATGAAATTCGCACGTACAAACAAAACTACAAACCACAAACACACACTCAGATATATACACGATATTAAAAGGTGTATATTCGTCTATGTCTCGTCGAGTTTAAATTTGACGGAGTCATAAAGATTATTCCGCGTCATATAAATAAATGCATTTGGATTAATTCTTACAATATCTGTCCAATCAGGTTATTCGAGACCTCTTTAGTAACGATGATCTCACTAAAATATATTGCAAGCAGAATATTTCACACACAAGTCTTTCTTTCATTCTACCTCCATCCAATTTTCTCCCAACATGTCAGCAAGCCGCCCTCATCGGATTGCCATGTTGTTCGCATTAACATGCCGACGTGGCAGTAGAATTCTTTTTTGTTTATTCATCTCTCATGTAAGTCGCCGCCTACACACTGACGGGCGAGATGGGTGAGCCAGACGACTGAATGGTTGGAACAGTGCGACCAAATATACGACGACGGTGAGTGTGGCAATCACAAGGTGCTTTGGGATAGCTAAAGTGCCTTTTAGAAACTAAGAAAAATATTAAGATAGAGAAAACTTTAGTAGGAAACAAACAAAAATGCACTGAGCTACAATGTCGGATTTATCGTTCTGTATAGTAATGAATAACTAATGATCTCCTTACAGTTGAAGAAGAGGCTTGAAGCGACATAAACGGGATTATACAAACGGGAGCTGATAATACCATGGACTGAACATGTTAGCAAGGCAGGACTTTTAAGGAATGTAGGAATGTAAAAAGAAGATTACTATTTAAAAATAGAAGGAGAATGTTTCACTTTCTAATACGTTTAATGAGGAAAGTGGGCACGGTTTATTTAACACTCACATGGTTTAATGAAGGCAGGGGAAGTAGACGAAAATAGCAAGAAACCTACCTAACAAATATGTGGTAATATGTGGAACAGCGGGGACAAAGAATGATGGTATAGATTCGACGTTGCTTTGAGCTACAAGAAATAGGAAGTAGGGGAGAGCCATAATTGTTCACGTTCTGAATGGATACAGCTAATAAAAGACAAAGACCCTTACTATAGGATCTGCTATTCTGGGTGCGTTAGTTTCATATTCCATATTCATTGTTTAAATTTTTTTCAAAGTTCATTTGAAAGGCAGCTGGCAGACTTTTGTCATTTGAAAGCAACACGCTTTTCTAACAATAATCCGATCATCTTGTTCGACGACTGTTTGATAGGTAAGCGAATTACATATTTTCCGGCAGTCGGTATTCAAGTCTGAGCTAATAGATATTCCTTATTACGTTGAATTGGAAACTTTCTTTGATCGATTCCTTTGCATTGTTCTGTTTGCCTGTCTTGAAATGAATTCAAACATCGCTGGTAAATAGTTGAGTATAATATGCTACTGTGGATAAAGGCATCTATTTGACATCTTGGAAACTTAATGGATGGGACACACACAGGCGGAAGGCAGGCCGGAGAATGTGATAATGGAAAGATTATCATGAAAATAATACAGAGGATAAAAAAATTGCCTGAATCAATCAGTGTCTAAAAGTCGGTCTATCAACTTTGAAATTCAAATGTTTTATCATAAGCGTTCCTATGTTAATCATTTGTTGCTATTCCAATATGCTTTTTATTTCGCCTTCCAAAAGCTCAAAGAAACAGAAAAAAATCACTTTAAGAAACAAAAAAAAAGTACTGAACAGTCATGTAATATCAATCCTCTTGTATGGCGGCCATGTACAGGGTATATCGTTAAACTACATCTGGCAGCAAGGCCTCTGATTGGGAGTTTGGAGGTTTTAATGAGCATGGAATGACTTCTTAATTACTGTTGCTCCAAAGACCAACCTGACACACAGTGGCAGCACTTGTTAGGGTACCAGCTATGGGTAAATAATGAACTCTAAAACTAAAATAAAACACAATGAAAGTATAAAAATACTACCAATACATCTTTATATAAAATAAATTAACAAATACATTTATAATATAATTATCAACAATACATTTTTAAAGTAAAATGACTAGCAATACATTTTATTATAGCTGAAGATATACAATTGCGTTCAAAATATTTAGATTTCGGCATTAGATAACTCATAGACGTTGATACTCCACTAAGCAAATTCAACCAACCAGACAACATCAAAGAACTCTTTCATGACATTAATCCATATAATGTCCTCCAAGTTCATAAATAAAACTGTATTCTAGAATATAACTTCAACAAAACTACAACATCAAACCCACATATCACTGCCTCTAGTAATTATGTCCACAATTCAGTTGTGAAAGCAGAATAACATATACTACTTCTATTACTTCAAAGATCCCAAGAGCATTAATCTTCGGCATTAAATGAGCCATAAGTATCTGATATGCCGTTAAACAAACCGATTCAAATCAAAATATGACAGTCAACACTGGACAGATAAAGAAAAGACAAGGCAACATAAACGTGGTACTACAGAAGGATGCTGAGGATGCCATATATTGAATATGTGAGCAACAGAGAATTTTAACAAAAATGAAGACAAAATGAAGACAAAAAGGACAATCAGAAAAAGGAAGCTGAACATTATACAAGACATAATGAGAACAGAAAGCTTGAAGAATTTAACACTCTGGGCACACACTGAAGGTAAGGATGACAGAGGAAAGCAACAGGTAACCTGGCTAATGAGCTTGTGTAAATGGAGGGAAGAAGAGGTTTGGTGTGGAATAACCAAAAGACAAATATTATTTAGTGCGACAAAGGATAGGACGTTGTGGAGAGTCACGATCTCTCTCTTTCTCTTTACATAGAAGAATAAGATTCCGAATAAGATTCCGACTTTCTCCAGGCCCAAGGGCCACATAGTCGAGTGAATTATAGTTTTGTTTGAAAATACATATCATGTAACTTGGCAGCCGAGAGTTCAGTCACTGGATCAGATAGAGCTGGAAATTTCTATATTCTAGTTAAGAAACAAAAAGATACATAAAATTAGATAATACTAGTAAATACTGATAGAAAATATCCTGTAAACATCTAATGTGAACTAAGAATAATTTGACTTTGTTGATTGAATAAAGTGTTCATTTCCAATTTATTGTAAGTCTGTCGAATAAGAAGACTGATACTTAAAAAACGGCTTAGGATACAGATTTCAGCGCAAAAATGGTTCATTTTTCACATTAATATAGACTAGAATTTCCCAAC
>OZ010572.1:121505244-121517744 GCA_963932145.1 Acanthosepion lycidas
ATGCGTAACTTAGCCCCTTTTAGCATAGTTGCAGGTGATTTTGACCAGTGTTGAAGTAACACTAATGTGCTCGAGAAGGCGTCTGCAACAGTGATTCCCTAGCCATTCGAGTAGATTCCATATTCTTCCGATACTGACGAATGCCATCTACTATTTAATAAACGAAATATCATAGTATTACTCTACTAATTTCTTCGTTACATAGTTAATTAATACGTACGTTGCGCCATTCCATTACCTCAAATAAACAATTGCACAGTCTTTTTTTTTATTGCGTGGACAGACCTGTAATAGCTTGCCTGTCCCTGGAAGAAAATATATATCAAACGTGCTGTTTGTTTTGGGGGGAAAGGAAGGAAGAACGAATGAAAGAAATAAAGACAGAAAGGAAGGCCGAATAAAAAAAAAAAAAGATAGAAAAAGAAAGGGAATATAGAACAGGCGATAACATTCCGTCTCTGATATGTTTTTTGTCTTGCCACTTGATCTAAATTAAATAGTCCATTATTCATATGATGTTGGCAGGGCGTAAAGATCGTGTTATCTGAGAGTGGAATTATTATAAGATGATTGTTATTCCAATATTTTAAGCTGTTAAGTTCAAAGTTTTGAGTTGCGTTGTTAAGTTGAAATATTTAACTGTTTAATAGGAGAACTTCGACGTGTATTTTATAAATGGCAAACTCGCAAGGATCTTATTCAATCATTAACTTAAGAATTAAGTTTTTTGAGACCCCCCCCCCAAAAAAAAAATGTGTAACATTTTCACGTGCATTGCTAGTGTTCATTATTTAGTTTATAACCTGAACGTTAGCATTTTTTTGTAATTCATAAGATGCTCTTGCAATTGTTTTGTTAGTTTCGTTCGACTATCTTGGGCAGGAATTTCTTTTATTAATTCTTTGAGCAACTTGTTAATTTTCTGCGTCTTGTTTTGAGAATCATTCAATACTGAAAAGGCATTGACATTATTTTGTAGTGCATCACTGTCGTATTCATCTGCGCCAGCGATATGAATAATTCAAAGAATATTTTTGTCAGGTGGGGGACGAATTCGTTCGAGTATTTTCCTCGAAACTCAATTTTACATCTTTCTTGTCCATAAAAATAATATTTTTCAAAGAACAAATATTAAAGCAAAAACGGATTTTTTTTAAAAATTTATAATAGTGTTTTTAAAATATTAAAAATAATAATCAAATTACACGTCCTCAAAGCTATCAAGCTATCTGAATCTGAACTGAAGGAGAAAAGGTTCAGTTAATAAGAACAATTGATAACTGACAGAAAATAAAAAATAACTAATAATTGAAAAGATAATTCACTATAAAAAAAAACTTGATTTTTTAATGTTCTTGATTCTTAATGGCAGATATAAATAATATAGGCACGTGGCCGAATGGTTACAACGTTCGCTTTATGACCATATTCGGTCTGGAGGAGACTTCGAGTGCCTGAAAACCATACCACGAGTTGACCTAAGTCTCGTGAGTGAAATTTGATAGACGGAACTCTTGGGAAACATCGTAATCGTGGGTTTGAGCGTGCTGGTCTTGCTTAGATTGTTGATTACGCAAGATAACACTAGAAACTGTAGCTAAGATCTGCTCAGCATAGTTGCAGTATAAACTACAGGTAGACTCTGGCTTTTGAGCAAACACGAAATACTCCTGATCAAGCGACTACAATAGGATTTATATAAATCCTTCAGAAGACGAAAAGCGTCGGTTCAGATAAGCTTCTCTTTTGTCGTTATTCATATTGTCCTTTTACATATATACTCTATCTGTAATTTTACACAATAAGAAAATATTATATAATCCACAGAGTCTACCTGGTGTATTATTTGACACTGCTGGACCTAAAGCATCTTCCACGTTTTTCAGCGTTGAACGATATTTGGTTTTAATAGGGGTTAAAACTGAAAACTACCGTGGTAAATGACAAAAGAACTTTTCAGAAATTGTAGGAAATTCAACTTTAGCCCCGATACAGAATTCAGTCAAAGATTTTTTTGTAAATTCAAGCTTCAAGTTTGGGTCACTCGATTCCTCAGCGAATTCAAGTGTTTGAATTTAATTTTTGCGACCCTAGCATTTTGACACATTGTTTAAGAAGCGTTAATTTAGATCGAAATTGCAGTTTATTTTTTCTATGTATAACTAATGAATTTGATAGATTATTGTGTATAAGATTCCTTTTGTGTTCATAGATGTGTTTTTTGGTTCCCCAGTGTATTGTGAAGAGCATTTCTGGTAATTTATTTTATATATATATATGATTCAGAATTATTAATGTTTTGGGTATTTTTGGTTCTAATTATATCCATATTTTTGGATGTGGTTGTAATTATTTTGATGTTGTCTAGATACGAAAAATTGTTTTGGATAGTGGATGTTATGGAGTTTGTAGTTAGTAGTACGTGTCTGTTTTTATCTTGTTTGTAGTTATTAATAATGTTATATTTTTGCGGTCGTATATTTTATATATATATATATATATATATATATATATATATATATATATATATATATGTTTCGTTTGTTTTGTCTTACGGCATACCAACCTCAATGGGTCATTTAATGCCGGCAAGGTCTCTATTGATGGTAATATTTTCCCCAAAAATGTATTGTTGGTAATATTTTCCAAAAATGTATTGCCAGCAACATTTTTTCCTAAAAAATATGTAGATGGTAATAATTTATTATTTTTTTAACTGTATTGCTGGTAAAATTAAAAAAAAATGTACTGTTGGTAATAAAAAAAAGTATTGCAGGTATTAAAATCTATTTTTATACTTTCATATTGTTTTGACCCCTTTGTGGGGAGGTTATATATTTGCCCATAGCTTGGACCCTGACAGTTGCTACCACACCAGCAATTAAGTGGGGGTTCCATGCTCCTCAACACCTCCTATGCTGGGGGGAGTAATTTACCGTAATAATTATTAACGTAAATTACTCCCCAGCATATTTAATAACACCAAATAAAAACCAATAAGATCAGTGATAATTTCCAAATGTAGGCATGAGAATAAATACCTATTATCAGGATTTATACCAAAATAAATAAATAAATAAATAAATAAATAAATAAATAAATAACATAAAATAAAATAAAACACAACAATCAATTTTTAGTTCAATCTACCGCTATTATAATTACATTTATTGTTTTTATCATTCTCCCACCACCATGACTAATCACTTCTACCAATTTACAATAACTATTTGCAAATTATATTATCATTGCCACCAATCCCCCAACAACATTACTATCACATCACATCTACTATTATCATATAAACCCGCTATAATTATTAACGTAAACTATCCCCCCTCCCCCAACATATTTAATACCACCATAAAAATAACCAATAAGGATTGCAAACTGCAATTTCTGCCAGTTACATATACACAGTCATCAAAAACAAGCAAATAACCAGCTTTAAAATAATAACAAATAAACTTTAAAAAATTAAAAATAATAACAATGTTTACCTATCATAATTCGCTTTATCGAATTGTCTTGTATGTATGTATGCATGTATGTATTTATGCATGTATGTATGTGTGTGTGTATGTGTCTTTGACCTTCTGAGTTACCTTTTCGCATTTGGTGATTTTTCGTGCATTTAATCACTTGGCTGTGAAAAGATAATAAAGTTTTGACACCATCTTTGAATTTGTATAAGAATTGTCCAAGCGATTTTGATGACGACGCTTTGAATATTGCTGCCATATAAGGTCTGATCCTTCTGCTATATACTTGAAGATTCTTGATAAAATATAAAGAATATGCAATATTATTGGTCTTGAGCTGACATTTTGACACTTTCCTCCCTTTTCCACTGTCGTAACGTAGTTTCCCAGTGTCTTTTCTAGAAATACTTTCATAGTGATTGCTCTGATGAATTTTACTCTATGGTACTGTGACTTAATGCATTTAAGTGTAGTATTAGGTTGGCGGTTAGGTCTCATCATTTTACAGTTGAAATGACTAGATGTAACCGTAAGTTCTATGTTGACAGTTTCTTCTCTCGTACTTTTTTTTTCTTTCGTTTCTTTTCTCGAACACTTTTCTGGTTTCGTATTCTTTGATCTTCAAAAATTTAAACGCAATGTCAGTTATCTTCTATCTTCTTAATCCCTGTTCTTTTATTGTTCTCTCTCCTTAATTGTGTTTTTCCTCATATTCTCTAACACTCACTAGCGTCTTAGTGGCTTTATTGCCTTACTTATATATATATATATATATATAAATATATATATATATATATATATATATATAAAGACAAAAGGAAAACTTATCTTAACTGATGCAAATATAGGGTTTTCTTTTGCAATAAGTATTTACAAACAACAGTAAAAATATTAGTTTTCTAAAATTTTTAAATTTAAGAAAGTATCATGCATATTCATCAGGCTAACATAAAAGTCTAGATAAATTATGGAGAATGTTATGTGACGTAATTTAATTAATGTCTATTAAACCAAAGTGAAAAAATGATGTTAGTGAATTTTTTAAAATGTAATTAATGTATATATTATTTTAGTTGAGTTCAATTTATGTATTAAATATTTTAAATAAAAAAGGGAAATTTTGAATAACAATTTTTTTTTTTTTTTACATTTTTTTTTTATTCTTATATATTGGTTTTGGAAGGTGTAAATCTTCCATAATTTATATAGACTTTTCAGTTAGCGTGATGAATATTTATGAGTGTTTCTTAAATTTAAAAATTTTGAAAAACTAACGGCATTTTTACGTTTTTATTAAGTACTTGTTGCAAAATAAAATCCTTCCACTTGCCTCGATAAAATCCATCAGAGAACGAAACGATTCGGCTAACATATTTTTCCTTTTGCCTTTATTCGTACTGTCCTTTTACAGATATATTTATAGTTATATATGAAATATTACACACACATTATACATACATACATATATATATATATATATATATATATATATATATATATATATATATATATATATATATATATATATATATATGTGTGTGTGTGTGTGTGTAAGTATATAGAAAAATACGAAAGAACCGTTAGGATAATAATTCAAAATTCTTTATTATTTTTTTATTTTAAGAAAACAGTGCTCGATACAACAGTAGAGCCTATATTATAATTATTTCTTTAAATAAGATTCCATCGCTACATAAGAGTTCTCATGTTTCTAAAACAGAAGCTAAAAACTTCAATTTCATTTATAGAAATTAAATTAAAATAAAACAGTTAGTTCTTTTTCATCCTCAAGCGAATTTTGGAATAACTAACTTTGAAATTTACGGAGCTTGATAAGCATATACATTCTTAATATTAATTTCTATGTATATGGAGAAAACTAATTATTTTAATAAGAATCGTAAGGGTATTCATTTTATACAAATCAAAAGTACACACACACACATATATATATATATATATATATATTCATTCATACAAAAAACATTTATAAACGAGGATCATATCATTCATGTACAGGTTCGGGGTTTATGTATCTTATTTGAATTGTTTACGACGATGGATTCTCGCCAATTAAATCATTAACCTCTGTATTTGTTTTTTTGTATGAATGATTCATGAATTTATAAATTAATTGCACCTTTATTGAAATTAAAATAACTGATCCAAGTGAATCTTTCGGATAATAAGTGCGACATTACTGTAATTATTGAACAATATAGTTCATGCCACTTTGACGGAAGATCTACCAGTAAAAAAGAATTCTCTTATTGCTATATTTGTACAAAAACGCACAACCTTAAAATTTAAATTCAAACTCAGCGTTGCGACCGCACGTTCCAAAACAATAACACATTTCTCATAGCATTTTTTCGGATTATATCTCTATTTTCGTTGTCCTCTTATTACTGAGAATAAAAACAAGAACAAAATCTATTTCCATACCTGAGGATGTCCGTAGAAACAGACGAAATCTTGTAAAAATAAAAAAGACCTTATGCAACTGAAATTTATAAACGAGGATCATATCATTCATGTACAGGTTTGGGGTTTATGTATCTTATTTGAATTGTTTGCGACGATGGATTCTCACCAATTAAATCATTAACCTCTGTATTTGTTTTTTGTATAAATGATTCATTAATTCATAAATTAATTGCACCTTTATTGAAATTAATATATATATATATATATATATATATACTTTTTCTTTGTATAAAAAAGCAGAAATTATAGTCTTACATCAAAACGGTTACAAACAGTATCAGTTACAAAGAATAATCCCGCAGCACAACAGAAAAGCAGTAAGTCCCTCCATTGTCTACTAGGAAAAATATTTTACGGTAAAAGCTTCGACAAGGTCCAATTATAATGCGTGTCAAATTAGATGTTTTCTCCTTCTTATGTGTTTTAATGTGCATAGCGAATAGACAAATAAATTCTTCCCAATTACATATATAGATTATATATATGCGTCTGTACTTACCTACACATAAAAGGCAGGCACTCATATAAACCCACAACACAGAGAGAGACACGCATATATATATATATATATATATATATATATATATATATATATATATATATATATATATATATATATATATATATATATACACGGATAAAATGAAATATGTGCGTTCATGTTGCATTATGAAAAAAGCAGAGAGAAGGCAAGATTTATTTTTTGTGCGGAGTAATTTCTGTTAGAAGTTACCAGCAACAGAACAAAAGGCTGCAAGAAAGTCCGTTCGCACTGAAAATAACACCAGTCCCCCTCTTTCGTCTAACGTCGATTAATTTGATTACCAACTTATTTTTTTTAATTTTTTTTTTGTCAAAGCTTAGAAACTCTCGACATTCTTGATTGAAACCCGATAGTAATATGTCTGCTTGAGACAGATGGGGAAATGTAACTTTGAGGGTATATTTAAAAAAATATTCCCACATATCAGCTAAAGTTGGTGTTTAGTGTTTATACTGCGAGATTCAAAAGTTGGTTTAACTATAAACATTTGAAAGTATAAATTCTCATGATCCTTACGTGCATTTTAACATCAACTGAGTATATATCTTATACCTAATGTTTCCTTATAAGGAAACAGCTAATATTAGGTTGGTGCAAAAATAATGACGTAATAATGTCGTTTTTTGACGTATTTTTAACGTCAAAAAACGACATTATTACGTCATTATTTTTGCACCAACCTAATATTACCATTATGACAGTCCTAGTTGTATCTCCGTAAAAATAATTCTTCATTAGATCCTTGTTGAGGGGCCCACCCCTTTTTATGCAAATGGACTCACCCAGTATATACATATACTACTGCTACGGGAAGACAGAAGAAGACCGAGGAGTCGAGTCGAGAGTAAAAGGTTGTAGGTAACCAGAAGAGTGAGGGTGAAGTAACAGCGTTGTAGGAGTCACAGTGAGCGAGCACGTACACTCAGTAAGAAATCATACAGCGATACTTCAATACCAAAGACTGTATAGATATTTTGCTACTAATCAGTATTCCTGGAACTACTAACCTGCTTTACCAGTTTGTATTATTAAGTTAATACATTATTTTCATATATTCATTCCTGGCGTTTGTTATTTATTGGTACCGGATTTCAACCCGGAATCCACAACAATCCTATGGAACTAGCGTTACTAAGTCGGAAATAGGTTATGTAGGATGTGCTGAAAAGTTCATAGGCTGGCTAGGAAGACACAATGATAGTGATGTGAAATTTTGTCTGAATTAATCTCAACTCTTCCTATTAATAACTGCATTGTTTCCCTCCACGTAAACTGATATCTGCCTGTTTAAAGAAGACTTCAAAAGTAATTAGTAACGACTTCCCTTTAATAAAAAGGACAAAATTGTGTATCGTGGTGTATCAAGTACCTGCACAAATTGGGGTTTGCTCCCAAAGACATTCATGCTGATATGGTTCCTACATTTAGGTATGCCATTCCAGCTTTATCAACAATGCAAAAGTGGGCAACTGAATGTAGCAGGGGAAGAGAGAATTTTGAATAACATCGAAAGTCTGGACGTCATGCCACTGTCACCACCGAGAAAAAGTTTGATCGTGTTCACCACGTGGTGATGGATTTTAACGTTTCTTAGCCCATGGTTCATCACTTTGAGCGAAAGAGGCAAGACATCCAGTTAGAACATTGCTCATAGTCTGCTCCAAAGAAGACTAATATCATTTCATCTGCAGGGAAGGCACAGTTTTTGGGATGTAAAATGGCTTGTGTTTATTGACTATATCCAAACGGGTCACACCAATAATGGAGAGTACTATTCCAATTTGCAGAGGTAGTTACGAACGGCTATCAAAACTAAACGCCCAGGAAAACTGACGAAAGGGGCTTGCTTCATCAGGACAGTTCCCTAGTTGTCGTAGCTGTGCGTGACTGTAGCTTTAAACTGGCTGACCACCCTCCCTATTTTCCTGATTTACCAACATCTGACCTGTTCCCCAAAATGCAAAAAAAAAAAAAAAAAAAAAAAAAATTGCTGGGAACCAGGATCGTAGTGATGATGACGTCATATCTATTGTTGATGACGATTTTGACCGACAGGATAAAAGCTTCTTCACCAATGAGTTCCAAACATTGCGACACTAATGGAAGAAGTGTGCAAAACGCAACGGGGTTTATGTTGAAAAAATAAACCTCATTTGGTCATGTCCTCTGAGAGTATCTTGGTCAGTCTATGAACTTTTCAGCCAACACTCGGATTACTAAAAAAATGGCGTTTTAACATAAGAGGTAACATTTAATTTGAATAACAAATTTTGAAATTTAAACTCTTGAGGGTGTTTTTAAAATAATGTTCTCACGAAACTGCTTGAAGTCGGTGTTTAGAGTATATACTACGAGACTCAAAAGTTGATTCAGTTATTAGGTTGGTACAAAAATAATGACGTAATAATGTCGTTTTTTGACGTTAAAAATACGTCAAAAAGCGACATTATCACGTCATTATTTTTGCACCAACCTAATATAAACATTTGAAAGCATACATTCTTCTAGTCCTTACATGGATTTCAACATCAAGTGAGAATAACTTGGACGGAATGTTTCCTTTTAAGGAAACGGCTAATATTATCATTACTACAGTGCTGTGAGTTCAGTACTCATTGCATCTATCTCCATAAGACAATCCTACATCCGACCCTATGTGACTAGCGTTATAAAATCAGAAAGAGGTCTATACCAAATAATGAAAACCACATCACTTGAACACTTCTAACAGCAACAGCAACAAAAATGGGGGGCGTAAATAAAATAATTTACGCGTTCTAACCATAAGTGCTCAGTGTTTATTGGATTAACAAATTTAATTTAAAAGTCAATCTTCCTTCCATGATTTTTTTAGGTAATCACATTTAAAGTCGAATAGGATACTATTAAATATCATGGTACATTGGTTTTTAAGATTCAACAGATGCCTCTTCATTGTGTATATATATATATATATATACCCGTGGCCTGACGATTGAGTCTAGCATGAAACAGACTGTCGCCATGTCCGTTCAGGATGTAATCGTTCAAGTCTCTCTACAAATTTATTTTCTTTATCTATTTTTTAATACTAAAGTTCAGCCAATACAAAGCCTAAGAATCACTCAAAGTAGAGGGTTACTGTTTGATTTTGTAGGAGCGTAAGAAAATCAAAGAAATGAAGTTCGTGAGATTATGGAGGAAAGATTACCCCACTAGACTTGGATGACCTTTTTAAAACGTTGGCTCCCCAGCCTCATTTCCCAACATTATTTCATAATTAATTTTGGCACAAGAGACTTCTTTTTAACATTGTTTCATATATGAGGCAAAGATATCATAGGTAGTATTTATTACTTGTCTGTCGTTCGGTACCTGAGTCAATTTTACCATACAGAGTAGCACATGAATGGATTGTACAGCTCTGTGTTTGTAAAAATTTAAAAGAAACTGAAAAACAAAACAAAACAGGAAAATGAAATAAAAATGAAATGAAAAAATCTCTTTCTGATGTAGCATGATTTCATAAGCAATGAATCATAGCATCCCATTTCCAATAATCCTCATAGAAAAGAAATTGAAAAATGATCCGTGTGGGCCTTGTAGACATACCACCGCTACCCTCCGGTGAGTTGTATGGAAGCCAATGTGTCAAAAAAAGGCGATCTTTCATCGTATGTCATAGATTGGACTGCAAAGTTACAAAGATCTATACCAATGAACAAAAACCACATCACCTGAACACTTCAAACAGCAGCAGCAAAAAAAAAAAAAATTGTTAGGACACGTAAATAAAAGAGGAAATAATTATATAATTATGATGTTAGCTATTGGCATTACCTTAAATTTCGAAGGAACTCCTAACAGTATTAGAAAGAGCTACAATATTTAGTAGAACTTGAAAGGTTTTAATTTCCTGGAAAACTATCTTGAGAATTCCAACCGAAAATAATACAAAAAACTTCTATTAATCAATGCCAAGTATTTCCAGTATGGAACCGACTTTTTCACCATTAACATTACCGTTTTGGGAAAGCATATCTTGCTATTTTAGTGTGTTTCAGAGCAACCTGAAGCACGCTAGTCTAGTGTTCTGTGCAGTGAGTTGGGTCCTTTACGGATGATTCATATGCTTATGCAAAAATTAAGCTACGTGTAATATTTTAGAGCGCACGAGTGTAGAAATTAATTGATTTTTATTGTGGCTTTTTAGATCAATAATATTGAATGAGATTCCCAATGTGTACTGTATATCTGTGACTGCATTATTTTAAAATTTTAAGAACTCTCGGTGTGTTGTAATACTTAGGAAACTGGTTTGTCTAACCCTTACTAAGGAGTAGCGAGTTCGATCTATACTGGTCGACCTCTATTTGTCCCTTACCAAACATTTTTTGTAGCTAACAAAGTTTTCAGCAGTCCTGTTCTAATTTCACTTTCAGCCAGCAAATATATACGATCGTTTAACAGCTGGAAGACGATAGTGCAGCAGTTTTACAGGTTTGCCAGCAGAAGAGAAACTCAATAGGGATCGTAGCCTAAACTTATACTTTTGCGTGCCGTGTCTCTTCAGCACGTGGACGATCATGGCTCTTCACAATTTCATATCTTTGTAGCTCTTAGCAATGTTAGCCTCCTTACTATCTACCCCACTCTCTGTTCTACAATCCATTTAAAAAACACGTTAGCTAGGTTGTCCCTTTTTTTTTCTTCTGCACTTTCAATATGTTCTGAGAGCGTCAAATTCACCAAAACTTCTTTTCTCAGTATGTGCAACTGTCACTTGCTTATAAGATTATTAGGACAGAAGGCTTCGGGGAATAGTCGGCCAGACTATTCATAACTGTCGAACTCTCTGCCTTGGCGAAGCATTTCCGAAGTGCAAAGTTTCGTCCGGGGAGGTAGACAGGCCATGAACCCGTTTATGCGGGTTCTAAGGGAATATTTTTGGCAGAGCCTACGGGCTCGGAGAACTAACGATAAACCCAGTCTTGTGTCACATACGACCCGTGTGGGGAAAGGCGTTAAATATAAGAGTGAATAGATTGTTCATTGCTGCCAAACTCCCTGGCTTGAGTAGAGAGGAACCCGGTCGAGGCTTTGCCGAAGGGAAAATTTCGTCCGGAAAGATAGACAGGCCTTGAACCGGTTTATGCAGGTTGAAAGGGAATATTTTTGACCTAGACTACGGGCTCGGAGAAAGCACGGTAAACTCGGCCTTGTGCCACATATATTGCTCGTAGAGGCGTGGGCTGTTAAATTTTAAGAGTCGATCAGACTGTTTGTAACTGTCTAACTCTCTGCTAAGGCAGAAAGGAACCCGGACCAGGATTTGCCGAAGGGCAAAATTTCGTCCGGGGAGTTAGACAGGCCCTGAACGTATTTATGCGGGTTCGAAGGGAATATTTTTGGCCGAGCCTACGGGCTCGGGAACCCACGGTAAACTCGGCCTTGTGCCACATACATCCCTTGTTGGGGGTACGTTAAATATTAACAGTTGTATAGATTGTTCAACTGTCAAACTCTTTACTATGAGCGGAGAGGAACGCGGACGATGCTTTGCCGAAAGGCAATGTTAGTCCGGGGAGGTAGACACGCCCTGAATCCGTTTATACGGGTTCGAAGGGAATATTTCGGACGAGCCTACGGGCTCGGAGTACGACGGTAAACTCGGCATTGTGCCACATACATCTCTCCCGGGGGCGGAGGCTGTTCAAAATTAACAGTTGAATAGATTGTTCAACTTTCGAACTCTCTGCCTTTGCGGGTTCAAAGGGAATATTTTTGGCCGAGCCTACGGGCTCGGAGAAACCACGGTATACTACACCTTGTGCCACATACTTCCCTTGTGTTTTGTTAAATATAACAGTGAATAGATTGTCGAACTCTCTACCTTGAGCAGAGAGGAATCCGGACGAAGATTTGCCGAAAGCCAAAGATTCGTCCTAAGAGGGAGACAGATCCTTAACCTGTTTATGCATTTATGCTCGGAGAACCCACGTTAAACT
>OZ010572.1:121522744-121560244 GCA_963932145.1 Acanthosepion lycidas
GAAGAAACAAAAGGTGAAAGGTCAGTATTTTTTAAGACAAACTTGTAGTTGCTGTGTACAATCTTATCACAATAAACCAGAAACCTCTTCGTGGGCGGAATTAAAACAGTAGACAGAATAAGGGCCTAAACGATCTTCCTTTGAATGCAATGTCTCTTAAGCACGAAAGCGATCTTCCATTATCTGGTAGGTCTCTTCAGAACTTTAGGGATTTTAGAAAATTGGAATAAAGCCTAGTATACAGTCGCTTTAAAAGTATGAGTTACTTGACACTGCGAAAGTTATTCTTTAAGGTCGTACAACTTGGTGGAGAACAACCATAATGCAAAATCTCCAGTTGGAAACTAATAATAATAATAATAATAATAATAATAATAATAATTAAAGAAATAATAATATTAATGAATTGGTTAGGTAGAAGTTGTCGCTTGAAGTAAAATTAGTTAGAGTTTGCGATAGTGAGAGTTGGACCTGTTATGGGACCTTACCCATAATGACATAATGGATTATTTCATACGTAATAAATACTGCGCCTCAAGAGGAAGCAGTGAGCTCAGTCTGAAGTCTAGAGTGAGGTCCGTCAGGAGTCTGTCAGTCAGTCAGAGTTGAGCGAGTCAGTCAGTCGAGTCAGAGGCAGTCCGAAACAGAGTCGTGTTCAGAAATTACTACAAGGCATTGGAATAGTGATACTACTGGTCGAGACTACATTGTTTTCCCTACTAAACCTGATTGATCGTACTAACACTTTCTGCTTCTCTGTATATATTCCTATTTGTAATATATCTGTTTTAATCCATATTCGTGTTCAAGTTCTTCTTTTTTGGTTCTACCTTGGACTATCACCGTGGTACAAGGAACCTGACCATAACAATAACGTATAAACATAAAAAATGTTTTAAAATAATTGTCGGATTTTGTCCATTGCGATACATCATTTGTTTACATTTAGATATGCATCGAGCAGATATCAATGTATGAGAGAAAATCATAGAGAATTGAAATTTAAAAACGACCATGCTAATTGAAACGCTCCTATGTGGCTCAATCGGTAAAAGCACGTCAGGCTATATGACGGTACTGTATAGGTTGCAGGTTCGATTTCTGTTGGAGGACGCATATTTTCTATGAAATTTTCTCGGACATTCAGGCTAGTACATGTTGTTTATTATAAGCAGACCATTTACTTAAATATTTCTATCTATTAAAAGAACGTATAAACATAAAAATGTTTTAAAGTAATTGTCGGACTTTGTCCATTTCATTATATATATATATATATATATATGGTATTCATTTTTCAATTAGGCACGTGCGGTGTATTGTTGTCACCAAATTTTTTATGGAATCGTATTTCCTAGTTGCCAACTGGTTTGTCTTGTTCCCTCTCACTACTCTCCTGACTCAACGAGCGTGCGTAGAATGCAATGTGGCACAGTTGTAGCTCAGTTGTCGCGGCAGGCAGGCAGGCAGGCGTTGCTTTGTCTTCTTCGGTATGTCCTGTCACCCCAACTGACTAACAAATCAGTAAAAATTATTTGGGAAATTATTCGTGATAAGTGTTTGTTTGCCTAATTTTCCATAGGAGATAAATCCTAGGTATTTTTTAGGACCTATAACTTTTATATTCAGGCGAATTATTTAATGGAGTCTTTACTTTTTGTATATTTAAGCAAATCTTATTTCGTCATCAACAGCATGGCCTCAGAAATTATTTTTATTGATGAATAAATAAACTTGGCTTACATAAACAAAAACAAGCGAATATATGTATATATATATATGTTATATAAATATATATATATATATATATATATATATATATATATATATATAATATAATAATATTTTTTCTTTAAAAATATGATTCCTTCGCTATATAAGAGTTCTCATGTTTCAAAAACGAGAGCCGAAATCATCCAAATAATTAATAGAATTAAGTTGGATTGTGGTGTTTAGTCCCGTTTCATCTTCAAGCGAAATTTTAGGAATAAGCTATCTCTCGGTTTACGTGTATTTTTAGGCACGGTCCGTTACAGAATTTGTTATTGTGGGAGTGGCTAGACTATTTTCCTTCGTTAAGTGGTCAGGGAGTTAATTCTTATCAATAGATTCATCATCCTCTGAGAGGTTTTGCTGAGGTTGGGTAGGGTATCTATTTCAAGGCTAATGTTTACGGTCATCCTTTAGTTGGTTCCCAGTGAAGGATATTTTTATGGCGCGCCTACAACCGTTATGTGTCTGGAGAATTGTCTTTTATTATTGTCTATCTGATTATCTATTTATTTATTTGTTTATTTAAGTGGGTGTTTTATATACAGATCGCTTTGCCTTGAATTTCAATTTGTTTTTAGTTTTTTGACGACGACAAAAAGGGTTTTTTCTATTTAAAGGTTTGGCTAAGCTTTTTAGAATTTTACTTAGCTATCTTTTTTTTTTTATGGTAATTATCTAATGCGAAAGTCTGTTGATGTCGGCAAAAAACCGTTAACTCCTGCCTATGGTTTAATAATTTTTCATTATTTAGGAATTTAATGATGTGTAGTTTTTCCTGTAAGCATAAAAGGCATGGGTCATCCCAGGTTCTACAGGTTCTTGTTTTATTTACTGTTTTCCATTTTACTTTTGGTGTTTTATTCGTTTCCTTTAGATGCCAGAAATATTGGGATAGAGATGTCTGATTTCTATTTTGAATATTGTTGAAGGAGCTCTTGTGTTGCCTCCATCTAATTTTAAAATTATTCTTTGTTGATCCTATGTATATCCTCTCAGTGTTAGGGCTCTCAATGGATGAGATAGTGCATTGGTATACCACGGATTTTGTGAGGCATTTATTTTCCAACGGGCAGTTTTTAGGGTTTCTACAATCGCATAATTTTTCGTTATTTTTATCTAGTTTTAGTTTATGTGTTTTATTACTGTTTTGGTATGCGTGTTTTTCTAGGATTTTCTTATTGTGTCTTTTTATGATTCTTTCTATATTTTCAGTGCAGCTGTAACTCAGTTTCAATGTGTTTTTGTTAAAGATGTTGCTAAGTTTGCTATTAGTGGGAAAGTGCTTTTCAATTAAAGCTAGGAACTTATGGCCTAGTTTGGTGCTGACCATTTGGTTGTACGGTGGGGTATACCAGATGATCTTTCTTTTTCTGTTTCTCTTATTATTGGTACTAACGTTTCTATAGGTTATGTCAAAGTTTTTGTATCCGCTGTTTTTCAGGGCTGTGTTGTAAAAACTACTGTGCTGTTGGAATATTTCCTTATTTGCTGAGTTCATACTTATTCTTTTCTCTATTGATGTGGGTATATGCTTAATTATAGATGGAGGGTGGTTTGACTTAGGATGTACATACAAGGGATTAGTGTTAGGTTTTCTGTAAGGTAGGAGAACGTTGTTAGTTAAGTCTAGGGTTACATCTAGGAAGTTTACTTTTTTTAATTTAGTGTTGACTATTGTTTTTAAATTTAGTTTCCCGAATTCATTGTAAATTATCTTTCTAATTTTCTCAGTTTTAAAGCTTGTGGAGCTCCTCACTACCATGAGCCCGTCATCTCTGTACAGCCCGATGTCCCCAACGTCCAGTCCACGGTGGTCGGTTAGATTGTACAGTATGACTAGACCGACAAGGTCCGAAGATTCTGCAGAGTCTAGAGATTCCATGGTAATGTCAAAGTTGTCATTGGTGTTTTTTATCCACTAGTCCCCATTATGGATGAGGACAGATTTCTTCGCACTGAGAATATTGTTTGTTTCTTCTTCAGTTAAGTCTGAATATACTGTAGCAAACTCCATGTCAGTCGTGAAGAGGTCTTTTGATATTGACTGGTAGTAATCGACAATATCGAACTGGATTAGGGTGCATTCATGCTTATTTTCGTTGTTGGTAAACCAGTTTATGACTTCTTTGGTGTTAATCCAGAGTGTTAATCCAAGTTGTTTTTTAATTTGGCTAGTGATCCTTTCCAGGTTTTTTTTCTTATCTTTCCTATGTCGGGTCTAGTAGGGTTTATCATTCTGGTAGTAGGGTCTTCCTCAAAACCGTGTTTGTGGTCCTTAAGGGTGATGTAGCACTCCTTTTCGGCCAGTTTGCCTACTCTATCACTTATTTTTAATTTTTCAGTAATCATTTTACTTGTTCTATTGATACTGTCAACCATATTTATATTGTTATTCTGGGCTTTTTTATAAGTCTTCGTTAAGTTTTTTTTAATTAATTTGTTGTAGTCGACTACAACAAATTAATGAACGTAAAGGATGACCGTAAACACTAGCCTTGAAATAGATACCTTACCCAACCTCAGCAAAACCTCTCAGAGGATGATGAATCTATTGATAAGAATTAACTCCCTGACCACTTAACGAAGGAAAATAGTCTAGCCACTCCCACAATAACAAATTCTGTAACGGACCGTGCCTAAAAATACACGTAAACCGAGAGATAGCTTATTCCTAAAATTTCGCTTGAAGATGAAACGGGACTAAACACCACAATCCAACTTAAATCTATTAATTATTTGGATTATTTCGGCTCTCGTTTTTGAAACATGAGAACTCTTATGTAGCGAAGGAATCATATTTTTAAACAAAAAATATTATTATAATATAAGCTCTACTTCTGTATGCAGCACTGTCTTCTTAAAAATAAAAACAAAAATACTAAGGAACCCCGGATTATGCACCCAACGTGTTCTTTTCTATTTTCTGCATACCTGCACAAGGATATATATATATATATATATATATATATATATATATATATATATATATATATATATATATTTGTTTATATAACATATATATTTGTCATATGTTATAGAAATAAACTTATATAAACAAAAACGAAAACAAAGACACACACACACACATACACACACAAACAACCTAACCTGAACAAAATAAACTATGAAATCTCCACAAATATTCTTAAATGTCTATAGTTAATAACAGAAGACATTGGTTTATAACAAGGCTTCCCATACTTAATAGTTCTCGTTTTCACTCTCGCGTGGTCATGTGTAACGTCACGAGCTTTGGTGCGATTATCGGTTTTGCGTCTCGCATACACGAGTTTGTCGTTACTTAGAAATCTTTCATGCAACAAAAACAGACTATCACCATTGTTTTGTTCGTGTATTTTTTTAATATATTGAAATGTAATTGTCATTTTTGATAATGGCTTATGCAACCCGAAAGCTTAGATAGCATTAAAAAATATGTATCAATATGGTGATTTCCTTTCATCTTTCAATGATAATCTTATTAGGATTATAAGACAATATGAAAGGAATTTACTTAAAATAAATAGAAAAAACTTGTCTATATTATTTAGTGAAACATGCATCAATATATATATATATATATATATATATATATATATATATATATGTGTGTGTGTGTGTGTGTGTGCGTGTGTGTGTGTGTGTGTGTTATGGTAATTTACCCACACACCCATGCACTCACCCAGCTATAAATAGGAGCAGGTACTGCCTTTTGGAGGCTGAAGTTTTCAGTAGTGAGCTCTGAGAGTCGCACGGAGCATTCTTGCTGTAAAAAGCTCGTTTGTATATGTTTGTATTACTGTTTCTGTTAATATATTTTTTTAACTCACTTCCATTTTTGTGTCTTTATTTCTAGCCCTAATAAGGCCACAACAATATGTCTCATTGAATAATAAAGACCTATTTTGTCTACTTATTTTTTGTACTGGCCCTTTCCATTTGCCTAATAAGTTTCTTGATTTTAAGATGAAATTCATCAAGTAACGCGCCGGAGATTTTTCTAACTCAAGAACTTTCCATCTTTTCCAAGAATATCTTTAGAGGTAAATTACAAAGACAAACATATGATAGAAAGTTCTTGTGTTATAAAAAACTATGGCGCTTTACTTGATGAATATCATGTTAACATAAAGAAACTGATTAGACAACTGGAAACGGTCAGTATAAAAATTGACAATATATCTGTATTATTCAGTAGAAAATGTTTGAAGGAATATCTGTTGCTTATATATATATATATATATATATATATATATATATATATATATAGAGAGAGAGAGAGAGAGAGAGAGAGGAGAGAAGAGAAAGATAGTGGATCTTCATTCAAACATTTTCTACTGAATAATATACATATATAATTATATATATATATAATTATGAAAGCGGGTATTTAAAAATATCTTTATATATATATATATATATATATATATATATATATATATATATATATATATATATATGTGTGTGTGTGTGTGTGTGTTTAAATCTTTTTACATATATATATATATATATATATGTTTTAAATCTTTTTACATATATATTTATATTAAATCATTTTACATGTATATATATATATTCAATCTTTTTACATATATATATATATGAAATAATTTATATATATATATATATATATATATATATATATACATATATATATATATATTAAATCTTTTTACACAGACATACACACACACACATATATATATATATTAAATCTTTTTACATATATATAGTTTTTTAAAGTTTATTATATAATTTTTGGAATATTATATTTTACGTCTTTATCTTTTTAATCAACTATATTTTAAAATTACAGGGAAATTGATGTCGTAAATAACTACATGCACTGAACAGAAAATATTCCAATATCTTAAACATTTTAAACAACTAAATTACTCGTTCCGAATCATCTCTCAAGTTCTCTCTTTCTTTCTCTTGTTTTCTTCCTCTATCCTTTCGTTTCACTTTGCCCTCTTTCCTTTGGCTTTTCCCTCTGTTCCCCTTTGAGCATACCCTCTCTATTTCACTTCTCACATCCTGTGTAAATAGGCCAACCTGTCTAATCTCATCCACTACGGTTTCCTTTTCTATATATCTCTAGACAGACATATTTTCGTTTTCCTCCCTCTATCTATTTCTTTCTTTTGAATCTATATTCATGTTTAAATATTTCGTTTTTTGCCTGGTAAAATTTTAAATCCATTTATTGTTGAAAGTGTTTGGTCTGATGAGACGAAACGGAATTATCGGTTTTGCGAAATAAAATATTATCATGGATTTCTAAAGTCTCCGCTTTCGTAATTATCAATTGGTTTGTTCTTATATTGAGCTCTCTCGATATCTATAATATCCCCTTTGGAATTATCCCTACGGTTTACCAAATTATATATATATATATACATATATATATAATTAAAATTTTTTGTGGATTCCGAGATGAAATGACAAACGCAAGAATTAAATATCAGAAATTAAATGTATTTACACAGTAATACAATGGGTAATACTGTTAGTAAATCCAGGAACGCCGTTAGTAGCAATAATATATATATATATATATATATATATATATATATATATATATATAATCTTGAAGTAGGACTTCCTTAGAGTCTACTTGCTTGTAACTGACTTCTACAAGCGGTTATCTCACACTATTACTCTACCTCCAAGTCAATCACAATCTCTGCTCACTCTCTCTGCTCACTCTCTTTGTTCATTCTCTCTGCTCACTCTCGCTCTCTATATTCTGACTGACTCTGGGTATTTAATGGCAGCAGTCCAAGTAACACTCTGGTCGAGTCCACTTATATGAAAAAGGGGAGGACCTCATAACAATTTTCAGTCTCGTAATTATGAGTTTAGCTAATGTGATATGGTTCTATTTATGGAAATATATCGGGATAATTTTCCTGAATAAAACTTTACTTGATTATTGCATTGGTGTGTTTCCCCTACAATATACAAAATATGTTTACGCAACGAATTTATAATTTTTATTTCAATGAATAATTATATCTTCACTTCAAACTTTGTTTTAATGTACAGTGTAACCGGGATATAAGAGACCCAAATATAAGAGAAACCCGGATATAAGAGAGATTGTATCTGGTCCCAAATTAGAGCCTGTGTTAATGTATATATAATAGACCAAACCCGGATATAAGAGAAACCCGGATATAAGATATATTTTCTTTGGTCCCAAATTAGAACCTGTGTTAATGTATATATAATAGACCAAACCCGGATATAAGAGAAACCCGGATATAAGATATATTTTCTCTGGTCCCATATTAGAGCCTGTGTTAATGTATATATAATAGACCAAACCCGGATATAAGAGAAATCGGATATAAGAGACTTCTTCGCTGGTCCCGACAACTCTCTTATATCCGGGTTACACTGTATATTGTAATGGAGATTGCATGTTTTATTATTTTCTTTCATCAATAAGACAATATTTTACATAATTGTAACACTATAAGACTTTTTGTATTGCGGTGTGTAAACACCACATTGGACTACGCATTTTTGAAAATCTGAGGTGACTAATGCAGTATTAAGCCTATACTTCTCTGTTAATCCTATAGACCGAAGGTTATACTGTGAAGCCGTTTGGCAAAACTCCAGCTCATAAACATCTCAGGCTACTGACTTATTGATACATTCTCGTAGTTATGTAAACAAGTCTGAAAGAGAAGTCGAGTAAATAGAGAGCTACGAAGTCGATATGTTGAACTGATTCAAGTAAATAACATCATTTCTGCATCATGCTAGTATCCATTGTCATGCAGCAAAATGGCGGTTTTTCTATTCTGCAAATAAGGTGCAGTTTTGTTCGAGTTTTGAATACCAGGCTTGTCAACATATCTTTGTGCATTGTCTGCTTGTTTTGAAGGAAGTTATGTATTTCCAGCTTGGCTTCAGCTGATAGATCCGTCTTTAGTCACGAATTCAGCCATTGTTTCGATGTTCAGCTATTACACATATACAACATCTAGTTATATTCCCAGCTGATGGCATGACACAAAAACAGATAAAATTCAGATAGATTCACGAAAAATGATAAGCTGTGGGAGAGGAACTAAGAAAATAAAGAGAGTGGTATGAGCTTATTAAAATCCCTTTGCCAATATCAGCGTGGGCACGTTCATAGCGCCCTCTCTGTTCACCAAAATCTCAAAGAATTATCCTAAGAGAAAGGTATTATGTATTCTCTTAGAGTCCTAGTTGACACATGTTCATTAATTGTTTGTCTGTTTTGAAGACAGGTAAAAGGTAGATCAATAAATCCGCGGATTGTCACGTAGTTATTATTTGAATTTTGTTCTTAAATTCTCACTGTATAATGTTTAACCAACGAGTATGACAATTAAGTGCGTTGACAAACACTGAGATAATATTTACTAATAAATAATTTTTGTGCAAAATAAATGCCTTTTTTGAAATTTTCACTGTACAATGTTAAAACCGATGAGTATGAGAATTAAGTGCATTGACAAACACTGAGATTATATTTACTAATAAATATTTTTGTACAAAATAAATGCCTTTTGCCGAAATTTTCACTGTATAATGTTTAACTCATGAGTATGAGAATTAAGTGCATTGACAAACGCTGAGATCATATTTAGTATTAAATATATTTTGTTAAAAATAAATGCCTTTTGCTGAAATTTTCACTGTACAATGTTAAAACCGATGAGTATGAGAATTAAGTGCATTGACAAACACTGAGATTATATTTACTATTAAATATATTTTGTTTAAAATAAATACCTATTTCATAATTAAGTTTATTTAATTATTATTTCAAATCTTATGATTTCGCTTTTCGTCTGAGCCCCGGCATTGGAGAAAATGTTTCCCATCTTATGTCAAATGCAATTTCGATTTTCATTAGCAGTGACGTGACAATGAGAGCACAGTTTACATTATTCGGACGATTGTGCTCATCTTTGTCGCCATATTTATCACAACGTTTCGGCCGTTGTACGCCCCGGCTTTCTTCAGGTGGTTGAATAATGTAAATAGTGTACATATATCCTCATCTCAGAAATATAGACAGAGACAATGGGATCACTTACATTTTTTCTTCTATTCAAAAAGAGTCCACTTTTTACAACCTTTATTTGGATAGGAATAGTCTATTTCTGGCTGATCCTGAACCCAGCCGTCTTCAGCTCTTAAGTGGTTGTCTGGACGGAAGAGATTAGAATTTATTTTCACTATCAGTTTCCCTCCGAGAAACGCCTTGTTTATGATAAGGGGATTGTGTTGGTGACTATGGGGTGGGCGTCTGAGGTATCTCATTACGGTGGAAGTAGTCTGGGGTTGGAGTTTATTTATGGTTTTCGTTGGCTTAAGTAAATTTTGGTTACTACTATAGGGGTGCTCCGTGTGTTTTTTCCTGGGATTTATATATATATATATATATTTGAATAAAAACAGATCACTTTAAGGTTCCATGTAATAAGTCATTTCACCACAACTCGTTTACAGGGCTCTGGATCATCAGACTTTACTTCCAAATGAAATGAAAAATGAAAAGAAACTTACACATTTTTGACGGACCGCACCAAGCATATGTAAAATTAACGAAGTGAGAAAGTGAGGTGGCAGAGAAGATAGGATTGAGTTAGATGTACCATTTTCAATTCCTTATCCTTAACCCCACTCTGTGTAGGCTAGACGCCGCTTAACTTAACGTATGCTATCTAGATATAGATGGGTAAGGGGTGAGGGAGAAAACCGACTTAAAGGGGGAAGATACAGTTAACAATAAAACAATAAATCATGTCCATGAGAGCAGGATTCACTCAATTTCTTACACCCTGTTATTTCGCATTACTTTAAAGGGTATATTTGGGGGTTAAAGTTTGATATAAATCTAAATGTCTAAAAAATCTAGGAAGAATTTAATTTGAAGTTTGTTGAAATTTTGGGTATTTTCTATGAAATAGTAGATTGGAAAAAATTCATAGACAGTGGTGAAATAACTTATTACATGGAACCTTAAAGTGATCTGTTTTTATTCAAACATATTTGCTCTGAATTTACATTGAGCTCTCTGGATATCATCCTCCTTGGTTCTACCCATACGGATTACCTAGTTTTGCATAAACTAAATATATATATATATATATATATATATATGGTGTATCAAAATATTTTTACAAACACTCGAGGTGGATTCCTCATAGCAAAACAAGTCCATATAAGCATATGTCGGAAAATCCTTCGTTTTTGAGTTATTAAGTTTAAATAAAGCTTATGGTAGATGGCGTTGTGTTACCCCGTTCACTAGGTTATATGTGTCAATCGTTTATATTTATGCATAGTGTGTCTTCAACGTTTAACGTGTGCAGAAGTGTATTAACTGAGATATTAATGGTAATGGACGCGAGGCTGCACGCCTGTATCAGATTCCTTTTCCGGACGGAAGCCCTCAGCGTCATCTAATCTTTGCTACTGTTTATCGTCGTGTTTCTGAGACAAAATCCGTGGCATCACAATTTGTGTCTTGAGGAGGACCAAGATCCATTCGTACGCCTGACAACGAAGAACACATTCTACAGGCTGTTGGAGGCGATCTACGTATCAACGCACGTCAAGTAGCATATCTTACATCTCATAATATCGAATGGAGGTTACTTTAAGAGCAGTTCCTGTATCCGTATTATTTGCAACATGTGCAGGGACTTTCGCCCTCTGATCACTCACCACGGGAGAACTTTTATTGATTCTTTATTGCAGAAACCCCGATGTGTTGTTTGTCATTTTAGTCATGTTTACAAGAGACAACATTTGGAAAAGATAGAATAAAAAATTTACAGAACCACCATGGTACAATACAAGCTAGACACCAGTATCAGTTCACAATTAATGTGTGGGCTAGAATTGTAGTTTCCTGTTTGGTAGGTTCGTATGTTCACCGACCAGAACATACAGAGGTTGTCTACAGGGGCTTTATTACAGACACACATCCTTTCCAGACCTGCAAGAGGATGTATTACTGCTAATCCGAAGACGTGGTTCATACATGATGTGGCTCCAGCGCGTTTTAGTCACATTTTTCCCGATGAACTGGCTGTTATATACACTGAAAGATGCATAGGTAGAAGAGTACCGGTTCCAGGGATTGCACATATCCCCGACCTCAATCATTTAGACTTTTATCTGTGAGGCCACCTCAAATAATAAATTCATGCAGGTGTCATTTCAAATGCAGCGACATTTATCAACGTGTCACGGAGATCTGCGAAACTTCGGCGCCGTGTGGGAGTATTTGAAAGTGTCCGCCAGTCAATGATCTGACGGGTGCATATAGAAGCAAGTGAGGGGTATTTTGAATATATAATAAGCCGTATTGTGGTAGCAAGTATTTTTTCAAATAAGTTTTATTAACCGATACCGACAAGGTCTGTCTGTCCAAAATTTCATTTATTTTTCTCTAACTGCTGAGTAAGTAGTTTTATGTCAAAATTAACTTTACAAAGTTAATTTATTTTATCAATCCGAGGAATTTTGACTGGCAGTATTGTCGTTACCAAGAATGGCATGTTATTAGTTTAATAGAATTGCATGTTTAGCAAATTCCTGCGTTTCTTAGCCGGCTGGGACTAATTTTGACGTCACTTAAATATGACATCATCTGAACCTGTTAAGCTTAATCTATACGTGCATTTATGTTTTTCAATACGCACTTCAATATGAAATCTTTCTATTTACCAACCTCCCCACAATGCAAGATGTGGCACAAGGGTATATTTAACGTAGGCTCGGGCAATAATTGGCCGTAGACCCCGTATACACTGGGTCGGGTTTGTCTACCTCCCCAAACGAAACTCTGCCCTTCGGCAGAGAGTTCAACAAGAGAGGTAGAGAAAGAGAAAGCCTCCTCCTCGTCTTCCTATGTGTGTGTGTGTAAGTGTATGAGTGTGTGTGTGTGTGTATACATATATACATACATGTGTGTGTATACATATATACATACATATATTAGGTTGGTGCAAAAATAATGACGTAATAATGTCGTTTTTTGACGTTAAAAATACGTAAAAAAACGACATTATTACGTCATTTTTGCACCAACCTAATATATATATATATATATATATATATATATATATATATATATATTAGGAAAAAGAGACTCTCCTTGATGTTGGTTGATTCACTGTAGCCTTGTACTGTAGATTTATCAATTATTACAAACATTCAAATGGTCTAATCTATCTCTTAGAAATAATTCAGTACATCAAAAATTCACCCTAGGTTAAAAAAAAATTCGTTGTTTACGCATTCATAATATAAATAATCATTTACATATAATTCAACATATCATAAACAACTAATATTATTAACATAAGATATATTTTAATTGATAACAGAAGAATATATTGGACTCAAACTAAAGAAAAACTCAAAATTCTGGAGACCGTTTTAATACAAGAGAAGCAGATAGGATCGGATTATGATCGTTTAGAGCCTCTAGACAAGTGGTTCCAAAACGGTGCGTCGATCCTCGTAGGTGCAGCGGAAGAACATAGCTGGTGTGACGGAATAATTGAAAAGAAATCAAAGATTTAGAAACAGTTTAAAAAAAATTCATATGTCAAAAATAAATATAATTTCAAAATTTAAAATATTATCCATTCGCATGCATGAGTTCCAGTACAAATAGTTCTAAATAATTATTGGCTGATTATATCCTTGTTATATTTTTACATGGTATGAAATATAAAGAATATAATAACTAGGGTTATTAAATTGGAGGAGAGAGTGATCAATGGCAATGTTCTCATTTCGAATCCGCGGTTATCTCTCTTTAAACCGCTTACTGGTTTTATTTTTAGATGTACATTTTATCACATAAAATTTGGTGAGGCGCGAGTAATTTTTTATTCCTAAAATGCAAACTCTGGAAAAAATGTTTGGGAACCACTGCCCTACGCTAATTAACCATTCATACGAAGCCATCCTCTAACTCTTCCGCATCCATATTGAATATTTTTTACTCGTGATATATTTTAGCGACATTTTCACAGCTTGAAGGAAAACTTATTGCAAATTCTTTAAATAATCTAGAATAGCTATTTTTTGATTGCCAATAAAAATGTTCTTTAAGAAATACCAATATTTTACTAATTATTGCAAAACCAATTTGCACATATTTAAAAAAAAGCGTTGACTTTTATAACCATCCGTTCAAAACCATCAAAATAAATATGAGTTTATCATATTGATATCAATTCAGCTCATGTAACTATTCCAAACTTATAATACCGGGAGAATAAAAATCATTGCTTTATAAAAATGTCTAAGAATTAAACATTCTGAACTAAATCCAAATAGCTTATCTACTTGAAACACAATGTTACAAACCAAAACATTCTTTTCCTTGTTTTGTTTTCTGTAAAGTCAAATAAATACGAGTTTGTCATATTGATATCGTTTCAGTTTGTGAAACTATTTAGATGCTATAGCAGGTAGAAAATCGAAATCATTACTTTATAAAAGCTTGAGACGCCCTAGGTTGTAGCCCATATCAGCCTGAAGGATAATTCAACTCTAGAGGCAGACAACATTAAATGAGTTAAGCCTCGTCAAGATATATGACGGTTCCCTATAGGATACAAGTTTAATTCCTGTCGAAGGACGAATATTTTCTATGAAAATTTCTCGGGCATTCAGACCGGTAAATGTTAATAATAGATCATTTACTTAAATATTTGTATCTATAAAAAGAACGTATAAACATAAAAAAATGTCTTAAATAACTGTCGGACTTTGTCCATTTCATAATGTGTGACGTCATTTATTTACATTTGGATAAGCTTTAAGCAGATATGAATGTACGTGAGAGATTCATAGAAGATTGTAGTTTAAAAGCAGCAAAATCGACCTTGCTAACCGAACGATCCTCTGTGGCTCAATCGGTTAAAGCACATCAGGCTATATGACGGTTCCGTATAGGATATAGGTTCGATTCCTGTTGGAGGACGAATATTTTCTATGAAAATTTCTGGAGCATTCAGGCCGGTAAATATTATTAATACTGTTTATTATAAACAGAGCATTTACTTGAATATTTGTATCTATAAAAAGAATGTATAAAAACACAAACACATATATATATATATATTACGAAATGGACAAAGTCCGACAATTTATTTATTAAAGACATTTTTATGTTTAACGTTTTATAGATACAAGTATTTAAGCAAATGCTCTGTTTATAATAAACAGTATTAAATAACATTTACCGGCCTGAATGTCCGAGAAAAATTTCATAGAAAATATTCGTCCTTGGACAGGATTCGAACCTGCATCCTATACGGATGAATCTCGTATAAAAGAACGTTAAACATAAAAAATGTCTTTAATAAATAAATTGTCGGACTTTGTCCATTTCGTAATATATGACGTCATTTGTTTACATTCGATACACATGAGCAGTTATGAATGTACGAGATTCATGGAAGATTGAAGTTTATAAACAGTAAATTCGACCTTGGTGGCCGAGCGGTCAAGGCACGTCAGCGTAAATGACGGTTCCGTATAGGATGCAGGTTCGAATCCTGTCCAAGGACGAATATTTTCTATGAAAATATCTCGGACATTCAGGCCGGTAAATGTTATTTAATACTGTTTATTATAAACAGAGCATTTACTTAAATACTTGTATCTATAAAAGGACGTTAAACATAAAAATGTCTTTAATATATATGAAAAGATAAATTCAGTTACACTCTTTTGAGATGTAACATTTAAGTGACTTGGAATCGATTCCATCGGGCTAAGAAACCATTGGAAATCCATAAGCATACAGTTCTAATAAAATGCAATTCTTAAAAACGACTGTAGCGACAGTCGAATGTACAGGTATGGATACAAGAAATTAACTTTGGAAAGTTAATGTGGACATCAAGTAATTCAGGTGGCAGTTCATTATTATCATCATCATGAGTGGGAGAGAACTGAGGGCAGAAGAAACAGACGGTCCTCTGCTCTGTTGCAGGTGGCTCTCAGGCGTTCCGTCAATGAACGTCTGTCTTTTCTCTCAACCCATAGAGGGTGCCAAACGTGTGTCGCTCCAGTCACCCACTAGTCACGCCCTTTCTGGAGTGAATTAATGCGACACGTGGTCATTGTTAATCCGCGTCTAGACATATTCGGTATTCGTGTTTGTTTGATTCTTTTTCCTCATGCCGAGCTAAACTAGAAAACCTAAATGATAAACATACATATCTTGTCGATATTGTATAATAAAACCTGTTTGGAATATATATATATATATATATATATATATATATATATATATATATATATATATATATATATATATATGAGACATAAATGGTCAGAGCAAAATATACGTGGGGTGTACTGAAGGTGGCTTCAAGAAGAGATGGTATAATAATGCATGCTAGAAAGTCTTAGGAATTCTTGCAGAGTAGACAGCCAAGTTGTTGGATGTAAAAGAAAAAAATAACAAAGATCAGATTGTAAACTGGAAAATATTTTAAAAAGCCAAAATTTACAGCAATAGTTGTGATATCTGCAAACTGTGCCAGGAAGAAAAGTTAACAATAATAATATTTCCAGACCCTAAAAAATCTACTGAATAAAAGATCGGATATAATTAGACGATGCATACACGCTAAAAAGTACTTTTTGAGTTCATTGGAACCAGGATGAAAGTCTGTATAGTTTATTTACTCCTTCAATAAAATTTCAATACGCTTGCGTTTCTCCTCTCCTTCTACTACATTTCACGTTGTGCCTGTATATATACATATAAATAATAAAACGTTAGGAAAGGAAATCATTTGGCCTAAACCGCTTGAGGATACCGAAACGTTGAAACCAAGGTAAGTGTGATTCGCATATCTCCTAATTTCTTTATATATATATATATATATATATATATCCAAGAGGATATATATTTATCTTCGGATGATTGGAATTTCGATCGAACCCTCTATTTCGTCCACCGACGTAAATTGTTCTAGTTCCACCTGCCATGCCTGAAGAAGGCCTGAGCGTACAACGACCGAAACGTTGTGAATATGGCAATGATGATGAGGATAACGGTCCGAATAATGTAAATAATCATAATACCTTATCTCTGAGATAGTGACAAGTATCCTAGATGTTATTGTAATTTATTCGATGATGTGCGTGTGTTTGTATACATCTATATTGCGGTCGTGTTTGTTTTTTGTTTTTTTTGGGGGTGGCTCACCCGGAGACGACTGACCAATTCTAATTTCATGCATCCGGGAAAAGTTTCAAAATAGTCCTAGACCCCGAAAGCGTCGGTTGAGATAGCATCGAGGTTACTAGCGATCCTCTGGTTTTAGTGCAATGAGAGAGGTAATGACGCGCTCAGATGTCCCCTGGAACTGGTAAACTCACAATATTTTTTTCAATTATGCTCTGCCCGAAGACAGAAACACGATTGATGGATAAAATGCAGTTTTTTTCCGCCAGAAGGCAGATAATGGAGTTCCAATAACTTGAACCGATTTTAAATGTGAATTAAGTTTAAACATCTAATGATTTTTTTTACCTATTCTTTCAGAATTAACAACTTAAGTCTTTGGCATTTTTAACCATCGAAAGATAAACAATCAAACAACGTGTTAAAGCTATCGTAGTCAATTGCGAAAATGGCTTTATTGAATGAGAAGCTCCCAGGTCGTATCATTTCTCGAAAAAGCGAAGTCAGTTGGCCATCACGATCGTGCGACGACGCCTTTAGATTTATCTCTTTAGTGGTCATCTTAAAAGTAAGGTCTATGCCAACAAGCCAACAACAATTCAATAGCTGAAGGATGAGATAATAAGGCATATTGGTGAGCAACTATACAGAGACGTCATCAAGTGGAGGTGTGGCGCCGAAGCCTTGGCGGATATTTGGGCGATATTATTTTTTAAACATAATTGCCATGACTTAAATAACATGATCCAATAGAGAAATAAATAAATTTTCACGAATAACACTGATTTATTTACTGCTGACTTTGATCCGTCTTAATGAAACATCCTTTACTACACTTTGATCCCAGCTTCTTTAACCAGAGAGGGAATAAAAGCTTAATTTGAGTAGCAATGGTCATTCGGTTAATGAATGCCAAATGTTTCATTGTAAGGAAACGGCTAACATTATTATTATTATTAGACTGCTGATCAATTCCAATTTCATTCTATATTGTGCTTGAAGAAGAAGAATAAATAAATAAAATAAGATGAATGAAAATATATAGAACTGCTAAAGCGGTCTACATTTATTACTATAGAAGCTTTATACACACTTTTACATACACGGCCGGTGGGACGGACAACCAATTTATATATATTTATACATATTTAATTAATTTTCTGTGCTTCGAGCAGAAACTCACACACAAACTCATTGCTCTTTATATATTAGAATTATGAACAAAAGAATTAAAATGTTTCCTGTTCATTAAGAATTTTGTCAGAAAAGCAAAACTAAACGCGAATCTAGGTCAGTACTTATTAAGGAATCATTGGCAACTTAATGAATAGAGACTAATTAGTGAAAATTTGAATCCAGTCTTTTTTCTTATCTTTCGCCCAAAGAATATATTCGGCATGTCGTATTGTTATGCAAAATATCTTTCTGGCATTACCCATGGGTGAAATCGTTGATTAAGCAAATTGATTATGCGTTTCTTTGTTTTGTCTAAACTTCAGATGAATTCTATCTGTAATTCTGAATTCTATGGAAATAATTCAACCAAACATAAAAAAAAAATATAGAAAAAAAAATGACAGGACACCTACAGCTTTAGTGCCTCATTCTTCATCAAAACCCATCCCTTAAAACAACGCATATTCCATGGTTTCTTTCACAGTTCATAAAACGCTTATTATTCTGGATCACCAAAAAAGTTACTGGACTTGAGAAACCTATTTTCCTGAACAATTATTTTAATAGAAAGATTTTATAAATATTAAAACCGAAAGTAGCACTGGATGTTCGGTCGATGAATGTTGAAAGTTCTGAGGAATCAGCTATTATATGACCATTACAATTAGAGATTAAAACAGCTACTACACTCGGTATCTATTTGTCCCGCTCCAGTGACAGGATATAACACAAGATCGGGTTAATGTTGGATCCCAGATCACATAAACTACATCCGAGTCCTGGGTATGACGATGAACTACATCCGCATCCAGGGTGGGACGGTGGACTGCGTACGGCGGCGGGGTCTCTGGTCATGGGGCTTTGAGGACTGTGGAACCGCCTCTTGATTGCTGGTGTTCCCGGGTCCGCCCTGACCCGGGGTGGTGGCACCTGTTGTAGTCCCAGCAGTGGGTGGGTGGTTGACCCCGAAACTGAAGCATTTAATACCAGAAGTGCTTTGTGAAGGATAGTACCAGAAGTGCTTTGTGAAGGATAATACCAAAAGTGCTTTGTGAAGGATTGTTGCCAGAAATGCATTTTGGAAGAAAAAAATATTACCAGCGGTGCCTTTTTGAGGAAAAACTATTACCTGCAATACGTTTTTGAAAAAATAATATTACTACTTATACGTTTTTGAAAAAAATAACATTACCAGCTATAAGTTTTTGAGGGAAAAATATTTATAGAAATAGATTTTTGATAAAACAAAAATATTACCAGGAAAAAAAAAGTTGTCGGCATTAAATGACCCATTGAGGTTGATTTGCCGTAAGCCAAACCAAACAATGTTGCGCTGGCGTCGATATTCTACCAACCATCTCTCTTTGGTTAATGAAGGAGGTGCTCCCGCAGGGTTGGAATTCCCGGGACTAAGCATCCGTCATTTGTTTTTTCCGTCATTTTTTGTTTTCTACCCGAAGACAGAAACACAATTGAGAGTTAAATTTTAGTTTGCTCGAAGTCAGATTGTATTTACTTGCCGCCCTACAATGACACAAGACAAATTTAATATGGGATAGCACAAGCATGTGCATCTGGACCAAGTCCTAAAATAGCCCTAACCCCCGAAAGCGTTGGTTGTGCTAACATCGATGTTACTACTCTTCCTCTCACTTTATGCAGTGAGAGTGGTACTGATGCAGGCAGTTGTCTCTCAGAACTGGGCACCTCCTAATATTTTTTCAGTGCCACTAGTAGGCAAGGGGCTATAGAGAGTGAAAGTAAGGGATAAGACTGTGTATAGGGGTGATTGAGGAAAGGATAAAAAGAAGAACAGGGACCAAAGTATCAGAAGATGTCGATTGGCATTACATCTAAATTTTTGAAGATTATAGTTATCAGGGAATCAAGTAAGGAAGTTCCACTGTGGGGAAGTGCGCGAGAAAAAGAATTGGTTACATTTAACTGTTTCGACAGTAATAATGTGGGCCGAGATGCCAACCTAGTAGCACACTTGAGTTCATGCAGTCAGGGCACCAGGCAAAATAGCACAACAGAGCTGATGCAATGAAAATATTATAGAAAAGACAGAAGGAAGTCACATTATGTCTGTGGGAAAGTGACTGGAATTGAGATCCAAAGTCAGGAACGATCACATATCAACGGTATTCCATACATGGACGAATAGGAGATTTGCTCCCGAACACAGAAACACGATTGAGAGATAAAATGCAGATTTTTCCGCCCTAAAGCAGTTAAAACATTTTGATCCTAGCTCGTTGGTCAGAAAGGGAATAAAAGCTTAATTCGAATAGCACTGGGTGTTCCGTTAATGAATGCCGAATGTTTCTTTATAAGAAAACGCCTGATATTTCTACAGATTTTTTCTTTCCACGTTATTTTAGTGGATACGCATATTTTTGTAGACGCTCTGTTTATTGATTAAAGCGTATATTTATTCATTTTCTTATTAAAGGAAAATATGCGATCTCTGTCGACGCCCGCTGAGCAGAGGGAAACCCTCATAAGATCCGAAGTGCTTTATCCGCAAAGTTAAATAGTACCACTAAACGAAATCCTTCTCATAGAAGCCTCTCGGAATCTTCATATCTGTTCAGTTTTGTATCCAAACGTAATCAAATAGTTTTCTAAAGAATTAATAGATTTTTTATTTATTAAACCGACAAATTTTATCACAATATATATATATATATATATATATATATATATATATATATATATATATATATATATATATATATATATAAAAGAAAGAGGTTGTAGTGGTTCCAACGAGAGAAAAGTATGTATATTAAAAAGAAGAGAAGAGAGGTGCCGTAAACGTTTTTGGTTGTAATGTGGATTTATTTAAAAAAAAAAAAATATATATATATATATTGAAACATGTTTTGATGAATAATTTAGACATGTTCTGTCTATTTATTTTTAATTGCATCCTTTCATATTCACAAGGTTTTTGGTGTCCTTATTAAAGGAGGAGAGAAAATCGCCGTGTAGATATATATTTCTCTCGTCCTAAATAGGCAGAACATGTCTAACTTATTCAATGAGACATATCTCAATGAAAACATGCTGCCAAAATATTCGCATATATATATATATATATATATATATATATATATATTAAAAATTAGGAGGAATAGTTGAATACGCAATCATATAAACATATATAAACCTTTTAATTTTTCAGTGAGAAATTAGGAAAATATGATAATCACACAAGAAGATATATTTTAGTAAGTTATTGCACTTGTACTGTGGGAAGTCAAGTGGAAGCAAGGCGCTGTGGATGGTGTCAATTAGGCCTAAATCTACATATATCCTTTGTTTGACTGACACAAATTTCTTTATCAATTCTTCAAAGTCTATATTTTCTGTATCGTTTTACTGGAGATTATATTTTCAGGATGTGAGCGATCATTGCTCTCCATAATCATTCCCTTGGAGCTCTTAGTAAAAATCTATCTCTCTTAATACCTATCTGTCTGTTAACCATTTATTCAATGTCGTTAGGTACGCTATAGCCTACTTTTCTTTTACACTTTTGCCTTCTATATGTCCTGTGAGTGACAAATTTTCGAAATTCGAAATTAAGAAAACAATAAACCTGTCGAATGTTGCCAGATAATTTAGTGCATAATGTCTTGTTAATCAAATGAGTTTTTCAGTGTTCAGTGGCTTCGAGGAGACGATGGTTATTGACGTAATTACCATACCCTAGATCAGGGGTCGAGAACCTTTTGCTATCTATGTGCCGACCGAGGGGTTTAAAATCGTTCAGTGTGACAAAAGCATACGTATTTTTATACAAGGTCAATATACCTGTTCTACAAAATATTTTTTAAAATAGTATATATATATATATATATACTTTAGTACATTTTAAAATTTAAAACAGCTAAATATATTCTTTGCGTTGTAGTAGTTATTGGTTCGGACTTCGTGATGTCATTTGCGGCTGCGTCGTCTTAGAAATTGCTTGGCGTGCCACGTGAGGTTCGCGTGCCATAGGTTGCCGATCCCTGCCCTAGTGATGCCACCGACATAAATGGGCCATAGCGAATGCAACTCTCGTTGGGTCGACAAGCTGGCTCGATTAGCAAACCGAAAGAAGATTTACGACAAGCTGGAATATTGTTAGAAAATAATAGCACAGAACTTAATTTTTACATTATTTGGACTATCGTCCTCATCTTTATTGCCATATTTATGACAACATTTCGTCCGTTGTACGCTCCGGTCTTCTTTAGATGATTGGGATGTTGAACTGAACCCTATATTTTGCTCGCTGGGGCAGACTGTTCTAGTTCCACGTGCCATGTCTAATGGATGTCAGTTGTCTGTTAATTTCCCTCTCCAAGTTCTCCACTGTTTTAACCAGGTATTGAACTTGCAACTCTTAGAGAAAACACGTGGAACTAGAACAGTCTACACCAATGAGCGAAATAAAGGGTTGAGTTCGACGTTCCAACCACCTGAAAATGGCCGGAGAGTACAACAACCGAAGCGTTGTAATAAATATGGCAACAAAGATGAGGACGAATGATGTAAATAGTGTACCTCATCTAGGAAATATAGACAGACTTTTTTTTGTTTTTAATCCTGTATGTTCTCCCATAGAGGGGTGATGAGAATAACATGGATTGCACATGTGAGTAAAGAGGAAGTTCTAAGGAAAATGGGAACAGAAAGGACGATTACACTTTGAATTAGAAAGGGACAGTTGAAAATTCTAGGACACAAAATTAGGAAAGACTTGGAAAATTTGACACTCACAAGGGAAACTGAAGTCCATAGGAACACAAGGAAGTAAAGCGTTTTTCCACAGGGCCCTTGAGGAACAAAAAAAATGAAGAGTTGAGTTAAAGGGAAATAACTGAGACATTTCGAAGAGGCATGACACGTAGAACTAGAACAATCTACCCCGGTGGATGAAATAAAGGGTTCGATTCGAAAATTCAATAACCTGAAGAAGGCCGGAGCGTACAACGGATTGCCATACCTAGGTAAAGCGTTTCAGCTGGCGGGCAAAACTCATATGAGAAGGTGGACTTAACAGAGCACGACTGGGCGAAGGACCCAGGTACATCGCTTCAGCTGGCGGACAAAACATGAAAAGGTGGACATAGCACAGTAAACTGGGCGAAGGACCCAAGTAAAGCACTTCATATTTAGAGCAAAACTCATATAAGAAGGTGGTCTTAACACGGCACAACTAGGCGAGGGGCCTCCTCGACGTGAGTCGCCGGCCAGAGCAGAAGGGTTCCTTTGGTAAACTACTAAGGCCACGTGTTCATGACCAAGGCGATCCACCTAGTTGGAGGACATCGACTGGGATCTAACCTGAAGAGGGATGATCTCCGCCAGGTTAAAGCGCCCAAGACAGGCCATATAATGATCACACCAAGAAACCAAAGAAAACGCGTAGACCCAAACTCTGGAATACGACCGGGATGGATGGAGAGGAACGGTGTGGAGATCAGCACGTCGGTAAAACTACTCCTTCCGGGATTAAGGGCGAAAACCAAGACAATACAATCAGAGGAAATCTTATTTTGATTAAATATAACAATGAAGACAAATGGGCATTTGTTTCTTTTCTAGTTTCAAATGCGGCAGCATTTTTTCTTTTGAAACCGTTTGTGAAGAAAAATGCTGATTTTAGGTTAAATTTTAAACACTTTTGCAGTAAATACCGCCGTTCAAGGTTCATCATATTTCAATTTCCCGTTTGATCGAACGGAAATCTTTTTTTTTCTGGGAATTGTAGTTCGATATAATATAAACGAAAGGTAACGGCTTACTTTCATTAGTTAATTGCGCGATTAGGCGACATAGGAGGAAATGTACAATTCTCAATTTTTCTATTATCTGCCAGTTTTGTATTTCACTTTTTGGTTTTGCGATGACTAAATCTTCTCTCAGAATCTGACAAATCCTGTAATCACGAAAAACGAATTATCATGTGAATGTGTCACTGGTGTGTTCGTGAAGTAATTTATTTTGCAGTTTTTTTGTAACATGAGTAATTGTCAAAGAGTTTATCTTTACAGAATCTACTTATGTCTCTGCAAATAAATGCAGGTGCATTGGACATACATTATATATATATATATATATATATATATATATATATATATATATATATATATATCGATCTAAGAGTAGATTTTGTTACTGAAGGGGACTTGGAGTAGATCTGTTGTAAGATTGTAAAATATATTAAGCTCATAATTTTATTGATGCACAAGTCGAAAATTTCTATTCCGCATGATCTCATGATTCAATTATATATATATATATATATATATATATATATATATATATATATATATATATATATATAACTTTTCTGACTAGAGATGTGGCTTGTGAAAATATATTTTCAGGGGAAATAAATTATAGTCATGAATACTTAAGGTTGTCTATCTTTTTAATTATTTGATATATATATATATATATATATAATTCTTTTGATTATAAGAGATTAGAACAAAAACATGTTGAAATCTTTACACACTTTCTCACATTTGTATATATATATATATATATATATATATATATATATATATATATCACCAAAGAGACAGCACAAAGAAATCATTATTCCTAATTTCACACAAGTGCAATCGTCAGACGAAAAGAGAGGTTCTCTTTTTCCTGTTTCGTTTGATTAAAGTTACTGCTCTGTCTTGGCCTATTTGCTAGAGGCATTGAGCACTTTGAAATTACTGCCAAGGTAGGTGTCTTTCTTTTCATTTTATTTTTTCCTTCGCCTTCTTTTGGTGTTCTTTTTCTGCTCTGCAGGCCTTTTGTCGTTCAAATAGTATTTAGAATCTTTACTAATAGTTCGATTTGTGATATACATACATACATACATACATACATATATATTTATATATACATACATATATACACACACATATATATTATATATATACATACATATATATATATATATATATATATATATATATATATATACACATATATATACACATGCATACACACATATATATATATACATACATATGTATGTATATATATATATATATATATATATATATATATATATATGCGTTTCTATTAGGTTGGCGCAAAAATAATGACGTAATAATGTCATTTTTGACGTTAAAAATACGTCAAAAGACGACATTATTACGTCATTATTTTTGCACCAACCTAATAGCATCTTAGTTGGTATAATTTTTATAATTATATTTTTTTTCCATGTCCATTTAATTCATGTCATCCATGACTGACTTTCTTTTTTTTTTCTTTCCATAATTTGTGTTCTCCGATGAGAGGGGACGAAACCGGTTGACTGGTGTGTGTTTTTATTTTAAAGCTATCATGGCCTATAATATAAAAGTTCTTGCTTTTTATGCCATAATACGTTTCTGTACTGTTTCAAACATATTTAAATATATATATGCATACATATATATATATATTCTGTATATTTAGGCTGCATATGTATTTTAAAGGCAAATGTTATTAAAGATGGCAATCATTTTGTGTCGACTTTTCCAAATTTCGAATATGTTGTTCGTAATTTGAAATGATATATTTGCAACGTGGGAAAGTCGATCAATAAAATTAATTTACATTATTTACATTAATCGGTCGGTTATCCGCATCTTCATTGCCATATTTCGAATCGAAGCCTTTATTTCGTCCGCCGAGGAAGAGATTTGACTCCGGAAGAAGCATAGCAAGTGGAACTAGAACAATCTACTCCAGTGGACGAAATAATGTGTTCGATTCGAAATACCAATCACCTGAAGAAAGCCTAAGCGTACAACGGCCGAAACGTTGTGAATATGGCAATGAAGATGAGGAGAACAGTTCGATATATATTGCTTAATTACTAAATCATATATATATTTCGATTATAGGTGCTGTTCAACTTATAATTACATGAATCATTCATACAAAAAACAAATATAGAGGTTAATGATTTAAATGGCGAGAATACAACTTCGCAAACAATTTCAATAAGTTACACTAATCCCTGTCTATAAATTCCAGTTCCATAAGTTCTTTTTTAGTTTTTACAAGCTTTCGTCTGTTCCTACAGACATCCTCAGGTATGGAAATAGATTTGTTCTTGTTTTTTACTTCTCGGTAATAAGAGAACAACGAAAATATAGATGTAATCCGAAAAAATGCTATCAGAAATGTGTTATTATTTTGGAACGTGCGGTCGCAACGCTGAGTTTGAATTTAAAATTTTAAGGTCGTGCGTTTTTGTACAAATATAGTAATAAGAGAATGTATTTTCGCCATTTAAATCATTAACCTCTATATATGTTTTTTGTATGAATGATTCATGTAATATATATATATATATATATATATATATATATATATCAACTGGCGTGTCTAGTTGCATTTATATCTTGGTCAACCTATGGATTTTCCAGCTGACACTAGTGTGTGTGTATATATATATATATATATATATATATATATATATATATATATATATATATATATATATCCAAGTATAGGATTGGTGTATGCAGAATAAATTCCAATAACCAACAATTACTATTCTTAAAAGAATGTTCAATACAGAGTAGAGCTAATATAATTATTTATTCGAAAATTTTAACATAAACATGTTATAAAATCACTATAAAATAGCCATTTTGTTTCAACACCTCTGGAGTCTTATCAAGTTATGGTGTTGAATGTAGAATAAAGAGATTATGCTACATTCAAATCCGTGGTGGGCTCCACATTCTACCTTCTGCCAGTTAGAATTCTAATCGTTTTTTTTTTAGGGCTGCTTCTTGTTGGTTTTATAAATTTTAAAGTGAAAATACGATAAAATGACTTAAATTACTAATTACTTGAATAACTTTAACATATATGTATATGTTGTATATTTGGGGATCAACCTTTCTTTCCTACATTGTAAACCTATTAACAACGAACCCAATGAAACCCAATGAAAAAGGCTAATTGATTGTAAGCGCTTGGGAAAATAATCTCTACCTACTCTTTTAACTCCCTCAAGAAAAAAGTTAAGAAAATTAGAAAATCTTAATAAAAACTAATTCGATAAATTCGATTGATCAAACGCCGAAAAAAAAAAATCAGGTGAGAATCTAGAAAATAAAAAAAACGACTTATTTTCCATCTAAGACAGAAAGAAACGTCGCAAGCTTCACTGACTTTTTCATTTGTTTTATTAAACGAGGTACTTTCTTCCGTTTCCGTTTTATCTCAATAATCTTTTGCGTAACAAAGGAATTCTTATCTCCAGACATATAGCATGTGCTGTAGTATAACACGCACCAGGTATGGAATATTTAAAAAAAAAATACTCATATTATTCAATTTACGGTTCCGAAGATATGTCTTTTATATTTTAATTTTGAGTAATAATCCATGGTGTTCTATACGCCAATCGTAGTCATGGCGCAGCTAAGATCCAGTACTGGAAGCCTTTCGCAAACAAATAGGCTATTTTTCCGGTCCTGGTAAAATAGACATCAAGATTTTTGATAGTCAATTATTTTTAAATCAGTCTACAGTTCGTGACATTAACTGCACCATAAGTAGGTCTGTAGTATAGAACGCCATAATCTTAAGAACATAAGATATGCATATGACATAGTGTTTATAGCACACACAGAAAACCTCTACTGGTGAAGGAAAAGGTGTAAAGGGAAACAGAATGCATCGTTGTTTGCAAAAGCAACAGCACAACATACAAATAAGGAACTAGAGATACCAAAATCAACCAAGTACAACAATTTAAATATTTTAGCAGAGGACGGTATGTGTGACATTGAAACCCGAAGAATCATTAGCATAATGAGAGATGACTTCTGAAAGATAAGAAAAGTATTAAGAAACAGAAAACTTTTGTTAAAAACAAAAACAAAAAAAAAAGAGTACTGAAATGATATGTAATATCAGTCCTCCAATATGGTACTAAATGCTGAGCAATCTCCTAAAAGATGAAGAACAGACGAATCAACAGAAATATGGTTCTACAGAATGATGCTGAGAATACGATGAACGAATCATCTGCGCAACGACGAAGTTGTGAGAAAATAGAAATAAAAAAGACACTTATAATTAACGCCAGGAAGAAATTTCTGGGTCATGTAATGAGGACGAGGGCTTAGAAAATTTGATACTCACAGGGCATATTGGAGTGAAGAGGGTCTGAGGAAAACGACACATAGCTTCAATAAGTGGATGGCGGAACCATTTTTAGGAGAGATACTAAAAAACTATTAAAGGAGAGGTTATGTGGAGAGCCATGATCGCCAATCTCCTGAAGGTACTCGTCACTTTAATATTTGTATTGCCAGAATAGGAAGACTTTTCAGTCGATTTTCCCAATCACTACTTTACCATGGATGCTTCCCAGTCGCTGATATTATTCAAGGATAACTGGTTTCGGGAAGGGTCTTAGGGATAATTCACATTGCAAAATGTCATCAAATAACGATTCCAGTCGAATCCATTACATTCACTTACGTGCTAATATCATTGGGAAAGGTATGAATCCTCTCCTTCTCCTCCCAGCTATGGGTAAAGCATGACAGACCGGGTTCTATATCCTTGGATGGCAACTGGTCTACCGCAGAAAGGAATGGCAAACAACTGTGGGAAAAAATCTGCCTCGTCAGTCATGTATCGAAAGATACATGATTGCCTTAGCCTGTATCACGCATAACACATAACTGACATATTTCTTTATATAAAAATAGACTTTCGCGTTTTGTTATTCTAAAATTTCATATTTTTCTAATATCTTATTTGATTTATTATTTAGCATTTTTATCATAATGTCCACCCAATACAAGGCCTAAGAGCCCCTCAAGGTAGAAGGTTAGTGTTTGGTATTGTATGTAAGAGAGGCAAAAAGGGAAGTTCATGGTGCTATTCAGAAAAGATAACGGTTAACCCTAGTGTTGAAGAGGTCAAGATTGTAGTGATTGTGAAAGCATTTTATCGGGAGTTTGTTCCACAAAGCATCCGTCCAAAATTAACTTCATTCTAACCCGATTGAATACAAAGGTAATGGGGAGGATTCACATTTGTGTACGTGGCATGGTGGGCTCCAATTGTAAAGGTTAGGTTAGTTGGACTTTTTTTTAATTCTATAAAGAATAACTTTTTTTTTAATAGAGTATATTAATGTCTTTTAGCTACTGGGCACTTGAATTTAAAATCATGATACAATTTCGCAGATTAAATTTTACTAATGTTGCAAATCTGACACATATCTGACCGCTCGTTTCCCAGTATGACTGTCTATTTTAACGACTAGCCAATCTCTATTACAGACGCCTGATCAGGCATATTTGTGTTTGTTCAACACTAACAGAGCAAACCTGCAGCTTTGCTGAGCGGATCTAAGTTAAAGTTTCGGTGAGAGAGAGCATAATCGGGCGTGATCATCTGTTTAAACAAGGCCAGCACGCTCAAATGATGGCTTGGGAATTCGTGTTAGCACAGCCAACGATGGACAATTCCATTTAACGAATTTCGTCAACTCGTATTAATTTCAGGCACTTCGCAAAAAACAGCTAATATCAAGTAATTGCCTTCCTGACAAATCGACCATGTTGAGATTCGAACCCATATCTCATGGTCAGAATGCACGTCAATTTATGATTTGCACATCGATGGACAGACAATTTTTTCTTTTGAAATCCACTCACAAGGATTGGATAAACTCGTGGTATGCCTTTCAGGATCTCTGCCTATAAACAAATATCAACTTAAATAGTCTTTTCACCAAATAGGTTTTTAAACAAGATTTTCAAGCAATGGATGCCAATGTTGTGAGACCTCTAAAATGTCCTTTGCATAAAAAAAGAAAGAAAAAAAAAAGGAATGAAATGAAATATCTTTTTAACTCGGATTAAAATTCAATTGTTTACTACTAAAATCTTCGATACCATCGCACTGGCAATATTTGCGTTAGAATCTATTAAAGGAATGTTCATTTTTTTTAATGAATGTGTTTTTCTATTTTTTTACATTCGGACGAAACATATTTCCTAGAATTTCATTAATCAATTTTCCTGGTGGCTTCACATATTTTTCGAGCAGGAAAATCAGTATTTCTTTCATAATCATCATCATAAAAATATCTGTAATAATACAGCATGACGAATTAACTTAACTTGAAGAGTGGCTAATGTAATCGGTCACTATAAAATGGCGAAGTATAATTGATTGTCTGGACGGAAGTTTTTTTAAACTCATCTTTGATACCTTTGGAGTATTGGTTCACTACGCAATTTCGCTTTTGTATTTAATCTAGACGAAAATAAAGATCGATAGATTTGTTTTTTTAAAACCTACAGCCCGTTGTGATTTATTTAAAACCGAAACCTATTTTGGATTGCAAGAACAATACATTTTTGCATTCACAATTTTTGATTGTTAATCGTAAAGGTTTGTTGCTGACAGACTATAATGCAAGACCACTTATCGCTCGAGTTACTCAGGAAAAAATTATGCCACTAAATATGGAAGTTTTGCCTCGTTTTCCTTACTCTCTTGCCACTGATTTATATAACTCATCTTTTCATATAATGGCAGCATTTTTTAGAGGGAATACTTTTTATTATTTCTTCAGAAGTTAAACATTATATTCACTGTTTCTTCGCATCGAAAGTCTGTAGAATTTTACACGTGAGGGTATAAGAATTTCTCATATAAATGATATTGATTTGTTTTTACAGTTTATTAACATTTGGTGAGTTATCTAAAGCCAAAACATATTTTAGATCGCAAGCATAATTCTTTTTGTTTGCGAATGAATAGTGCATAAACAATTATTTTAGAATAACAATGTTTTTACCAGATACAGTTCCGACCGTTTAACCCACAGCTGGCGGGAAGAGAGTAATTCGTACCTTTTCCCAGAATATTTGCGCATAAGGGAATATATCTCATCCGGCTGTGATTTGAACTCAGCAATCCGATTTAACATTCGCATCCACTATTGTATCCGTGAGATAAATAATCGCCTACGCTTACACATGATACAATTTTATTTAAAGTGATGCAAAATTAAATACTACTTCTTCTTCTGTTCTTTGCCCTGACGTATTAAGGCGTGGACAATCATCATCCCTCAACAGCTTTCAATTTTTTTTTATTCCTTCCAAATCCTGATTTGTCATACGTTCACAAAAGTACGTTACGTATGTTACCAGCTGTTCTCCATGTTCATCTTAATACCAATCAGATAGAGAAATAGAAAGATATGGACCTTAATACATATATATATATTATAATTTTATCATATATATATTATAATTTTATCATATATATATATATATTATAATTTTATCATATATATTATATGATAAATTTACAATAAATAAATATCACTCTACTATCGGTATCGAGGTCTCTTTTGGATTAATTCTGTGAAAGTTAGAATTTATATATTACTTTCGTTCTCATTGCATCGAATACATACATACATACATACATATATATATATATATATATATATATATATATATATATATATATATATATATTGCTTATTGAGGCAGCATTTTTTCATTGATGCATGCTTCATTAAATAAAACCTAGCCTGAACAAAATAAACCATGAAATCTCCACAAATATTCTTAAATGCCTATAGTTAATAGCAGAAGCCATTGGTTTATACCAACGGCTTCCCATAATTAATACTTCTCATTTTCACTCTCGCGTGGTCATGTGTGACGTCATGAGCTGCAGAGCGATTTTCGCTACCAGCGTCTCGTATGTACGAGTTTATCTTTGCTTGGAAATCTTCCATGTAAACATAAACAGACTATCATTATTGTTTTGTCCCTGTATTGTTAAATATATTATAATGTAATTGTCATCTTAGATAATGGCTTATGTAAGCCGAAAGCTTAGGATTAAAAAGAAAATGTATCAATATATGTGATTTTCCTTCTTCGTTTAATGATAATGTTATTAAGCTTTTTCGACGATATGAAAAGAATTTGCATAAAATAAATAGGCGAAACTTGTCTATATTATTTAATGAAACATGCATCAATATGCATACATACACACACAAATATATATATATATATATATATATATATATATATATATATATAGATAGATAGATAGATAGATAGATAGATAGATAGATTAATTAAATAATTAAGAAATAGACAATCTTAAGTTTCCATGACTATAACTTATTTAACCAGAAAATGTATTTTACACATTTTTACATGACCGGATGAACCAGGAAAATATTTTTCTGGGGAAATAAATTATAATCATGGAAACTTAAGGTTGTCTATTTTTTAATTATTTAATTAATTCATTTAATAAATATTTGCTCTGGTTTTACATTGAGCTCTCTGGATCATATCCTCTTTGGAATTATGTACACGGATTACCAAACCCTTCATTACCTTACTATATATATATATACATATATATATATATATATATATATATATATATATATATATATATATACATATATATATATATATATATATATATATATATATTGTCAAAAGCAAAAGATTTCTCTGTATACTTCTGTAGAAGCACCTTCCTGTTGCTCGACGTACACTTTCATCTGTATGGAAATTGTTCAGCTTTAAGAGGATTGATAGTACATAGCACTTCTGTCTTCACTATGTTTCTAACGAAATTTTCCCGTTTCTTAATTCTTTGCTTAGCTTTCGAAAGGTACTTCACTATTCTAATGAACATTCAGATTTCCGTATCTAATTTTTCCATTCTTTGTTATAGAACTTATCAGATATTTACATTTTTTAATTTCCTTTATTTTGACATCGCTGTTTCTTAGCTGACATCTTGGGTTAACCCACTTACTAATGATCCTACATTCAGTTTTCTTAAAGTTGGTGATTAGATCTTTCTTCTCGCTTATTACTACTTTGATACGAAAGAAAAACGACAGTATGTATTATATTAACGTTCATATCTATCTATCTATCTATCTATCTATCTATCTATCCAGTCTGTTCCTATCTATCTATCTATCTATCTATCTATCTATCTATCTATCTATCTATCTATCTATCTATCCGTTGAGTGGTTCTTCCCTTTTTGCATAAATGGACTCATCCAGTATATACATATACTACTGCTATGTGAAGACCCGAGAGAGAAAGGAAGAAGGGGAGTGAGAGGTTGTAGGTAAGCGGAAGAGTGAGCGTAAGGTAACAGACAGACAGAACGAACGAACGTAGCCAGCAAGAATTATCGTGAGCGAGCACGTAGACTCAGTAAGAAGTCATACAGCGATACTTCAATACCAAAGACTGTATAGATATTTTGCTACTAACCCGTATTCCTGGAACTACTAACCTGCATTACAAGTTTGTATTATTACGTGAATACATTATTTTCATATATTCATTCCTGGCGTTTGTTATTTATTTGTACCGGATTTCAACCCGGAATCCACAACAATCCTATGGAACTAGCGTTACTAAATCGGAAATAGGTTATGTAGGATGTGCTGAAAAGTTCATAGGCTGGCTAGGAAGACACAATGATAGTGATGTGAAATTTTGTCTGAATCTACGGGCTCGGAGATACCCACATTAAAAAGGCCTTGTGCCACATTCAATCCTCGCGGGTGGATTGATAAATACTATCTATCTATCTAGCTAGCTATCTAGCTATCTATCTAGCTAGCTATGTATGTATGTATCTATCTAGCTATCTATCTATCTTAGCTCATATGTATCTATCAATCGATCGTAGTTCATATCTATCTATCTATCTATCTATCTATCTATCTGACTGATACTGACTCTTTTCACTATTTGAAGTGACGTCACATATTGGACCTAGGGGAAGGGTTTGTTGTGGCAAAACGGATGTTCTGTCTCCCTTTTTTTACTTTGTCGAAATAAACTTTCTTACTAACAGGAACCGTTCGCAACTGTTCAATTTAAAATTTATTTATTTTTTTACATTAATAACTGGACAGGAAAATATTTTCGTCCTTTGACAAAACAATTTCACAGAAATAATTTTTCTTTCATTTCCGTAGCGTTACTTTATCGAAAATTTACTATGAAACAACTAATTGCTATTATGTAGTTACTGTACATGACCAAAGTTCCCAAAAGTTAACGTTGACACAGATGAGTAAGAGAAATAATTCAGATAAAAGTGGCATTTCATCTGTTACAAATTGGTCCAAGAGGCTTTATAAGTTATTTAATTAAACTTTGTTTCATTAAGCAAACCAGGTTTTTTTTGAAGTGCTATATCCTTTTGGTTACGCTTGCTTCCTGTAACTTATTGCTCTAAGGAACATTTGACGCTTACCATCCCTCTCCGCCTCTTGATCTGCTATCACTTCTCTTGCTTAAATATGGATTGACCCAAGAGGTTACGTTAAAGAAAGTAACGTCCACTTGTACGAGAAATATCCTCGCTTTATTAACGGGTAAATAAAGCATTTTACATTTTCTTATGAATACTTATATCGACCATGTTTATATGTAGATAGATATTATAAATATTTTTTTTTTATATCTACATCGATGCAAACGTGAATGTATATGTATATATATATACATTTGTATAGTCCTCTTAAGACAGAGTGTTTCGCTGTATCACAGTTCATTAGTGTGTATAATATGCGATTGCTTCAAGCCAGGAATGAAGCCCGGCTCATTTGACATCATTCAGAGTCTCTCATCCTTAGGGCATCAGCGCACGAGAAAGGGAATTTTTGACAGATTATATACGAGATAAAAGCATTACCCACTCTCAGAGTGCTGAATTCATAGCGAAGAACATTTAGCCTTATTTAGTAGCAGCCGATAAATTACCTTTCTTCAAAAGTGCTAAACCTACGAGAAGGAACATATATAGTGCATTATATTTCATACTACATAATAGATATGTATATTTGTTATATAACTGCATTTGGAGGTACGTATATATATATATATATATATATATATATATATATATATATATATATATATATATCAGGTCATCCCATAAGTTCTGTCTGAATTTTAACTTTTTGTCAAAATGAACGAAATTTAATGAGTATTTTATAATGCCTAATGGAGCTGAACATTATTTTTTATGTTTAGATACATTTAAACTGATCAAATTTTATTTCATAAAACAATAAATTTAAATTTTGTTTGATTAAAATCATGCTAACATGTAAGTACCCAAGAATCATTTGAGGCACATAATGCTTTATGAGTTCAAGAAAGGAAACTCAGCAGCCGAAGCGGTTAGAAACATTCACTCAGTTTATGGAGAGGAATGTGGGAATGAAAGAACTTGCAGAAGATGGTTTGCAAGATTCAGAGGTAGAGATTTCACTCTTGAAGATGAAGATCGAACCGGACGTCCAGTTGAGTTTGACGAAAAGCTTCTTGAAGCAGCCATTGAAGAAAATCCTGCTTTATCAGTTGAGGAATTGGCAATGGTTCTCAGTTCAACTGTTCATCGTCATCTTCAACAACTTGGAAAAGTTCCTAAACTTGGAAAATGGGTGCCTCATGAATTGTCTGAAAATAACCTCAAATCCCGAGTTGACATCTGCTCTTCTCTCCATTCTCGCCAACTTGTTTTTCCTTTTTTGGATAGACTTGTGACTGGCGACGAAAAATGGATCTTTTATCGAAATGTTAAGCGTCGTAGACAGTTATTTGGTAAAGGGGAAGTACCCCAGCCACAGCGGAAAAGGGAACTTCATGGGCAAAACGTTCTTTCAATCTGGTGGGATCGCCAATGAATGATCCACTTTGAATTCATACCACCTAATGCAACAATTAATACTCAAATATACTGCCAGCTATTAGAGCGTTTGAACCAAGCTTTGAGGAAAAAAAGACCTGCTCTAGTGAATCGAAAAAAGGTGATTTTCATCAGGACAATGCGCGACCCCACACAGCAAGAATCACGGCACAAACGATCGAAGAACTTGGTTGAGAGAAAATTCCTTATTCACCTTATTCTCCCGATCTTTCTCCTTCAGACTACCATTTGTTTCGTAGCTTACAGAATCATTTGGAAGAAACAGCTTTTGTAACACAGGAAGAGGTTAAAACTAACATTTCTGAGTTCTTCGAATCAAAGCGAAAATAATTTTCCAGTAATGGAATTAGTAAGCTTGTTAATAGATGGAAGTAAGACATAGATAATCAGGGAAAATACATTGTTGATTGAATATGTAATTAAATGTAACATTTGGTCACTTGTTTTCTTTATTCAATATTCGGACAGAACTTATGGGATGACCTGCTATATATATATATATATATATATATATATATATATATATATATATATATATGCATAGATATAGTTTTAAAGTGTTCTATGTTTACGGGATAAAGTGCTCAATATCAGAGATAGGGCATATGTAAATATAAATATAAAAGTGAACATTGAAGTGAAAACTCAGAGTCGACAGGCTGTTTCATGCTAGACGTAATCGTCAGGTCGCCCGATAGTGTCTAGCATGAAACAGCCTTTCACCTCTGAGTGTTCACTTCAATGTTCACTTTTATATATATATATAGAGAGAGAGACAGAGACAGAGACAGAGACAGAGTCAGCTGCAAAATATTTATGCGTAAGTATTAAAGCAGTTAAGCAGATTTGTTTGTATAATCAATGCAATACGTTTTGTGTGAATATTTTGTTTTTTATTACTGTATACCTAGTTTTGCACATATATACATAAATAAATAAATACATACATACATACATATATATATATATATATATATATATATATATATATATATATATATATATATGAAAAAAAAGAAAAGGAAAAAGCTATTTTTAGCCGATGCATTTCTTCTTCTGAGGGACTTTTAAATTTCAAGCACCTGATGAACATGCATAAACTTTCTCAGATTTAAAAGCCATGCTAAACCAATGACATCCATGCTTTTGTATATAATAACTTGCAACAAAATAAATCCTGGGTTGGCTTAATAAAGTCAGAGGAACAAACGCATCGACTAGTTTTTCCTCTTGTCTCTTTTGATCAATTTTACACACGTCCATATATATATATATATATATATATATATATATATATATATATATACACATATACATACATAAATACAGGGTGTTTGAAAAGTAATTCTTTATTTTATGGATTTGAAACTGCGTCCTCTAGGGAAAACAGTCATTACATGTTACGTACGTTACACCGACTAGAATCGAATGACTTTTCCCATAGAGGACACAGGTTCGAATTCTTCCGGAGAACGCATATTCTCTAAGAAGATTTCTCGAATATTCAGGCCGGTAAGATGTAAATAATTAAATAT
>OZ010572.1:121567744-121632744 GCA_963932145.1 Acanthosepion lycidas
AAATACAGAGGACAAAACAAAAGAATGGCTTTGTTTTTGTCACATTCTGGCAACACCAACCTCCATAAATGATAAATAGTTAGTAACTCAGAAATAAATCGGTGAACGGAGTTCGAATACCAATCGAGTTCGTTGCATTCGCTTTCACGGAAATGCCTTTAAAAAATGTAGGAGTCTATCTATTTTAACGCCAGTTCCGAGTTAAATAGTGGGGCAGATTGGGGCGTTCACCCTTGGGTGGCAACCAGTCCAGAAGAAGTAAAACTGAACTTGATAATCCGTGCGATGAAACTCGTTATTGTGGGAACACGTGGTCATCTAAGGAAAGAAAACTGTTAGCAATGAAATTTTTTCTGAGAATAGCGATGTTGGGAGTGGGGGAAAACACATCACGATGTGGAACAATTTGATTGTAGAAACCTCCTTACGTGCCACCGGACGCCAAAGTACATAAATAACCCGCCCCCCCCCAAAAAAAAAACAAAAACAAAAAACAAGGTTAAGTAGCCATGTTATCCGTATTGTATAAGGACCTTGGGATATCGAAACCCCTCAAAATGCCGCAAGTCCTTCGATAGCAAATTGCCACGATAATTACCGATGTCATGTCTTTAACTGCAATTTCGAAATAAGTGGTACGTTAGAACATTGTAAATGCTAATCTACCATGTGAGACAATCTTTAGGGAGGACAGAGTAATTAAAAGATATGTTATGAATAAACCCTTGAACATTGCGGTAGGAATTTCAAGGCAAATAAAAGTTAATCACTCTTAGGAGGTAAGTCACCCTATACATGTCTCGACAATTAAAGGTATTTGAATTGAAAGCTCGAATTAATAAACATATATTTAAAGAATAAAGAACACGATTTTTTATGATGGACAAACTATTTATGAAATTCAAAATACACCCTTTCATGTTCAATACCATGCTGAACTCTGTAAGAAAGACTTCTGCAAAACATTTGAAACAATTATACATCAATTTCAGAAAATTTGTCAGAAATTGCTTATTTTGATTGAATTGTTTTCGGTTTCAGAAACAGAAGGCGCTTAATTCGTTGGTGACATGACAACCGGTTAGGGACGTCACTCAATACAGACAAATTCACTTCAACCGAGAGGTTGCTTTCCTTAGCCCGGGCTCCTCATTGTCCAGGCAGTGGCTAAATCTTCCTCCCCAGCAGCATACAAGTTCATGTTGCCGCTTCCCTTTGAGATTATATCTTTCCTAGGTTTAGAAAGATATTCCAGTTCGCATTTCTTAATTTGGGAAAACCCAAGACTCGCTGTTTCCCATTCGTGTAATACGTCCTCGTCTGGGACATAGAAGAATCCGGTCCGTTTGAATCTTGAATCGTGAAAATGACTTCCCCAAACACAGTAGTATCTCCATATTATTTGTAAGACCATTCCTTTTTTACCATTACACTCTGATTTGCGGTGTAGATATGTGTGATGTATTATTAGCAGAGTGTGACTTTGTGTATATCTCAGTAGTATAAACGTTTCTATGAGAACAAAGCATGTTTGTCATTCATGTTCTTTTCAGCCATTCCATTCGGTCCATGAATTCTGGTATACTTATAACACAAATATAATAATGCCCATAATAGGGGAATTACAAATGGGAGTATAAAACTTCATTCTATAGCTCTCACTCGCTACACTGTAAACGAGATGTTTCTATACACTGCACAAGAAAAAGTCTGGGGTTGTTAGGTCTGGTGAACGTGGTGGCCAGAAATGAATATGCAGAAAAACTGTTTATTTAGAAGGATGAGTTTTGGTTTAAAGATTATCTCAGCAATTCAGATCAGTTGAACCTGCAGGTAGATATTTTATTTGATATTGAAAATATAATAAACGGTGAAAGAAGAGTTTTATTTGGTGTGCAGTGTGTCATGGTTTGTGTAACATTAAATTCCGAGGCCTTTTGGATTAAAGCTAAATGACAGAGTAAACACGAATGTGTAGGTAAACTTAGAAAAGCAGTGTGATATTCTTTTAATACAAGCATCTTCCAACTAGTACGGCATATCACTTTGGACAACACCACTGGTCCAATTGCTAAGCGAGTGTAAATATATTGAAGAGAAAATATTAAAGTCATCAGGGCGTCATATCACGTTGGACAACACCACTGGTCCAATTGCTAAGCGAGTGTAGATATATTGAAGAGAAAATATTAAAGTCATCAGGGCGTCATATCACGTTGGACAACACCACTGGTCCAATTGCTAAGCCAATGTAAATATATTGAAGAGAAAATAGTAAAGTCATCAGGGCGTCATATCACGTTGGACAACACCACTGGTCCAATTGCTAAGCAAGTGTAGATATATTGAAGAGAAAATATTAAAGTCATCAGGGCGTCATATCACGTTGGACAACATCACTGGTCAAATTGCTAAGCGAGTGTAAATATATTGAAGAGAAAATATTAAAGTCATCTGGGCGTCATATCACGTTGGACAACACCACTGGTCCAATTGCTAAGCCAATGTAAATATATTCAAGAGAAAATATTAAAGTCATCAGGGCGTCATATCACGTTGGACAACACCACTGGTCCAATTGCTAAGCGAGTGTAAATATATTGAAGAGAAAATATTAAAGTCATCTGGGCGTCATATCACGTTGGACAACACCACTGGTCCAATTGCTAAGCGAGTGTAAATATATTCAAGAGAAAATATTAAAGTCATCAGGGCGTCATATCACGTTGGACAACACCACTGGTCCAATTGCTAAGCCAATGTAAATATATTGAAGAGAAAATATTAAAGTCATCAGGGCGTCATATCACGTTGGACAACACCACTGGTCCAATTGCTAAGCGAGTGTAAATATATTGAAGCGAAAATATTAAAGTCATCTGGGCGTCATATCACGTTGGACAACACCACTGGTCCAATTGCTAAGCGAGGGTAAATATATTCAAGAGAAAATATTAAAGTCATCTGGGCGTCATATCACGTTGGACAACACCACTGGTCCAATTGCTAAGCGAGTGTAAATATATTCAAGAGAAAATATTAAAGTCATCAGGGCGTCATATCACGTTGGACAACACCACTGGTCCAATTGCTAAGCGAGTGTAAATATATTGAAGAGAAAATATTAAAGTCATCAGGGCGTCATATCACGTTGGACAACATCACTGGTCCAATTGCTAAGCGAGTGTAAATATATTGAAGAGAAAATATTAAAGTCATCAGGGCGTCATATCACGTTGGACAACACCACTGGTCTAATTGCTAAGCAAATGTAAATATATTGAAGAGAAAATATTAAAGTCATCAGGGCGTCATATCACGTTGGACAACACCACTGGTCCAATTGCTAAGCCAATGTAAATATATTGAAGAGAAAATATTAAAGTCATCAGGGCGTCATATCACGTTGGACAACACCACTGGTCCAATTGCTAAGCGAGTGTAAATATATTGAAGAGAAAATATTAAAGTCATCAGGGCGTCATATCACGTTGGACAACATCACTGGTCCAATTACTAAGCGAGTGTAAATATATTGAAGAGAAAATATTAAAGTCATCAGGGCGTCATATCACGTTGGACAACACCACTGGTCCAATTGCTAAGCGAGTGTAAATATATTGAAGAGAAAATATTAAAGTCATCAGGGCGTCATATCACGTTGGACAACACCACTGGTCCAATTGCTAAGCGAGTGTAAATATATTGAAGAGAAAATATTAAAGTCATCAGGGCGTCATATTACGTTGGACAACACCACTGGTCTAATTGCTAAGCAAATGTAAATATATTGAAGAGAAAATATTAAAGTCATCAGGGCGTCATATCACGTTGGACAACACCACTGGTCCAATTGCTAAGCGAGTGTAAATATATTGAAGAGAAAATATTAAAGTCATCAGGGCGTCATATCACGTTGGACAACACCACTGGTCCAATTGCTAAGCGAGTGTAAATATATTGAAGAGAAAATATTAAAGTCATCAGGGCGTCATATCACGTTGGACAACACCACTGGTCTAATTGCTAAGCCAATGTAAATATATTGAAGAGAAAATATTAAAGTCATCAGGGCGTCATATCACGTTGGACAACACCACTGGTCCAATTGCTAAGCGAGTGTAAATATATTGAAGAGAAAATATTAAAGTCATCAGGGCGTCATATCACGTTGGACAACACCACTGGTCCAATTGCTAAGCCAATGTAAATATATTGAAGAGAAAATATTAAAGTCATCAGGGCGTCATATCACGTTGGACAACACCACTGGTCCAATTGCTAAGCGAGTGTAAATATATTGAAGAGAAAATATTAAAGTCATCAGGGCGTCATATCACGTTGGACAACACCACTGGTCCAATTGCTAAGCGAGTGTAAATATATTGAAGAGAAAATATTAAAGGCATCAGGGCGTCATATCACGTTGGACAACACCACTGGTCCATGTGCTAAGCGAGTGTAAATATATTCAAGAGAAAATATTAAAGTCATCAGGGCGTCATATCACGTTGGACAACACCACTGGTCCAATTGCTAAGCGAGTGTAAATATATTCAAGAGAAAATATTAAAGTCATCAGGGCGTCATATCACGTTGGACAACACCACTGGTCCAATTGCTAAGCGAGTGTAAATATATTGAAGAGAAAATATTAAAGTCATCAGGGCGTCATATCACGTTGGACAACACCACTGGTCCAATTGCTAAGCCAATGTAAATATATTGAAGAGAAAATATTAAAGTCATCAGGGCGTCATATCACGTTGGACAACACCACTGGTCCAATTGCTAAGCGAGTGTAAATATATTCAAGAGAAATTATTAAAGTCATCAGGGCGTCATATCACGTTGGACAACACCACTGGTCCAATTGCTAAGCGAGTGTAAATATATTGAAGAGAAAATATTAAAGTCATCAGGGCGTCATATCACGTTGGACAACACCACTGGTCCAATTGCTAAGCGAGTGTAAAAATATTCAAGAGAAAATATTAAAGTCATCAGGGCGTCATATCACGTTGGACAACACCACTGGTCCAATTGCTAAGCGAGTGTAAATATATTCAAGAGAAAATATTAAAGTCATCAGGGCGTCATATCACGTTGGACAACACCACTGGTCCAATTGCTAAGCGAGTGTAAATATATTGAAGAGAAAATATTAAAGTCAGCTGGGCGTCATATCACGTTGGACAACACCACTGGTCCAATTGCTAAGCGAGTGTAAATATATTGAAGAGAAAATATTAAAGTCATCAGGGCGTCATATCACGTTGGACAACACCACTGGTCTAATTGCTAAGCAAATGTAAATATATTGAAGAGAAAATATTAAAGTCATCAGGGCGTCATATCACGTTGGACAACACCACTGGTCCAATTGCTAAGCCAATGTAAATATATTGAAGAGAAAATATTAAAGTCATCAGGGCGTCATATCACGTTGGACAACACCACTGGTCCAATTGCTAAGCGAGTGTAAATATATTGAAGAGAAAATATTAAAGTCATCAGGGCGTCATATCACGTTGGACAACACCACTGGTCTAATTGCTAAGCCAATGTAAATATATTGAAAAGAAAATATTAAAGTCATCAGGGCGTCATATCACGTTGGACAACACCACTGGTCCAATTGCTAAGCGAGTGTAAATATATTGAAGAGAAAATATTAAAGTCATCGGGGCGTCATATCACGTTGGACAACACCACTGGTCCAATTGCTAAGCGAGTGTAAATATATTGAAGAGAAAATATTAAAGTCATCAGGGCGTCATATCACGTTGGACAACACCACTGGTCTAATTGCTAAGCCAATGTAAATATATTGAAGAGAAAATATTAAAGTCATCAGGGCGTCATATCACGTTGGACAACACCACTGGTCCAATTGCTAAGCGAGTGTAAATATATTGAAGAGAAAATATTAAAGTCATCAGGGCGTCATATCACGTTGGACAACACCACTGGTCCAATTGCTAAGCGAGTGTAAATATATTGAAGAGAAAATATTAAAGTCATCTGGGCGTCATATCACGTTGGACAACACCACTGGTCCAATTGCTAAGCGAGTGTAAATATATTGAAGAGAAAATATTAAAGTCATCAGGGCGTCATATCACGTTGGACAACACCACTGGTCTAATTGCTAAGCAAATGTAAATATATTGAAGAGAAAATATTAAAGTCATCAGGGCGTCATATCACGTTGGACAAAACCACTGGTCCAATTGCTAAGCCAATGTAAATATATTGAAGAGAAAATATTAAAGTCATCAGGGCGTCATATCACGTTGGACAACACCACTGGTCCAATTGCTAAGCGAGTGTAAATATATTGAAGAGAAAATATTAAAGTCATCAGGGCGTCATATCACGTTGGACAACACCACTGGTCTAATTGCTAAGCCAATGTAAATATATTGAAAAGAAAATATTAAAGTCATCAGGGCGTCATATCACGTTGGACAACACCACTGGTCCAATTGCTAAGCGAGTGTAAATATATTGAAGAGAAAATATTAAAGTCATCAGGGCGTCATATCACGTTGGACAACACCACTGGTCCAATTGCTAAGCGAGTGTAAATATATTGAATAGAAAATATTAAAGTCATCAGGGCGTCATATCACGTTGGACAACACCACTGGTCTAATTGCTAAGCCAATGTAAATATATTGAAGAGAAAATATTAAAGTCATCAGGGCGTCATATCACGTTGGACAACACCACTGGTCCAATTGCTAAGCGAGTGTAAATATATTGAAGAGAAAATATTAAAGTCATCAGGGCGTCATATCACGTTGGACAACACCACTGGTCCAATTGCTAAGCCAATGTAAATATATTGAAGAGAAAATATTAAAGTCATCAGGGCGTCATATCACGTTTGACAACACCACTGGTCCAATTGCTAAGCCAATGTAAATATATTGAAGAGAAAATATTAAAGTCATCAGGGCGTCAGATCACGTTGGACAACACCACTGGTCCAATTGCTAAGCGAGTGTAAATATATTCAAGAGAAAATATTAAAGTCATCAGGGCGTCATATCACGTTGGACAACACCACTGGTCCAATTGCTAAGCCAATGTAAATATATTGAAGAGAAAATATTAAAGTCATCAGGGCGTCATATCACGTTGGACAACACCACTGGTCTAATTGCTAAGCAAATGTAAATATATTGAAGAGAAAATATTAAAGTCATCAGGGCGTCATATCACGTTGGACAACACCACTGGTCCAATTGCTAAGCGAGTGTAAATATATTGAAGAGAAAATATTAAAGTCACAGGGCGTCATATCACGTTGGACAACACCACTGGTCTTATTGCTAAGCGAGTGTAAATATATTGAAAACAAAATATTAAAGTCACAGGGCGTCATATCATGTTGGACAACACCACTGGTCCAATTGCTAAGCCAAGGTAAATATATTGGAGAGAAAATATTAAAGTCATCAGGGGGTCATATCACGATGGACAACACCACTAATCCAATTGCTAAGCAAATGTAAATATATTGAAGAGAACATATTAAAGTCATCAGGGCGTCATATCACGTTGGACAACACCACTGGTCCAATTGCTAAGCGAGTGTAAATATATTGAAGAGAAAATATTAAAGTCATCAGGGCGTCATATCACGTTGGACAACACCACTGGTCTAATTGCTAAGCAAATGTAAATATATTGAAGAGAAAATATTAAAGTCATCAGGGCGTCATATCACGTTGGACAACACCACTGGTCTAATTGCTAAGCAAATGTAAATATATTGAAGAGAAAATATTAAAGTCATCAGGGCGTCATATCACGTTGGACAACACCACTGGTCTAATTGCTAAGCAAATGTAAATATATTGAAGAGAAAATATTAAAGTCATCAGGGCGTCATATCACGTTGGACAACACCACTGGTCCAATTGCTAAGCGAGTGTAAATATATTCAAGAGAAAATGTTAAAGTCATCAGGGCGTCATATCACGTTGGACAACACCACTGGTCCAATTGCTAAGCGAGTGTAAATATATTCAAGAGAAAATATTAAAGTCATCAGGGCGTCATATCACGTTTGACAACACCACTGGTCTAATTGCTAAGCGAGTGTAAATATATTCAAGAGAAAATATTAAAGTCATCAGGGCGTCATATCACGTTGGGCAACACCACTGGTCCAATTGCTAAGCCAATGTAAATATATTGAAGAGAAAATATTAAAGTCATCAGGGCGTCATATCACGTTTGACAACACCACTGGTCTAATTGCTAAGCGAGTGTAAATATATTGAAGAGAAAATATTAAAGTCATCAGGGCGTCATATCACGTTGGACAACACCACTGGTCCAATTGCTAAACGAGTGTAAATATATTGAAGAGAAAATATGAAAGTCACCAGGGCGTCATATCACGTTGGACAACATCACTGGTCCAATTGCTAAGCGATTGTAAATATGTCGAAGAGAAAATATTAAAGTCATCAGGGCGTCATATCACTTTGGACAACACCACTGGTCCAATTACTAAGCGAGTGTAAATATATTGAAGAGAAAATATTAAAGTCATCAGGCCGTCATATCACGTTGGACAACAACACTGGTCCAATTGCTAAGCGAGTGTAGATATATTGAAGAGAAAATATTAAAGTCATCTGGGCGTCATATCACGTTGGACAACACCACTGGTCCAATTGCTAAACGAGTGTAAATATATTGAAGAGAAAATATGAAAGTCACCAGGGCGTCATATCACGTTGGACAACACCACTGGTCTAATTGCTAAGCGAGTGTAAATATATTGAAGAGAAAATATTAAAGTCATCAGGGCGTCATATCACGTTGGACAACATCACTGGTCTAATTGCTAAGCGAGTGTAAATATATTGAAGAGAAAATATTAAAGTCATCAGGGCGTCATATCACGTTTGACAACACCACTGGTCCAATTGCTAAGCGAGTGTAAATATATTCAAGAGAAAATATTAAAGTCATCAGGGCGTCATATCACGTTGGACAACACCACTGGTCCAATTGCTAAGCGAGTGTAAATATATTCAAGAGAAAATATTAAAGTCATCAGGGCGTCATATCACGTTGGACAACACCACTGGTCCAATTGCTAAGCGAGTGTAAATATATTCAAGAGAAAATATTAAAGTCATCAGGGCGTCATATCACGTTTGACAACACCACTGGTCTAATTGCTAAGCGAGTGTAAATATATTGAAGAGAAAATATGAAAGTCATCAGGGCGTCATATCACGTTGGGCAACACCACTGGTCCAATTGCTAAGCCAATGTAAATATATTGGAGAGAAAATATTAAAGTCATCAGGGGGTCATATCACGATGGACAACACCACTAATCCAATTGCTAAACGTGTGTAAATATATTGAAGAGAAAATATGAAAGTCACCAGGGCGTCATATCACGTTGGACAACATCACTGTTCCAATTGCTAAGCGATTGTAAATATGTCGAAGAGAAAATATTAAAGTCACCAGGGCGTCATATCACTTTGGACAACACCACTGGTCCAATTACTAAGCGAGTGTAAATATATTGAAGAGAAAATATTAAAGTCATCAGGGCGTCATATCACGTTGGACAACAACACTGGTCCAATTGCTAAGCGAGTGTAGATATATTGAAGAGAAAATATTAAAGTCATCAGGCCGTCATATCACGTTGGACAACAACACTGGTCCAATTGCTAAGCGAGTGTAGATATATTGAAGAGAAAATATTAAAGTCATCTGGGCGTCATATCACGTTGGACAACACCACTGGTCCAATTGCTAAGCGAGTGCAGATATATTGAAGAGAAAATATTAAAGTCATCTGGGCGTCATATCACGTTGGACAACACCACTGGTCCAATTGCTAAACGAGTGTAAATATATTGAAGAGAAAATATGAAAGTCACCAGGGCGTCATATCACGTTGGACAACATCACTGGTCCAATTGCTAAGCGATTGTAAATATGTCGAAGAGAAAATATTAAAGTCACCAGGGCGTCATATCACTTTGGACAACACCACTGGTCCAATTACTAAGCGAGTGTAAATATATTGAAGAGAAAATATTAAAGTCATCAGGGCGTCATATCACGTTGGACAACAACACTGGTCCAATTGCTAAGCGAGTGTAGATATATTGAAGAGAAAATATTAAAGTCATCTGGGCGTCATATCACATTGGACAACACCACTGGTCCAATTGCTAAGCGAGTGTAAATATATTGAAGAGAAAATATTAAAGTCATCAGGTCGTCATATCACGTTGGACAACAACACTGGTCCAATTGCTAAGCGAGTGTAGATATATTGAAGAGAAAATATTAAAGTCATCTGGGCGTCATATCACGTTGGACAACACCACTGGTCCAATTGCTAAGCGAGTGTAAATATATTGAAGAGAAAATATTAAATTCACAGGGCGTCATATCACGTTGGACAACACCACTGGTCCAATTGCTAAGCGAGTGTAGATATATTGAAGAGAAAATATTAAAGTCATCAGGCCGTCATATCACGTTGGACAACAACACTGGTCCAATTGCTAAGCGAGTGTAGATATATTGAAGAGAAAATATTAAAGTCATCTGGGCGTCATATCACGTTGGACAACACCACTGGTCCAATTGCTAAACGAGTGTAAATATATTGAAGAGAAAATATGAAAGTCACCAGGGCGTCATATCACGTTGGACAACATCACTGGTCCAATTGCTAAGCGATTGTAAATATGTCGAAGAGAAAATATTAAAGTCACCAGGGCGTCATATCACTTTGGACAACACCACTGGTCCAATTACTAAGCGAGTGTAAATATATTGAAGAGAAAATATTAAAGTCATCAGGGCGTCATATCACGTTGGACAACAACACTGGTCCAATTGCTAAGCGAGTGTAGATATATTGAAGAGAAAATATTAAAGTCATCTGGGCGTCATATCACGTTGGACAACACCACTGGTCCAATTGCTAAGCGAGTGTAAATATATTGAAGAGAAAATATTAAAGTCATCAGGCCGTCATATCACGTTGGACAACAACACTGGTCCAATTGCTAAGCGAGTGTAGATATATTGAAGAGAAAATATTAAAGTCATCTGGGCGTCATATCACGTTGGACAACACCACTGGTCCAATTGCTAAGCGAGTGTAAATATATTGAAGAGAAAATATTAAATTCACAGGGCGTCATATCACGTTGGACAACACCACTGGTCTAATTGCTAAGCGAGTGTAAATATATTGAAGAGAAAATATTAAAGTTATCTGGGCGTCATATCACGTTTGACAACACCACTGGTCCAATTGCTAAGCCAATGTAAATATATTGGAGAGAAAATATTAAAGTCATCAGGGGGTCATATCACGATGGAAAACACCACTAATCCAATTGCTAAGCAAATGTAAATATATTGAAGAGAAAATATTAAAGTCATCAGGGCGTCATATCACGTTGGACAACACCACTGGTCCAATTGCTAAGCGAGTGTAAATATATTCAAGAGAAAATATTAAAGTCATCAGGGCGTCATATCACGTTGGACAACACCACTGATCCAATTGCTAAGCCAATGTAAATATATTGAAGAGAAAATATTAAAGTCATCAGGGCGTCATATCACGTTGGACAACACCACTGGTCCAATTACTAAGCGAGTGTAAATATATTGAAGAGAAAATATTAAAGTCATCAGGGCGTCATATCACGTTGGACAACATCACTGGTCCAATAGCTAAGCGAGTGTAGATATATTGAAGAGAAAATATTAAAGTCATCTGGGCGTCATATCACGTTGGAGAACACCACTGGTCCAATTGCTAAGCGAGTGTAAATATATTGAAGAGAAAATATTAAAGTCACAGGGCGTCTATCACGTTGGACAACACCACTGGTCTAATTGCTAAGCGAGTGTAAATATATTGAAGAGAAAATATTAAAGTCATCAGGGCGTCATATCACGTTGGACAACATCACTGGTCTAATTGCTAAGCGAGTGTAAATATATTGAAGAGAAAATATTAAAGTCATCATTGCGTCATATCACGTTGGACAACACCACTGGTCTTATTGCTAAGCGAGTGTAAATATATTGAAGACAAAATATTAAAGTCACAGGGCGTCATATCATGTTGGACAACACCACTGGTCCAATTACTAAGCCAATGTAAATATATTGGAGAGAAAATATTAAAGTCATCAGGGCGTCATATCACGATGGACAACACCACAAATCCAATTGCTAAGCAAATGTAAATATATTGAAGAGAAAATATTAAAGTCATCAGGGCGTCATATCACGTTGGACAACACCACTGGTCCAATTGCTAAGCGAGTGTAGATATATTTAAGAGAAAATATTAAAGTCACCAGGGCGTCATATCACGTTGGACAACACCAGTGGTCCAATTGCTAAGCGAGTGTAAATATATTTAAGAGAAAATATTAAAGTCACCAGGGCGTCATATCACGTTGGACAACACCACTGGTCCAATTGCTAAGCGAGTGTAAATATATTTAAGAGAAAATATTAAAGTCATCAGGGCGTCATATCACGTTGGACAACACCACTGGTCCAATTGCTAAGCGAGTGTAAATATATTTAAGAGAAAATATTAAAGTCATCAGGGCGTCATATCACGTTGGACAACACCACTGGTCCAATTGCTAACCGAGTGTAAATATATTGAAGAGAAAATATTAAAGTCATCATTGCGTCATATCACGTTGGACAACACCACTGGTCTTATTGCTAAGCGAGTGTAAATATATTGAAGACAAAATATTAAAGTCACAGGGCGTCATATCATGTTGGACAACACCACTGGTCCAATTACTAAGCCAATGTAAATATATTGGAGAGAAAATATTAAAGTCATCAGGGCGTCATATCACGATGGACAACACCACAAATCCAATTGCTAAGCAAATGTAAATATATTGAAGAGAAAATATTAAAGTCATCAGGGCGTCATATCACGTTGGACAACACCACTGGTCCAATTGCTAAGCGAGTGTAAATATATTTAAGAGAAAATATTAAAGTCATCAGGGCGTCATATCACGTTGGACAACACCACTGGTCCAATAGCTAAGCGAGTGTAGATATATTGAAGAGAAAATATTAAAGTCATCAGGGCGTCATATCACGTTGGACAACACCACTGGTCCAATTGCTAAGCGAGTGTAAATATATTTAAGAGAAAATATTAAAGTCACCAGGGCGTCATATCACGCTGGACAACATCACTGGTCAAATTGCTAAGCGAGTGTAAATATATTTAAGAGAAAATATTAAAGTCATCAGGGCGTCATATCACGTTGGACAACACCACTGGTCCAATTGCTAAGCGAGTGTAGATATATTTAAGAGAAAATATTAAAGTCACCAGGGCGTCATATCACGTTGGACAACACCAGTGGTCCAATTGCTAAGCGAGTGTAAATATATTTAAGAGAAAATATTAAAGTCACCAGGGCGTCATATCACGTTGGACAACACCACTGGTCCAATTGCTAAGCGAGTGTAAATATATTTAAGAGAAAATATTAAAGTCATCAGGGCGTCATATCACGTTGGACAACACCACTGGTCCAATTGCTAAGCGAGTGTAAATATATTTAAGAGAAAATATTAAAGTCATCAGGGCGTCATATCACGTTGGACAACACCACTGGTCCAATTGCTAACCGAGTGTAAATATATTTAAGAGAAAATATTAAAGTCATCAGGGCGTCATATCACGTTGGACAACACCACTGGTCCAATTGCTAAGCGAGTGTAAATATATTTAAGAGAAAATATTAAAGTCATCAGGGCGTCATATCACGTTGGACAACATCACTGGTCCAATTGCTAAGCGAGTGTAAATATATTTAAGAGAAAATATTAAAGTCACCAGGGCGTCATATCACGTTGGACAACACCACTGGTCCAATTGCTAAGCGAGTGTAAATATATTTAAGAGAAAATATTAAAGTCATCAGGGCGTCATATCACGTTGGACAACACCACTGGTCCAATTGCTAAGCGAGTGTAAATATATTTAAGAGAAAATATTAAAGTCACCAGGGCGTCATATCACGTTGGACAACATCACTGGTCAAATTGCTAAGCGAGTGTAAATATATTTAAGAGAAAATATTAAAGTCATCAGGGCGTCATATCACGTTGGACAACACCACTGGTCCAATTGCTAAGCGAGTGTAGATATATTTAAGAGAAAATATTAAAGTCACCAGTGCGTCATATCACGTTGGACAACACCAGTGGTCCAATTGCTAAGCGAGTGTAAATATATTTAAGAGAAAATATTAAAGTCACCAGGGCGTCATATCACGTTGGACAACACCACTGGTCCAATTGCTAAGCGAGTGTAAATATATTTAAGAGAAAATATTAAAGTCATCAGGGCGTCATATCACGTTGGACAACACCACTGGTCCAATTGCTAAGCGAGTGTAGATATATTTAAGAGAAAATATTAAAGTCACCAGGGCGTCATATCACGTTGGACAACACCAGTGGTCCAATTGCTAAGCGAGTGTAAATATATTTAAGAGAAAATATTAAAGTCATCAGGGCGTCATATCACGTTGGACAACACCACTGGTCCAATTGCTAAGCGAGTGTAAATATATTTAAGAGAAAATATTAAAGTCATCAGGGCGTCATATCACGTTGGACAACATCACTGGTCAAATTGCTAAGCGAGTGTAAATATATTTAAGAGAAAATATTAAAGTCATCAGGGCGTCATATCACGTTGGACAACACCACTGGTCCAATTGCTAAGCGAGTGTAAATATATTTAAGAGAAAATATTAAAGTCACCAGGGCGTCATATCACGTTGGACAACACCAGTGGTCCAATTGCTAAGCGAGTGTAAATATATTTAAGAGAAAATATTAAAGTCATCAGGGCGTCATATCACGTTGGACAACACCACTGGCCCAATTGCTAAGCGAGTGTAAATATATTTAAGAGAAAATATTAAAGTCATCAGGGCGTCATATCACGTTGGACAACACCAATGGTCCAATTGCTAAGCGAGTGTAAATATATTTAAGAGAAAATATTAAAGTCATCAGGGCGTCATATCACGTTGGACAACACCACTGGTCCAATTGCTAAGCGAGTGTAAATATATTTAAGAGAAAATATTAAAGTCATCAGGGCGTCATATCACGTTGGACAACATCACTGGTCCAATTGCTAAGCGAGTGTAAATATATTTAAGAGAAAATATTAAAGTCACCAGGGCGTCATATCACGTTGGACAACACCACTGGTCCAATTGCTAAGCGAGTGTAAATATATTTAAGAGAAAATATTAAAGTCATCAGGGCGTCATATCACGTTGGACAACACCGGTGGTCCAATTGCTAAGCGAGTGTAAATATATTTAAGAGAAAATATTAAAGTCATCAGGGCGTCATATCACGTTGGACAACACCACTGGTCCAATTGCTAAGCGAGTGTAAATATATTTAAGAGAAAATATTAAAGTCATCAGGGCGTCATATCACGTTGGACAACATCACTGGTCCAATTGCTAAGCGAGTGTAAATATATTTAAGAGAAAATATTAAAGTCATCAGGGCGTCATATCACGTTGGAAAACACCACTGGTCAAATTGCTAAGCGAGTGTAGATATATTGAAGAGAAAATATTAAAGTCACCAGGGCGTCATATCACGTTGGACAACACCAGTGGTCCAATTGCTAAGCGAGTGTAAATATATTTAAGAGAAAATATTAAAGTCATCAGGGCGTCATATCACGTTGGACAACACCACTGGTCAAATTGCTAAGCGAGTGTAGATATATTGAAGAGAAAATATTAAAGTCACCAGGGCGTCATATCACGTTGGACAACACCACTGGTCCAATTGCTAAGCGAGTGTAGATATATTGAAGAGAAAATATTAAAGTCATCAGGGCGTCATATCACGTTGGACAACACCACTGGTCAAATTGCTAAGCGAGTGTAGATATATTGAAGAGAAAATATTAAAGTCATCAGGGCGTCATATCACGTTGGATAACACCACTGGTCCAATTGCTAAGCCAATGTAAATATATTGAAGAGAAAATATTAAAGTCATCAGGGCGTCATATCACGTTGGACAACACCACTGGTCCAATTACTAAGCGAGTGTAAATATATTGAAGAGAAAATATTAAAGTCATCAGGGCGTCATATCACGTTGGACAACATCACTGGTCCAATAGCTAAGCGAGTGTAGATATATTGAAGAGAAAATATTAAAGTCATCTGGGCGTCATATCACGTTGGACAACACCACTGGTTTAATTGCTAAGCGAGTGTAAATATATTGAAGAGAAAATATTAAAGTCATCAGTGCGTCATATCACGTTGGACAACATCACTGGTCTAATTGCTAAGCGAGTGTAAATATATTGAAGAGAAAATATTAAAGTCATCAGGGCGTCATATCACGTTGGACAACACCACTGGTCTTATTGCTAAGCGAGTGTAAATATATTGAAGACAAAATATTAAAGTCACAGGGCGTCATATCATGTTGGACAACACCACTGGTCCAATTACTAAGCCAATGTAAATATATTGGAGAGAAAATATTAAAGTCATCAGGGGGTCATATCACGATGGACAACACCACTAATCCAATTGCTAAGCAAATGTAAATATATTGAAGAGAAAATATTAAAGTCATCAGGGCGTCATATCACGTTGGACAACACCACTGGTCCAATTGCTAAGCGAGTGTAAATATATTCAAGGGAAATTATTAAAGTCATCAGGGCGTCATATCACGTTGGACAACAACACTGGTCCAATTGCTAAGCCAATGTAAATATATTGAAGAGAAAATATTAAAGTCATCAGGGCGTCATATCACGTTGGGCAACACCACTGGTCCAATTTCTAAGCCAATGTAAATATATTGAAGAGAAAATATTAAAGTCATCAGGGCGTCATATCACGTTTGACAACACCACTGGTCTAATTGCTAAGCGAGTGTAAATATAATGAAGAGAAAATATTAAAGTCATCAGGGCGTCATATCACGTTGGACAACACCACTGGTCCAATTGCTAAGCGAGTGTAGATATATTTAAGAGAAAATATTAAAGTCACCAGGGCGTCATATCACGTTGGACAACACCAGTGGTCCAATTGCTAAGCGAGTGTAAATATATTTAAGAGAAAATATTAAAGTCATCAGGGCGTCATATCACGTTGGACAACACCACTGGTCCAATTGCTAAGCGAGTGTAAATATATTTAAGAGAAAATATTAAAGTCATCAGGGCGTCATATCACGTTGGACAACACCACTGGTCCAATTGCTAAGCGAGTGTAAATATATTTAAGAGAAAATATTAAAGTCATCAGGGCGTCATATCACGTTGGACAACATCACTGGTCAAATTGCTAAGCGAGTGTAAATATATTTAAGAGAAAATATTAAAGTCATCAGGGCGTCATATCACGTTGGACAACACCACTGGTCCAATTGCTAAGCGAGTGTAGATATATTTAAGAGAAAATATTAAAGTCACCAGTGCGTCATATCACGTTGGACAACACCACTGGTCCAATTGCTAAGCGAGTGTAGATATATTTAAGAGAAAATATTAAAGTCACCAGTGCGTCATATCACGTTGGACAACACCAGTGGTCCAATTGCTAAGCGAGTGTAAATATATTTAAGAGAAAATATTAAAGTCACCAGGGCGTCATATCACGTTGGACAACACCACTGGTCCAATTGCTAAGCGAGTGTAAATATATTTAAGAGAAAATATTAAAGTCATCAGGGCGTCATATCACGTTGGACAACACCACTGGTCCAATTGCTAAGCGAGTGTAAATATATTTAAGAGAAAATATTAAAGTCATCAGGGCGTCATATCACGTTGGACAACATCACTGGTCCAATTGCTAAGCGAGTGTAAATATATTTAAGAGAAAATATTAAAGTCACCAGGGCGTCATATCACGTTGGACAACACCACTGGTCCAATTGCTAAGCGAGTGTAAATATATTTAAGAGAAAATATTAAAGTCATCAGGGCGTCATATCACGTTGGACAACACCGGTGGTCCAATTGCTAAGCGAGTGTAAATATATTTAAGAGAAAATATTAAAGTCATCAGGGCGTCATATCACGTTGGACAACACCACTGGTCCAATTGCTAAGCGAGTGTAAATATATTTAAGAGAAAATATTAAAGTCATCAGGGCGTCATATCACGTTGGACAACATCACTGGTCCAATTGCTAAGCGAGTGTAAATATATTTAAGAGAAAATATTAAAGTCATCAGGGCGTCATATCACGTTGGAAAACACCACTGGTCAAATTGCTAAGCGAGTGTAGATATATTGAAGAGAAAATATTAAAGTCACCAGGGCGTCATATCACGTTGGACAACACCAGTGGTCCAATTGCTAAGCGAGTGTAAATATATTTAAGAGAAAATATTAAAGTCATCAGGGCGTCATATCACGTTGGACAACACCACTGGTCAAATTGCTAAGCGAGTGTAGATATATTGAAGAGAAAATATTAAAGTCACCAGGGCGTCATATCACGTTGGACAACACCACTGGTCCAATTGCTAAGCGAGTGTAGATATATTGAAGAGAAAATATTAAAGTCATCAGGGCGTCATATCACGTTGGACAACACCACTGGTCAAATTGCTAAGCGAGTGTAGATATATTGAAGAGAAAATATTAAAGTCATCAGGGCGTCATATCACGTTGGATAACACCACTGGTCCAATTGCTAAGCCAATGTAAATATATTGAAGAGAAAATATTAAAGTCATCAGGGCGTCATATCACGTTGGACAACACCACTGGTCCAATTACTAAGCGAGTGTAAATATATTGAAGAGAAAATATTAAAGTCATCAGGGCGTCATATCACGTTGGACAACATCACTGGTCCAATAGCTAAGCGAGTGTAGATATATTGAAGAGAAAATATTAAAGTCATCTGGGCGTCATATCACGTTGGACAACACCACTGGTTTAATTGCTAAGCGAGTGTAAATATATTGAAGAGAAAATATTAAAGTCATCAGTGCGTCATATCACGTTGGACAACATCACTGGTCTAATTGCTAAGCGAGTGTAAATATATTGAAGAGAAAATATTAAAGTCATCAGGGCGTCATATCACGTTGGACAACACCACTGGTCTTATTGCTAAGCGAGTGTAAATATATTGAAGACAAAATATTAAAGTCACAGGGCGTCATATGATGTTGGACAACACCACTGGTCCAATTACTAAGCCAATGTAAATATATTGGAGAGAAAATATTAAAGTCATCAGGGGGTCATATCACGATGGACAACACCACTAATCCAATTGCTAAGCAAATGTAAATATATTGAAGAGAAAATATTAAAGTCATCAGGGCGTCATATCACGTTGGACAACACCACTGGTCCAATTGCTAAGCGAGTGTAAATATATTCAAGGGAAATTATTAAAGTCATTAGGGCGTCATATCACGTTGGACAACAACACTGGTCCAATTGCTAAGCCAATGTAAATATATTGAAGAGAAAATATTAAAGTCATCAGGGCGTCATATCACGTTGGGCAACACCACTGGTCCAATTTCTAAGCCAATGTAAATATATTGAAGAGAAAATATTAAAGTCATCAGGGCGTCATATCACGTTTGACAACACCACTGGTCTAATTGCTAAGCGAGTGTAAATATAATGAAGAGAAAATATTAAAGTCATCAGGGCGTCATATCACGTTGGACAACACCACTGGTCCAATTGCTAAGCGAGTGTAGATATATTTAAGAGAAAATATTAAAGTCACCAGGGCGTCATATCACGTTGGACAACACCAGTGGTCCAATTGCTAAGCGAGTGTAAATATATTTAAGAGAAAATATTAAAGTCACCAGGGCGTCATATCACGTTGGACAACACCACTGGTCCAATTGCTAAGCGAGTGTAAATATATTTAAGAGAAAATATTAAAGTCATCAGGGCGTCATATCACGTTGGACAACACCACTGGTCCAATTGCTAAGCGAGTGTAAATATATTTAAGAGAAAATATTAAAGTCATCAGGGCGTCATATCACGTTGGACAACACCACTGGTCCAATTGCTAAGCGAGTGTAAATATATTTAAGAGAAAATATTAAAGTCATCAGGGCGTCATATCACGTTGGACAACACCACTGGTCCAATTGCTAAGCGAGTGTAAATATATTTAAGAGAAAATATTAAAGTCATCAGGGCGTCATATCACGTTGGACAACATCACTGGTCCAATTGCTAAGCGAGTGTAAATATATTTAAGAGAAAATATTAAAGTCACCAGGGCGTCATATCACGTTGGACAACACCACTGGTCCAATTGCTAAGCGAGTGTAAATATATTTAAGAGAAAATATTAAAGTCATCAGGGCGTCATATCACGTTGGACAACACCACTGGTCCAATTGCTAAGCGAGTGTAAATATATTTAAGAGAAAATATTAAAGTCATCAGGGCGTCATATCACGTTGGACAACATCACTGGTCAAATTGCTAAGCGAGTGTAAATATATTTAAGAGAAAATATTAAAGTCATCAGGGCGTCATATCACGTTGGACAACACCACTGGTCCAATTGCTAAGCGAGTGTAGATATATTTAAGAGAAAATATTAAAGTCACCAGGGCGTCATATCACGTTGGACAACACCAGTGGTCCAATTGCTAAGCGAGTGTAAATATATTGAAGAGAAAATATTAAAGTCATCAGGGCGTCATATCACGTTGGACAACACCACTGGTCCAATTGCTAAGCGAGTGTAAATATATTTAAGAGAAAATATTAAAGTCATCAGGGCGTCATATCACGTTGGACAACACCAGTGGTCCAATTGCTAAGCGAGTGTAAATATATTTAAGAGAAAATATTAAAGTCACCAGGGCGTCATATCACGTTGTCAACACCACTGGTCCAATTGCTAAGCGAGTGTAAATATATTTAAGAGAAAATATTAAAGTCATCAGGGCGTCATATCACGTTGGACAACACCACTGGTCCAATTGCTAAGCGAGTGTAAATATATTTAAGAGAAAATATTAAAGTCATCAGGGCGTCATATCACGTTGGACAACATCACTGGTCCAATTGCTAAGCGAGTGTAAATATATTTAAGAGAAAATATTAAAGTCACCAGGGCGTCATATCACGTTGGGCAACACCACTGGTCCAATTTCTAAGCCAATGTAAATATATTGAAGAGAAAATATGAAAGTCATCAGGGCGTCATATCACGTTTGACAACACCACTGGTCTAATTGCTAAGCGAGTGTAAATATAATGAAGAGAAAATATTGAAGTCATCAGGGCGTCATATCACGTTGGACATCACCACTGGTTTAATTGCTAAGCGAGTGTAAATATATTGAAGAGAAAATATTAAAGTCATCAGGGCGTCATATCACGTTGGACAACACCACTGGTCCAATTGCTAAGCCAATGTAAATATATTGAAGAGAAAATATTAAAGTCATCAGGGCGTCATATCACGTTTGACAACACCACTGGTCTAATTGCTAAGCGAGTGTAAATATAATGAAGAGAAAATATTAAAGTCATCAGGGCGTCATATCACGTTGGGCAACACCACTGGTCCAATTTCTAAGCCAGTGTAAATATATTGAAGAGAAAATATTAAAGTCATCAGGGCGTCATATCACCTTGGGCAACACCACTGATCCAATTTCTAAGCCAATGTAAATATATTGAAGAGAAAATATTAAAGTCATCAGGGCGTCATATCACGTTTGACAACACCACTGGTCTAATTGCTAAGCGAGTGTAAATATAATGAAGAGAAAATATTAAAGTCATCAGGGCGTCATATCACGTTGGACAACACCACTGGTTTAATTGCTAAGCGAGTGTAAATATATTGAAGAGAAAATATTAAAGTCATCAGGGCGTCATATCACGTTGGACAACACCACTGGTCCAATTGCTAAGCCAATGTAAATATATTGAAGAGAAAATATTAAAGTCATCAGGGCGTCATATCACGTTTGACAACACCACTGGTCTAATTGCTAAGCGAGTGTAAATATATTGAAGAGAAAATATTAAAGTCATCAGGGCGTCATATCACGTTGGACAACACCACTGGTCCAATTGCTAAGCCAATGTAAATATATTGAAGAGAAAATATTAAAGTCATCAGGGCGTCATATCACGTTTGACAACACCACTGGTCTAATTGCTAAGCGAGTGTAAATATAATGAAGAGAAAATATTAAAGTCATCAGGGCGTCATATCACGTTGGACAACACCACTGGTTTAATTGCTAAGCGAGTGTAAATATATTGAAGAGAAAATATTAAAGTCATCAGGGCGTCATATCACGTTTGACAACACCACTGGTCTAATTGCTAAGCGAGTGTAAATATATTGAAGAGAAAATATTAAAGTCATCAGGGCGTCATATCACGTTGGCCAACACCACTGGTCCAATTTCTAAGCCAATGTAAATATATTGAAGAGAAAATATTAAAGTCATCAGGGCGTCATATCACGTTTGACAACACCACTGGTCTAATTGCTAAGCGAGTGTAAATATAATGAAGAGAAAATATTAAAGTCATCAGGGCGTCATATCACGTTGGACAACACCACTGGTTTAATTGCTAAGCGAGTGTAAATATATTGAAGAGAAAATATTAAAGTCATCAGGGCGTCATATCACTTTGGACAACACCACTGGTCCAATTGCTAAGCGAGTGTAAATATAATGAAGAGAAAATATTAAAGTCATCAGGGCGTCATATCTCGTTGGACAACACCACTGGTCTAATTGCTAAGCGAGTGTAAATATAATGAAGAGAAAATATTAAAGTCATCAGGGCGTCATATCTCGTTGGACAACACCACTGGTCTAATTGCTAAGCGAGTGTAAATATATTGAAGAGAAAATATTAAAGTCATCAGGGCGTCATATCACGTTGGACAACACCACTGGTTTAATTGCTAAGCGAGTGTAGATATATTGAAGAGAAAATATTAAAGTCATCAGGGCGTCATATCACGTTGGACAACACCACTGGTCCAATTTCTAAGCGAGTGTAAATATATTGAAGAGAAAATATTAAAGTCATCAGGGCGTCATATCACTTTGGACAACACCACTAATCCAATTGCTAAGCGAGTGTAAATATATTGAAGAGAAAATATTAAAGTCATCAGGGCGTCATATCACGTTTGACAACACCACTGGTCTTATTGCTAAGCGAGTGTAAATATATTGAAGAGAAAATATTAATGTAAGGGCTAGAGCTAAGTAAGTTCTAGCGCTAAGTAAGGGCAAAACTTATAGCGAATGATAAAATAGCGAGCTATGTACTTGACGATGCGAATAGATAGCGCAACTGGGATAAGGAGCCTGTGCAAACACTTAAACGCCAGAAGAGTTATGAACTCTTGGTCTGACATGATCGCTCATGACGGATAATAGACGGATACGTGTATGGATCTATATGTTCGTAGACTGACAGTTATTTATTACATATTTATTTATATAATATTCCATGCACACAAGTAATAGGAACACTATATTGAAAATATGTAATTATTTATTGTGTGAACTGTTTGAACTGCTTGATAAGCTTGATTTGTCTGGCAAGGATGTTAGAAAAATGCCGAACATATACTAGGAGAAAACCGCCTACATACGGTTAGAAAAGGAATACAGTAATTATACAAAGAAGATTATATATTGTAAGAAATTTTTTTTGCACATACTGTTTCAGTGATACAAGTTTTACTAATTAACTCATAGGTAGGGAGAAGAGGTGAATTCATACCCTTCCCAAGTGTATTCACGCGTAAGTTAATATAACGAACTGAAATCGAAAATCGCATCTCTGATTAACAAACCCCAAGACATTATCCATTGCATCAGCTGCATCTTCAATCATACAGCACCAGATATTCCCAAAAGGTCACCCATCTACATACTGACAAGGCTCGATGTTGCTTAACTTCGTACGGGAACCGGTGTTTTAACGGTATATATCCGTAAGGAAGTTATGCTTTTGGAGAACATAGAGAAAATATCTTTTGTTACCTTTGTTTTAAAGAACGCATAACGTTCTATAAACTCCTGAATAGTTGGTAATTAATTGAATTCAAAACGGGAGAAGATGGGTGGTTTGGGATTCTTGTACACTAAAATTCTTCAATTTTTTTTTGTATGGGGTCATGCGTAATCATGATGGAGTATTAAACTTTTTTTCCATTAGTCAAACGAGAACTCTTTTCACTGAACTAAGCATTTTAACTTAAAGACTGACATTAGATACCTTCTGTAAACCATGACTGGTACCAACTAAACTTGTCAGAAGAAAAATGACATGATTACTCATTGTCCAGATTTGGCATAGCTTAGATTCCACGCGCAGCTTACCAATGTGTTTTTCTTTCTACGGCTCTTTCTTTTAGCTCTACCTCAGTCTCAAGAATTTGGCTTTTGAAGACGAAAATTTATTCGACCCCACTAATTAATGAGAGAATGCAACTGGAATATAACCACACAGATTATTTTATTTATTTACATTTAATTTAGCAACTAAATCGAGTGTTTGCTTTTCTGACATTACAAAATTTGTTGAAGTTATTTAATACTTAAGAAATTATTAATAATACTTAATTATTATTATTATTATTATTATTTTTTATTTTCTTTGATTTCTGGCGTTTCCACATTTCTTTCCGGGTCACGCCCAGGGACCTAAGTTTAGAAGTGTCATCATGACACTTTCCACTGACAAAAAAAAAAAAAAATTACATAGACGTAAAGTGTGGGCTGTACTTGTCAGAACAATTTTTTTTATCGCTTTGAGGCATGGACTTCCAGGAATCCCTTCGATTAGACTACTGGAATCTTTTCCAACCAGTCCTAGGGCTCCAACTACAACAGGGATTGTTGATGTTCCGATATGCCACATTTTCGAGATTTCTATTTCAAGGTCCTTGTATTTTGACAGCTTTTTGAATACCTTCAAAGATACATTGCAGTCAGCAGAGACTGCCATATCAATAAGGAGGCACCGTTTTTGTTTGTAGTCTTTAATAACAATATCTGGGCTGTTGGCCTTGATTGTTCTGTCAGTGTGTATTGTGTAATCCCATAGAATTGTAACAGGTCCTATCTCCGTAACCGGGTCTGGGTGGTGTTCATACCAGTTTCTTTCAGTTTCCTTCCCGTAGAAGTTGCAGATTTTCCAGTGCAGATATTGGCCCACTCTGTCATGTCGGGTTTTATATTCAGTGGGTGCCAACATCGTGCAACCTCATACAAGATGATCAATCGTTTCTGGATATTTATCACAGAATCTGCATTTTGGGCTGACACAATATTTTAGTATATGTGCTTGATAATTCCTAGTTAGCAAGCATTGGTCCTGCGCAGCAAGGATAAAACCTTCAGTTTCCGCTTTCAACCCTGCACTGCGTAGCCACTGATAGGTATGGGTTTTGTCTACATCAGCTTGTTTGGTACGGGCAGAGTATTGTCCATGAAGTGGTTTATCTTGCCATCGCTTCTGTACCTGGTCGTTTGCATTCGTCTTTGCAATCTTTTTAAAGTATTTTGCAGTTTCAGTCGGTGTATTGTGCTGTAGTTGCATCTCTACGCCCATTTGAAACTCCATTTTGAATTTGTTGGCTTCTTTCATTACGGAGAAAAGACGCTTACTACTTTCATGTTCCTTGACGCATACCATCATCCAGTCTTCTGTAGTTTCCAAGTATCTTTGGAGGCCAATTGTTGTAGTTTTGTAGGACAGTTCTAGTTGAACTCATCCTCTGCCTCCTTCGGATCTGGGCACATACAGACGATCAACATCAGCTTTGGGATGATGCATGCGATAGCAAGTGAGAAGCTTTCTCGTTTTGGCGTCCATTCGCTTAATTTCAGCTATGGTCCAGTTAAGGACATTAAAGCTGTATTGCACTACAGGGACAGACAATGTGTTTATAGCTGATATTCTGTTTTTTGAGTTTAGTTCAGTATTTAGTACCAGACGTACACGCCTGTAGTACTCTTTTCTTATTTTTTCCTTTATTTGGGGGTGTTGTATGCCATCTCCTTCGCTAATTCCGAGGTACTTATAATCTTCATCATGCTGGAATTCCCTAATCTTTGTGACAAAATCTAAATCTATTAAGGGTGTTTCTGTAATTCTACCTTTCTGGAATGTAACTTTCGCACATTTATCTAATCCGAAGTCCATGCCTATGTCGTCACTGAAGTATTTTACAATATTGAGGAGGCCTTTCAACTCATTGTCGTCTTTGGCAAAGAGTTTGAGATCATCCATGTAGAGTAGGTGATTGAATATTTTCTTATTTATTTTGTAACCATAGCTACTGTTGTTCAGTTCATGTTTAAGAGGGATTAAGGATAAACAAAACAGAAGGGGTGACAGAGAGTCTCCTTGAAAGATTCCACGTCGGATATTCAGACGGTTGGATATGGCAGTACCCCCGATGTGACTAAGGTATAGTTTGGTGTTCCACATTCCCATGCTGAAACATGTTATCAGTCTATAATTTTTTGGGTCGTCTGTTTCAGTTGTTTTTGGTAACCCATTTCGGGATTTTATTGGGATTATTTACAAGCGTTGATAATGTTTTTGCAAGTATGCCATGGGTAGATGAGAGATGATACAGCCAGAAATTAGGCAACGTCATTTCCTGGGGATTTCCACTTTTGGGATTTCGTTAGAGCTTGCCTAACATCATCTGTGGATATATTTTCCCATTCTTTCAGAGGTGTATACAGCAGTCGTTCTTCTTCACGCCGTATCCATTCTGCATTTGGGTTATATTCCTTTGGGCTGCTCCAAATATTTTCCCAAAATGTCTGTACATTATGAATCGATGGTGGCCTTTCGACATGTATAGGTGTTTTTCCAATTTCCATGTAAAATTTCTTAAGATCTGTTCGGAATATTTTATTTTGGCGATAGAACCTACAACGTTTTTCGTATCGTCTTGTTCTCTGTGCCTTTAGCTGAAGTTTCTGTTTCAGCATTTCCTTGATTGATGGAGTATCAATTAGGGATTAATGCTATATTTCCGCTTGATCTTTTTGGATTTACGTGAGGAAATATTAGGGTTTCTGGTGAGCTCATCTAATATAGAAAGCTCACATCTGATTTGTTTTATTTCTCGTATCAGTTTGGTTTTCCAAGCTGGTTCTCTGTGTCTGTTAATTTTATTTATTGTCTTGACCCCAAGCTTCCGAGTCGCTGCTAGAGCTGTTGCGTATATGACGTTGTTAACTTCTGTGATGTTTCCCGGTGGTTTATCTGTTAACAGTGTTTCCAGGGCAGCATTGTATATTTTCACGATGTGCTTGCTGGAATTCGTCATATGGGTTTTCGGGAGCTGGTCTCTGTCTGACAATTGTATGAAAGTTACTCTGCTGAGTACTTGGATGACGTCATTTTTCGCTTCGGTGAATTCAGCTTCGTGGTTTTCAAGGAATTCTAACTTAATGTATCTGGAGTCATCTTCAATGACAATTTCTGGAGAACTGCAGGTTGTGTCTAAGGTAGAGTCTTGGGTTTCATTTCCCGGGAGATTATTTCGTATTTCATTCGCTTTAGCGTCCACCTCATCCTCTGTCGCATTCTTTATTTCAACATTCGTCTCAATAGAGTTTGAGTGATGGGTCATAGTATTTTGACTTATATCTAATTTTATCTTATCTATTTCTGTCTTTGAGAGTCTGTTGTTTCGCATGATATCCCGACGGACATTGGCAAGCATGTTTGGATTGACGTTAGGTCTTATATCATTTCCCACCATACTTCTCCATATTTGGTATGTTTGATTGGTGGTGTTCTTTGCTGGGTTTTCGAGTGCAGTGAAGAAGGATGTCATGACTTGTCGATACTCTTCGCGGCTCCATTTCGTTCGTTTACTTTTTATTTGTCGATTTGGTATTGAGTCACTTGGTCCAAGGTTGGCAATAATCCGGGTTTGGTGACCTAGTGTCTCTTCGTGTGTGGAAGAGATGGTTCCAGTGACAGACTTTTCGTCCTCAGACTGGTTCCTCTCTGAGGGACGCGGCCCTTGTTGTCCCGGTCGACGGCCGATCCGGTATGAAATATTATTCGTATTCATTGAAATTGGTAGAGATGCGTTTTAACCTTGACCGCCAAGGAGTAATTATGTTCAGGTTACCAGCTTTAGGACGAGTCTCGAATAAGATCCAAAAGCACGTTCAAACAATGAGATTGTGGGTTTATTAATATATCGAAGTTAGAATAGTTCATAACAGTGTATGGTATTCAGTTGGGTAGACGATACTAAGTTTTAACTTAGTATAAGTCGGAGTGACCACTGCAAGGGAGATAATTAGATTTTAGTATATAGACTTAAAAAAAAAGAAGAAAAAAGAATTGAATTGAAAAAGGAAAGAATTAACTTGAGTCAAAAGGATTTAGAATCATATCAAACTACAGGAAAAGTATCATTCAAAGATGCTACATTTACCATTTCTTACAACTTCGGAGCATGGCACAAGTGACTTTCCACAAATGTTCAACTTTCCGTCGCCAACGACAGATACTTATCAAATTTTATGGGGTAGGCTGGACTTATACAACAGATTGGTAGGGGGGAATATCAAAGAATTCTTTCAACAAAGGGGTAGGAGCAAGGGAATAAAAGTTAACTTGCCGCTAAAAGATATATTTTTAAATTTATTTTGAACAATAAAAAAAAATTAAAAAATTAAAATCTTCAGACACACTGGGTTGTAGATTAATATTCTTTCGTTTTTTTATTATTATTCCATTTAGATTCCTCGACTAGTTTCGGCCGAAATGGCCATCATCGGCAGGAGAAATATTTCTGCTTGCTGCTAGCACTAAACTACAGAAATGAATGTCTTGATGGAGAAAATGAACTTTTGTCTGTAGTTTTCATTTGTTTTTTTTATTTTTTTGTCTTTTTAACATGAATCTTTGAACATTCCTTGTGTTGGTCAAACAGTCTCTTTTAAGTTGTTATTTGAGATAAGAGCTGGATAGATACATGCTGCTATGAATTCTCTGGTCAGTTTGACAGTTTTATTGGACTTGGTGAGGGGATGTGTCTCTGTTTAATGTTTGTGTGTGTGTTATTTGGTTCTTAGGGAGTGGGTGAGTATGATATGTGTAAGCGTGTGTATTGCTGTGGGTGTGTGTTATCATTTGGCTCATTAGGGAGTGAGTGCGTATGATGTGTGTAAGTGTGTATATTTCTGTGGGTGAGTGTATAAGTGTGAGGCCTCCACACCTCCGTAAGCCTGTCTGTCTTGTGTGGGTGAGAAATGTGGGTAGGTTTTGATTTGTTGAGTTATATCTATATATTTTTAAATTTGTGATTTAGCCCGGCTGGATATTTTGTTTTTAGACGTTGTATCCACTTATTTTCATGCGACTCTAAAATCTTTCTAATGTTATCTGCTCTGAACTTTTCTATTCTCTCAATTATAGTGAATTTGGCATGGGTTTTGAAATCGTGTTTTTCCAGGCGGAAATGTTGTTCTACAGGTAATAATTTTTCATGGGGAGTCGACTTAATTCGTTTACGATAATTGTTAATTCTGTAGTGAAAGGGCCATTCAGATTTTCCTACATATTGTTTCTGGCATAGTGTGCATTCTAGGAGGTAAATTATGTTAGGACTTCTACAGTTAGAATCGTGGTAGATTTTGAAAGTAGATTTAGTGACTGAGCTAGTGAATGAATTCGTGTTTTCAATATGGTTGCAACATAAACTTCTTTTGTTGTTGCATGGTTGGGAAAATCCTGTTGTTTTTGTTCTTAGTTTATTACGGATTACCTTGTCCCCTGAAATGTGGTTACTACCTATGATTTCTTTTAGGTTCTTAGGTCTACGATATGCAAGAAGGCCAGGTTCCTTAAACAGTTTTTTTAGGTCTGGTTTGAGATGTAGTATTTCCCAGTGACGTTTGATTATTTTGGATAGTGGAGGCAGAGTGGGGTTGAAAGTGGTTACTAGAGGGATGCGGCTAGATTTATTTTTCATCTCGTACATTAGGGTGTCTTCTCTAGGTGTGGAAATTGCATTATTTATTTGTTCCCTGATTAGGTGTTGTTTATAGCCACGTGTTGTGAATTGATGCTCCAGATTTTCAATGTGTTTATTTAATTCTTCACTGTTGGAACATATCCTTCTGAGTCTAAGTGCTTGTGAATAGGTAAGGTTCTCTTTGAGGTGTTTAGGGTGGGAAGACTTAAAGTGTAGATAGTGTCGGTGATTTTAGTGTGTAGTATATATATATATATATATATATATATATATATATATATATAGAGAGAGAGAGAGAGAGAGAGAGAGAGAGAGAGATTAGCAAACATGTACATATACGCGCATCCAATTTTTCACTGATTTAGCCACATGGATGCTGAAGTTATCTTGCTGCAAAATAAAATTACTTCCCATTTCCTTTTCTATGAGTGGTAAGGCTCCCTTTTCCTAAAGTTCTCTGTAGCTCAATCTATTTTGACGTCCTTTTAACCACTCGAGCCACAAGTTTCCATTCGGAAATACCATACCCCAAACCATGACTCCTCCTCCTCCCATCTGTCTCTTGTTGAGAATAACAGGTTCACCTTTTCTCGACCATGTACACCACCTGTCAGGTCCATTAAACTTAAAACGTTTTTCATCAGTAAATATCACTTTCTTGAAGTCGACATGGTTTGTTATCCATCTTTTGGCGCTTCTCAGCCTTGCCTCCTTGTGTTTTCTCGTTAGTGTAAGTCTTTTCTTGATTTTAGCATACTTAAGTCCAATTTCGTGTAGCTTTCTTTGTACAGTTCGAACACTGACGTCAAGTTCACACTTCTCCTTTACTTTCTTCGCTGTCACCTTTTCTCCAGATGATAACAACCTCATAACACTCTTCTTCATTCTTCTTTCTGTTCTCTTGGAATTTTTTTTTCGTCCTCTCTTCTTCTTCTTCCGCTCATAGTCTGTACTTAGCATGTATTCAACTGTTGACTTCGGTAGCTTCATCTCAGCGGCGATCTTTCGGATGCTGATCCCGTCTTCTCTCTTCTTTTGGACCAAACTGATGACTTCTTTTGAATGCATTCTTCTTCAGGATTTTAATACGTTTTCACAGAGAATGGTAAAGATACTCAAATGTAATGGTCAGGGTACAATTTACCTGCAGAAAATTTGTATATTGTAGACGTTCGACGACTAAATCATTAAAAACCCGGAATTTGTGTCATGTCCGAAAAATAGTGTCGCCTAAGTTGAGGCAAAAATAAAGAAATCATGAAACCAAAGACAAACCCATCAATCAATGTTCATACGATTAATGGACAGTTACTGCTGAACTACCTACTCATCAACACAAAAGCTCTCGGCAGCAAAAAACACATTTAAGCACACTTTTCAAAGTGTCCCAAAAATAGAGTCGGATCCCTGTATTTAATTCCTCGGAGATAGGTATGTATTGGTCGTCTATATTTGAGGCTATAACTATTGAATTGGATCGGGATAGTTATACATTGGTCGTTTATATCTGTGGCTATAACCCTTGTCTTGGTTCAGGATAGGTAAATATTCGTCGTTTAAATATGTGTCTTTAACTATACAACTGGTTTGCGATGGTTAAATATAGATCATTTATATTAGTGTCTATAAATATTTGAATTGGTTTGGGATAGTTAAATATTGGTCGTTTATATTAGTGTCTATAACCATTGAATTAGTTCGCGATAGTTAAATATTGGTCGATTATATTAGTGTGACACTATTTGGCTTGCTAAAAGGGAAAAAGAAAAAAAAAGAAAGGCGAGAATTAAATTTAGGTGATAAGAAACCATCACGAAAAGGACACTAAGCGGTGTTATTTTTCTGAGAAGGAAAAGTGGTAAAATTTTTTATTCCCATTATCGAGAAGGTAAAAAGGAAGACATTGGAATTAATCTGACTTAGGTTACGGGGCGGGTGGAAATTCCAGGTTGGCCAAATAACCTCAGAGACAGAATTCTAAATAGATAAAAATTAACTGTGTCGCAGAATTACGAAAACAAAAGTGTCCGCTGACCACCATGAAGGAAAGGTTAAGCCTTTGTCTATATGTAGAAATCATTGGGAGGAGCATCTGTTTATCGTCGGGCTGGCTATGATAGCGAAATTATTTTATCGGGACGAAAAATTGGCTGTGTTTTGCCAGATGACCACCCACTTGATAATTGGCGAAAATCTCGTTGACGAATTCCATATGAAATTCGGCTATAATAGCGAAACTGTTTTATCGGATCAGTGGTTGGCGCCAGGAGTGCAGGTACGTCTGGGTGGCCACCCGCTTGGTGATGGCGAAAAGCTAATTGATGAATTCCTGGTAATTCGGTTAAAAGATAAAGAGTCTAGGGTGTGAGGTCTCCTCGAAGAGAAGAAGGAAAATGAAAAGTGAAAAAAAAGGATAAAATTTTTTTTTTCTTTGAGCAAGATTTTTTAAACTGAGGCTAGTCTGGCCGCACCCACGCCGCTGAGCGCCCATTGGCTGAATGATAGCAGGAGTATTGGGCAGAGGTAATCATGTGAAGAAGGAGGGGAGGCCTGTTGCGCTCCCCTGAAGGGATAGGTGTGAGAGAGAGGGGAAACCCGTTGAAACCCTCTGAGGGCATGGTGAGATACCTATATGGGAACAGATGGAGGTGGGAAGACGAAAGACTTCCAAAAATGGAAAATAATAAAATTTTCCTGACCGAAATCAAAGAAATGGATTGTGGGTTGAGAATTATCAAGGACCCTCAAACCCCGACAAGCCCATCCCGGTTTTGGTCGGCGTCCATATAAGCAGAGTCGCAGCGAGTGAAAAGCAGTTGGAGTTGCAGTTGGAGTTGACAATTGGCAGAGACAGTTACAGAGTTAATAGCCTCGCAGATTGCTGACCTGAAAGATTCGAAGCATCACGACCTCAACTTCTAGCCAAGAACAATTTATTTTTGAAGAACGACTTACACGCACATCACCGAAACAAGTTTTACGAATATCGCCTGAAGATACACCAAGAACCAGTTTCTTAAAGAACAAACAACTTAAGATGTTAAGACTCGCCTAACAAACACAAAGTGTCACGAATCCATATAGCAGGTTGGGAAGTAGACGCAGTCCTGTATTCAGCAACCATATATAAAATATTGTTATCCTTTTTTCACACATTTGAACTTTTCGAGTTATTATTTTATTTTCTCTTACATATACTTGTGCGATATCACCCTCACTTGCATTACGGCCCAGCGACTGATTCATTTCGTCTGCCTAAGATCAATTCACAACGTGGGTAGGTTAGACTGGAAACCAAAGCAGTTACTTCGGTAACCAGACGTTGGAAACGAGCTGGGAACGACAAGCATGGTACCGAATCTAACCAGATTCCCATCCGAATCACCAAAAGGTTAGAACGTCACAGTTGGTTCCGCGACCAATACTAAGCCAGTTGGTCGTCACAGGACGGGATAGCACGACGGAAGCGGCTAGGCAGACGTCACATTTGGCGCAGCGACACCCGGGGGACGTCACATTAGTGTCTATAACCATTGAATTGGTTCATGATAGTTAAATATTGGTCGATTATATTACTGTCTATAACCATTGAATTGGTTGGGGATAGTTAAATATTGGTCGATTATATTAGTGTCTGTAACCATTGATTTGGTTCGGGATAAGTAAATACTTGGCGTTTATATTCGAGTCTTTTCTATAATCAGCGTCGTTGGTAAGTAGTTACTTGCTGGCTAACCTTTCGCTGGTAGTGTTTTTCCAGGCTGCTGGCGATCCAGTCGGTATATGCTTCGGTTCCAACAGGACAAAACACCTAATGATGGAATGGCACAGAGCGAGTGTATCATCATTGAAGTCTAATGTACGTCTGTTGACTTTCCATTTAGAACTGGATGGGTATTAAACCCTGTTTTCTCCAGAGAGTAAATGTGATGATAACTTTTTTTTTTCAGTTTTCTCCAAACAAACAGTTCCGTTGTGATCGATAGCGTTACCCATGCCTTGAGCTTTTTCGAGATGAAACATATTGTGCGTTTCTTTAGAAACCAGCTTCGACTTGTCGGTAGGAAAACGATTTAAAGAATATTAAGAAATTCAGGAAGTCATAATATTGAAATCAGACAGCAAAACCGGAAAGGGAATATAAACTTACTTACTTGCTTGCTTGCTTACTTACTTACTTACTTACTTACTTACTTACTTTCTTTCTTTCTTTCTTTCTTTCAGATAGGCAATCATTCGTACAGATAGATATATATATAGTTTCCTGCTTGCACACATACATATACACACATTCATAGACACCAAATTACACAGACGTACACATTTATATTTCTGTCCAATGATCTATCTATCTATCTATCTATCTATCTATCTATCTCAGTCTCTTCATATCTCCCTCTCAAACTATTCATATCTATCTATCTATCTATCTATCTATCTATCTATCTATCTATCTATCTATCTATCTATCTATCTATCTTAGTTCATATCTATCTATCTATCTATCTATCTTAGTTCATATCTATCTATCTATCTTAGTTCATATCTATCTATCTATCTATCTATCTATCTATCTATCTATCTATCTATCTGACCATTAGTGTAAGATATTTTATCGTCTTTCGCGCGCGGTGAAAAACACATTGATATGAAAATTCTTGCAAAAATCATATAACTGCCAGATTTTAATGAAACATTTAGGACATATTCACCAATGAATTAAATTATTTTAGAAAATCTTGGTAAAAATATTTTTTAAAATCTGTTGCCCCCCCACCGCTTATTTAATTTTGTCAAATTTTGAGAAATTTATTTTTGTACATTTTAATGTTTATATTACTTATAAGCTCAAGTCTTTGTAGAATTTAAATCATCAATTTTGTTTTGTAAAACGTGACTCTCAGAATCGAAAAAAATGCATTAAAACTGAGACATTATTTAATTAGAAAATATTTTAAATGCTTTTACAAATAATATATATTATGGATACTGTTGTCTTAACAATTCTTTTTTTCGTGAATAAAAAAATTTTACAAGAATTATTTTGATTTCTAAGAAAATTAAATAGATTATTTTATAAAGTTTTAAATCTTTTAAATTTTTCTATTAATTTGTACCGGTTAGGTGATATTGTTGAGTAAAAATATATATTCATTGACCATATAGGTAACAGGTTATTATATTATTATTATTCAGCAACCACCAGTAATTAAAAAAAAAAATTGAATTTTTTTATGTGTATAAATTTGCCCATTTTGGAAAAACGGAAGTCCATACACAATATTATCAGAAAATAAGAGCGGTAAATATAGTATTAGGTTGGTGCAAAAATAATGACGTAATAATGTCGTTTTTTGACGTTAAAAAATACGTCAGAAAACGACATTATTACGTCATTATTTTTGCACCAACCTAATAAATTTAAAGCTAAAGTACCATATTCCATAGAATGGTGCTCACGTTATATTTGTCAAGTAATTTTTACAGTGATGTCCCCTGTAGAAAAAATTCCAAACATATGTCTAGATAGTTGTTAACGCCTCATAAAGACACTCGCTTCCGTGTTTAAAATACATTTCTGCGATGTTTTTTTCACTAAAAGTAAGTAATATTTGTTTCAAATCAGATTGATTTAACTTTAAGTCAGCGAATCGTCCTCAAATAAAGTTTCAGAAAAATTATTTTAGTTTTGAAAGATTTTTTGTAATAAAGAGAATTACGTCGTGCTGAGAGAATTGTAGATATGGGTCACATCATCCATCTTTAGCAATTTAAAAATTTCATCAGTTTAAATTTATTTTGAAATACAGCAAAGTATTTTGCTTATTGGAAATATTAAATTTAATCTTGAAATTATTACTAAAATAAAAGCTTCAAGAACGATTTTCCTTTTCAAAAATACATTTTAAACTTTACGTATCGTCTTTATTTGGAGTTTCCAATCTAATAGACTTAGCAGGTTATGATAAATGAATGATAATGTGGAAAACATCTGTGTCCCGTGTTTCGGCATATGGAAAGACTTCATCAGACCAAGGTAATGTTTTTTGTTTATAGAATTATATATTTGTTTAGGGGGGAGATATATAAAAATACAAGCCTCCTTTAGAATTATGCCCGATAAGAAACACTAAAATTGTTGGAACACAGAAATTTAAGTTTTTTTAATTTAATTTTTTTTACGTGTTTTGGGATGTCTAGCCAATAAAATTCAATTTCTTTATGCTTTGTTTTTTTAATTCTTTTGCTTTCATCACTTTTCTTATTAAGTATCTAGCAATCAAAGCACTTTCTATACACTTTAACCTTAGTACATTGATTTCGCTGTTAATTAAAGCAGCATTTCATTAATCTAAATTATGGTTACAGCGAGCGACTAATGCATTGATTGTGTCGTTTTATCTTATTTACCACAATCTCTCATATGATGTTATGATTAGGTAATCTATCAAGATGTGAGTTTTATATTTTTAACCGTTTCAGAAACATTTTTATACAACAGCATTATGAACATAATAAATGTTACATTCACACAGCGTTTACCCGTGAATTTTGGCTTTGTCAAACAGACTCCCACGTGGGTGCTTTCCTGGACACTGAAAGCTGAAGCACCTCAGGTCAGTTATTATTTATCTTCGTTATCCTCATAAATCCCACTTTCTACAACCTCTCCTTTCACTCATATCACAACCCTTTCACCATAATTAATTTAGTAATAACCTTCAAACTTGAGTGGCTTTCGAGCCACCTATTTGTAGATCTTTATTATAAAAAGTAAAAGAAAACAGGGATAAACATAGTAAGAACAAAATTATAGGTACAATTCAGCTGATTGTAAAGGGTATAGCATTTCCATTCGATAACTTTTAGTAAACACTATATTTGGTCGCTAATCAAATTTCTTTTGATATATTTTTGCATTCTGCGAAAGTAAACTCCTCTAATTTTACTAAATTTGAAGACTGTTTTCAATGAATCCTAACTTTAAATTCTTGGTACAAATTTTATATTGGATTCTGGTGGCGACTCACTTTAGGTCAAATGAAGAGGTAGATTTTGTTTTGGCGCTAATCCTGCCGTAGTACGCTTGTCTTGGAAACTTGAAACGTAGCCAACCCCCAAAATATTATTAGCAGGATCTTTGTGATGTTCTTTTAAAATATCACAGTAAACATCGTTGTTCATGCTTCCATCTCTTAAACAAACGGCCCGTTACGCTTCCACTAAAACACCAGCACAGTATAAGATTACTTTCATCTATATTTTACACCCCCCAATAACCAAGTTCATGGCTTCCCTTTCCTTTTACACATGCTGTGACTGTTTCCGACCAACAATTCCATTTTCGTCTCATCATTCATTAAAACAAAGTTTTAAAAAATCACTATCCCTTTCTATGCCTCTATTCTAAATAGCCACGTACTAATCCCAGTCAAGCCTATCAATGATAACAAAATTGTTTTTCTTGGAGGGTAAACGTCGTGACCATTGAACCCTATTCTTACTGTAAAACGTGACATATTTACTCTATCGTTTGACAAGTCAGACTAAATAACTTTCAGCAGAACTTTAGTGTTTTTCTTACATCTATGTACAAGCTTTGCAATCTTAGAGAGAAATTAGGCCTTCCAAAGAGAGATGCAAGTGTTTTCGAGCCCGGATATTTTTCACTAGTATAATTTATATTTGAATTTGGTACTAGTCACTACTTACCTACTGATCCTAAACTCTTCTGAATTGCACGCGTACATAAATCGTTGTTTTAAAGTCGCAAACAACTCTTTCATATTCGCCATATTGTTGTTTATACCCTGTTTGAAGTTCGCAGTGTGCATGTTCATTGCAATAAACATAACTCCCTTTAAAAACATACAACTCCTAGATACAGCCTGCTATGCTATCTCGATATAACATGATATAAATCTTACATACTTTAAGAATTTCAATATCTGTTTATATCTCTGAGATGAGGTATTATGATTATTTACATTACTTACATTATTTGGACTTCTTTGCCATATTCATATGTTTGCTGTTGTACGCTGCTGTCTTTTTCAGGTGAGCCGTCCAAGCATAGAAATGAATACACTATAGGAACCAGTAAAAAGGAGTGCTAGAGAAAAGCAATGAACAACAACAAAAATTGCAATATAACCTCTGGTAAAAAAAAAAAAATGGATAATAATAAAAATGCAATCTGAGCACTGGTAAAAATGGTTCCTGAGACATTAGGTTTATAAGTCCCAGAAATTCATACAAGTACGCATGGCCAAGTGGATAAAGACGTTTGTTAGATCCAGTGACCAGTGAACCAAAAACTTGAAGAGTTGGGTTAGAGGGAAATAACTGAGTCATACGGAAGAGGCATGTCACGTGGAACTAGAACAATCTACCCCGGTGGTGAAATAAAGGGTTCGTTTCGAAATTTCAATCACCTGAAGAAGGCCGGAGCGTACAATGAACGAAACGTTGTGAATATGGCAATGAAGATGAGGATAACAGTCCGAATAAGGTAAATAATTTAAGAATTTTATAGATAATCATTTCCTGGCGTAAGGGAAATTTTGTCCTTGCGATTTATTGAATAAAAAATTTCTAAAATGGATTATGGCTAGATATTCAACAACGAAGTTCATATTCCATGTTTTATATATATTTAAAAAAAAAAGTAATTGTTTCAATATTTGTTGACTAAATTACATTATTATAAATGAAGTTGATTGCAACGTACAGAAAATTTTGCGTTTCCCTGTATAAATCAGACTCTTTTGCAACATCAAAATAAATTAACAGGGAGATAATTATTCACGATTTAATTAAATGGAAATAATTTTTGTTTTTTAATTATCAAAAATTAAATTGTTTGAGTGCCAATGTTCTTATGAGACAGACAAAGAAAATACAAAGAAAAATAAATCACAAATTTAAATAACGCATACCAGAGACGTGACGTGATACAAAGCGTGTTGCGTTATAATACTTTTGAATGCTTTAGCACTTAAGCGACATCAGAAACTGAAAACTGTTTTCCATGTCGACATATTGTTAAATTTCTCAGAATAATTATGAAGATAAGATAAATTAGATTAAAAAATGAAACAGTTGGAAATATATTTCTTAGTAATTGTCAACGTGTTTCGTCAAACTGGCAATACAAAACATTTCGCTTTAAAATTTGCCTTGATAAAATTACATCACTTAGCATCTTCCATAATTTACCTAGATTTTTCACTTAACCGGATAAATATTTATAAGTGTTTCATAAATTTAAAATTTTGAAAAATTAACAATATTTTTGCTATTGTTTATAAATATTTGTTGAAAAATAAAATTTTAAATTTGCCTTAAGAAACTACCTGAGACTTTTCCGTTTATATTCATTCATATTATCTTTTTGCAGACATATTTTTAGTTACATCTGAAATTTTAAACACACACACACACACAGTCACTCTCTCTCTCTCACATACACATATATATATATATATATATATATATATATATATACTAGCCAAATTAATTGCACCTTGTTGCGTGTCAGATATTTTTTGTAAGAAAATGATGTTAAATTATTGTTATAATTTGTGGAGAAAAATTATGCATTTCAATATTACACAATGGTCTTGCTGATGTGACCTCCATCTTCTGGCTTTCTCCTTCTATATTTTGGATAGGAGTCATCTACTTGTTCAAATTTAAATTTAATTTAAATCAAAGGAGAAAAATTCAGTGTGTGTGGGGTATAAAAACAGCTTGATCTTTGATATGTATTTGATGCTCAACGTGACGTTCATATTGTCTCATTTTGATCTTGCCAGTGTGACCTCCATCTTCTGTCTTTCTCTTGTTATATTTTCGATAAGAGTAATTCCCTTGTTCAAATTTAAATTTAATTTAAATTAAAGGGAAATCATTTTTCAGTGGGTGGTTTGTGCTCCCACCACCCGGGACACCCTTTGATCAAAATGAAATATAATTATCCCTAGCCTGTCACATGACTTCACAGTAGAAATCATTGGATCTTGGCTCGAAGAATTCATCGAGCCACGTTTCCAATGCCACGTCATCGTTGATTAAAAGTCGTAAACAATAGAGGATATATTACGGATTGATTTATAAAAATCGTTGATGAAAAATAGGATTAATATAATAAATAAAAAACGAAATAATTTATCTCACATCCAATATTAAGTTGGATTATATCATCCTAACTCACCGTTCCAAAAATATTTGATAAAAAGGTGATGAAAAATGGGTTCCATACGACGCTGTCCAATCCAAAAAGCAATAGACTGACAAGGACAAATCTCCAAATCCAATTTCAAAAGCTTTGTATAATGGAAGAAAGGTAATATCATGCATGCAGTGTGATTGCCGGGGTATAATTAATTTAGATTTCTTGAAACTTAACTCATTAAATGCATGTTTCTACATCCGGCATCTGCAACATGTCCATAAAAATTTTTGTCAAAAAGCGCGCTGCTTTGTCAATGGGAAAAACGTTGCAGCACAGAGAGAAATCTGTAAGTCGCTTGGTCTGTTCTGCATTATATTTATCGAATCTTGAACAAACCGGTTATTACCGTTTTCACTCGATAAAAAAAAACGCTTTGATGGCGAAAGATTTCTTTAATAGCAACCAAGTTCAAGATTTCTTTGAAAACTGCTTCACATAAAAATCTGCAGAATCTTATAGCAAAGTTATGGAAGAGCTACCTGATACGTGCCAACAAGTCATTGCAAATAAAGGTCAATGGAGAAATAAAATATTACTGTTATTTATTTTCTGAAGAATAAATTTGCTAAACCAAAACGCTAAATTATGCTGCAAGTATTGGACACCCACTGAGAATTGAACTCACAACTCAGTCGTAGAGCATGCTATTACACCTTGTCAATATATATATATATATATATATATATATATATATATATATATATATATATATATATATATATATATATATATATATATATATATATATATATACAAAGGAAAGAGATTATAGTAGTTCCAATGAGAGAAGTATGTATAATAAAAAGAAGAGGTAAAACGTTTTTGGTTGTAATGTGGATTTTTTAAAAAGATATATTATGCTTTATTTTCCATAATTTTGATACACTTGTTTCCGGACTCGGGACCTTCATCAGACAAAGAGTGGATATTTCTTCATATTATTAAAAGAAAATTTTCTTATGTTTTTCGATGATAAATATTCTCGATATTAGACATTGTCTTTTTTTGTGTGTTAGTGACCCAAATATCTTTCTTGAACTGGCAGTGAAAGAATTCTGCATGTAGAGTAATAAAAGAATTAAGACTGGTCCAAGAAAAGGTGAGAAAGATATCTATATTTTTATCTTTTAATGACCCCTGTGACTTTTTAGATCTATTTATGTGTGTGTGCGTGTGTGTGCGTATGCGTGTGTGTGTGTGCGTGCGTGCGTATGCGTGTGTGTGTATACATGGTGCGATGGGTAAATTGTTGCTTTTTTATATTTTTAATTTCGCGCATGCTCGTTGTTTCTTTTTGACTTTGTCGACTGCAAAGTATAGTATGGTTAGTTGGGAACCGCCTATGAGAAAAAGAGCACCATGACGAAATTCACTCCACCATAAATTTACAAACTGCATTCGGTACTGCTTGACATTCGAGCCGGAAACACCAACACGAACATTTCAGACAATTTATCCATTGCACTATGTATATATATTTCAAAATCCCATATTTTTTCTTTTGGTTGGCTGTGGAAATCTCTTCCGACATTTTCTTTTCCAGTCAACTTTGATATTCAGAAATTTAAAAGGAATGTAAATCGTTATCTTCTGTCTCCTTAATTCCTGTTCTTTTATTATTCTCTATCATTAACATTGTTTTTTTTTCACTCTTCTTAACTTCCTTGCATGTTAGTGGCTTTATTACCTTGCTTGGGGTGAAATGATTTTTAAAAATATCAAACAGTAGAGAGGGCAACGGAAAACCACTCTATTATATATCCCAGGAATGCATGGTAAATCGAAGATAATGAAAAGTATCTAAAGAGTCATAATTACCTTCGTCCTGAAAGGATATGGCACTTTAATAATGGCACGGACTTTTGCATTGACACGATGTTTGCAAGATGATTCTGTTTAACGTTGTCTATGAAAGATGCCTCAGGTTCCACGTGCCATGTCTAATGGCCATTAATGATACATGGCACAGTAGATAAAGGCGTTAGTTAGATCCAATGACAGGACCTAAAGAGTGTGAGTTCAATACCTGGTTAAGGCGGTGGAGAACTTGGAGAGAGGAATTAACAGGAGATAACTTATAACTAGCATCCATTAAACATGACAACATGGAACTAGAACAGTCTACCCCAGTGAGCGAAATAAAAGGTTTCAGTTCGTCATTTCAACCACCTGAAGAAGGCAGGAACGTACAAAGGTCGAAACATTGCGATAAATATGGCGACAAAGATGAGGACGATAGTCCGAACAAATGTAAATAGTGAACAATTTATCCACAGCACCCAGTATGTATATGTTGACACTGAGGTTCACACTGATTAGCGATAATCATTTTTATACTTAATGACCGGGAGATTGAGCTCAAACATGAAACAGACTGTCGCCTCTCGATGTTGACTTCAGTGTCCACTTTAATATTTACATGCACTTTTTTTTCTAATATTGAGCATTTTTATACATAAATATAGCATATAACATTACTTAATACAGAATAATTAAAACTATTTTAATTATATATTAATTATATATGTATAATAACGCATTCTCTTTTTGGCTCATATAAAAAAGCAAACGAGTGAAAATATTTAAGTAAATCTGTTTTTATGTTTTTTTTAACGAATCAGTCTTTTCATTGTTTCACCAGCCTTTTATAGGCAGAATTCTAACCTAAATCCTCCATTTCGATTTCTTCTAGGACTATTTTTGTTCACCAATTATAACACTATCAATTGAATCAAACTCGCCACCTGATAGAAGCTATCTGTTGTAAAATCTATATTTGTCTAAATGTTATCAAATTCATCAGAAGCAGCAGTAGTCACAGCAGTATCAGTCCGAGATTTACTTATCCCACCACTGAGTCAAGTCGTGACACGTGGGGGTCGGTTTTAAACGTGGGGATCCGAATGCTTTCCACTCGGGCCGATGGTCTTAACTGGTCATAGCTCGTGCAAGCTGGTCAGAACTTCTCTAAGCTAGTCATAGAAATGGTGGTGAGAACGCAAGTGAAAAGAGAAGGCCTCTGGCATTGAATATTCTACATCTGCCGCATCCATCCCAACGGGAAAAACTCATTTCTCCTCCTCTGCCAATCTCCCCAGAAAAATCCGGAAGGAAAACCCGCAGCACTGTCAGTCCTATGACCGTGTATAGTCGTAGGGTCGCTGAGCACCTGATTATTCCCTCTTCATATGGTTCCGTTTCGTGACAATGTTTCAGTCTCTTTGATGGACCTTCCATCCTACACAGTGACGATTTAAAACCATTTTTCCTGCCTCCATTTTCTTTTGCCTAAAGTGATACCTTGTCGGATAGTAGTGGAAATATTACTGCCTATTGTGAAATAGGCATATTCTCGAATTCATACCATGCTAATGAATGATTTTGCTACTACTTCGGTTTTTATTAATTCTTTATTTGTATTGAGAGCGGAACTACCTATACAATAGACCCTCCCAGGTCTATATTAAGTATGCGACACAACACTCTACACAGAGAGAGACATAGAGACAGTTCGTATTGTCTCGCTCCATTCGTCAAGGTTGTCCGCTCTCGCCTCTGCTTTACGTTCTTGCGTTGGAACCTTTCCTTCGCAAGTTAAAGGCGAATCCGGTCCTGCGCGGAATTTCCCTGCCTGGGGCTTCCACCTCAGCCAGGTATTCTGCCTATGCTGACGACGTTTCGGTTCTTGTGTCGAGCAGAGCCGAGATTGACGTAGTCAGCAAAGAGATCAGTGGGTATGAGATGGTGACAGGGGCCAAGATCAACCGCGATAAGTCTGTGGGCTTGCGGTTGGGTGCGTGGAAGGGAGTTTCTCTTCCCGGACCTTTCCTCTGGACGGATGGGCCGATCAAGATACTCGGCGTCTGGTTCGGTCCTGATCTCCAGTTGGAAATGAATTGGTCAGAGGTGCAAGGGAAGGCCGAGATCGCGGGTAAACTGTGGTCTCGGAGGAGACTTTCCCTGAAGGGAAGCGCGGAGGTATGTGTTTCACACATATATTCGATCCTCCTTTACCGACTGTCTGTGCTTCCACTCCCGTATGCCAGACTAATGTCAGTAGTCCGGAACTTGTTCTCTTTCTTGTGGAGAGACAAGGCCCCTATGGTATGTCGCGAGATCTGTTGCCTTCATCCCTCTGAGGGCGGTCTGGGTATGCCTAGCATTGAGATTCGTCAATATATGCTTCGCATTACCTTTCTAGACCGAATGTGTCGCGGATTGGATGATGTGGGCACCTTTTGGAAAGAAGATGTCCGAAAACATTTCCCATCCCTGAGAAGTGTGCACTCGTGCGAGGAGGAGGCCGGCCGTACACCTCGTGCCGAGTGCTCCTTCTACCGCGAATGTCGTAGTGCTTTGAAGCTCCTCTTACGCACGACGGATGGCCTCTCCGACGCCCAGGCATTGTCTCGTAAGGCATTGTATCAGTTGTTAGTTAGGGGGTCCGTTCAAGATGGTCTGATCGACGAGCTCGGTCTTACGAAGCAGGAGGCTCGCTCGATATGGCCTTGGGCGCCTGGGTTGAAATGTCTCAATAATGATGAGGCATCACTCACCTGGCTGATGATTCGTGGGGCCCTCTGGGTCGGCAAGAGACTTTGTTCAGCAGGTTTGGAGAAATATTCAAACTGTCGTCGCTGTACTGGCGAAGTCGAGACCATTGGTCACGCCTTTTTTCAGTGCAAGACGGTAGTGCCGTTGTGCAAGTTTGTTGAAGGCCTCATGGTTCGCATGCTGCAGGGAAAGTTCTTTGGCCTGGAAGCCAGTACTGTTTGTAGCAATGTGGTGCCGCAATTGACGAAGGCTGAACACTATGTGTTCTGTTGCTTACTAGGGATTATGAGAGTCGTGATTTGGACGACGCGTCAGAAGGGATTCCATGAGGGCGAGAAGTTCACCTCTTCCCAACTGATCTTGTTCTTTAAGCATCAGCTTAAAGTCAAGATTAGGACGGAAAGGCGGCGGCTCCCTTCATCGGAATTCGGCAAAAGGTGGGTGAATCTTGCGCGAATGTGTAGAGTGAAAGGGGCTGACCTAGAGTGGCATTTGGATGTCGGTTAGGTACAGAATTTTGTCCTAACAGGGTTGAACATAGACAACCCACCCAGATTTTAGGTTAGACTAGGTTTTGTATTTTGAATTTTTAGTTTTTCCCTTTTTTTTCTAGTAAACTTAGCTAGGGTATGCATGCGCATTGGTCCCTTTTATTTCTGTCCCCCCCCCCACGAACAATAATTGTACATCAGGGGTCTAGTTAGGACATCATAGAGAATTTGAGGTATTATGGTGGACGTAGTAAGAAAGGTAGGAGTGAATGTGTTGTTTTGGTGATTGGAATATTGTTGGCTTGATTGGGTCAGTGTCTGCGACTAGCAAAGTTTAGAATTAAGACAGATGAAGACCATCCTTCCCCCATCCCCCTTTTAGGCCTTGTGCCACATTTTGTATATATCATACAAATAAATATAGAGAGACAGTGAGAGTCTCGTACGACTACCAGTATTGGACACTAACATATAGTAAGCTCCGCTTACACTATCACTGTAATCTGTTGTTAATATATCTTTCTTACATCTAATCCGTGTTCCGTGTTTTACTTCTGTGGTCTGGTATTTAGCCACTCATCCATTTTTCACTAAACACCAAACTATTATCCTGCAACGTAAAAATAACCAATAACCTATATAGAATCCATGGCAGATATACACGTTCATACCTTTGCAGTTTAATAGAATGATTTTTTAAATAGCAGCTTTTTTTAGGACGTCGGTGATCATTACTGATTATAGATCTTTCTTTATTGTCAAGAATAGCGATGACTTCTCGACGATTTTCTTTCTATTAAACTGCTTGCCAACCAAATTTGTTTACGCTAATATTTGACTCATTGCTGGATAGAGATGAGAATGGGTAACGATTTTTTTCAAGGAAATTTGTATGAAAATGAACACAGCCACCTGGCGCGGAATTTGAACTGTGGTCTCAGAATCCATTTTACACCCCAATATCCGTTGCAATACCCGCACATACTACCCTGAATTTGACTCTAAGTATTTCATTTTTTATTTTCATACTCTTAGAACTTTTCGGGGGTTTTCTTTAATGTAGAAAAGATTAAAAAAAAAAAAAAGAAAAGAAAAAACCAATATCCAACTAATTTTGAATTCGTTATATCACTTTATTTCCTTCTTTGGATGATAAAAGCAATTTTGATTACGGAACATTCAATGTCTATTATTTACAATAATCATATTCAAACTGTTGTCTTCATCTTTGTTGTTATTATCACAATGTTTCTTCCTTTGTGACACCGGCCTTCTTCGGGTGTATATTAATCTGTGTAATCTACAGTGAATTCTGAATTGAACCCTTTATTCAATCTACGGGAGTAGACTGTTCTCGATCTACTCCCATATCTAGAGATACGTCGTCTACTTATGATAACAACAACAAAAATGAGAATACGAATCCGAATATAAATAGTTTAATTCCACGGGAGACATCATTATTTATTGTTCATGGTTAAATGTAATTGGCAGAAATGTCCAACAAACAGAATTGATAAAATTTGCAATAAACGATAACAAAAGAAAGAAAAGAACAGTGCAAAAAATAGTAGTAATCAAACAATATATGCAAGACAAAAGTAGCCAAAGCAGCAGTAATTAAGCAAAAGAGGTAGCTAAGAATGGTGTTAACATAAAAAAAAAAGGATACGGAAAAGTGATCGCAACATTCTGACGTCAAGACAAGAAAGAACAGAAATATGGCGGATGAAACCGAGAAGTTGTGCATCCTATTGGCCCGGAAGAAATCCCAGCATGCATCTGTATGATTTGTGTATAAATTTTGGTTTGTTTTGGTTTATTTTGTTTTACGCTCTATCAAGCTCAATGACGACAAAATTTTTAGAAAAAATATGTATTCTTTGTAAGAAATCATTTTGTAGATCAGGTTTCATTGACGTATTTTTCCAAAAATGTATTGCTGGCAATATATTTTTCTTCAAAAAATGTATTACTGGTATTTTTACTATAAAAGTCGATTTTTATACTTTCATAGAATTTGGGGGTTAACTATTTGCCCATAGCTAGAAACTTAATAAGTACTACCACCCCTGATCAGGGTGTACCTGAAAACAACAGCCATTAACAGGTGGTTGCAGTCTCCTTAAAACCTCCTGATCAGAGGTCTTGCTGCCGGATGTAGATTATTGTCACACCGAGGACAATAAATTTGGAAAAGTGTATGTTTTTCCAGTCATTTCTATGCAGGGTTGAGAGTAAGATTTTGTTGCAACCTAGAAAGTGTTACTGAATGAGGAATAACGAGAACGGCGATTGGAAATGCAATGGTAAACTTTATAATATCAACAAAATATAATACTCGCCAGCGGCGTGAAATAGGTAAACCACTGGTAATGGTGAACTATTAGATAGTATTTATGAGGATTGGAAAATACCCACAGTGTTCATATGTACGGTATATAACAGATTTCATCTCAGAAATTCAAAGAAATTCAATGTTCAGTTTCAAATTGGCATTCCCTATACTGTTCTTTTTAAGGTATATCGACAGTTTGCGGATTATTATATGGTATCATATTTATTTGGATTGTAGTAGCTTGCTTACAGTAGCCGATCTGTCAAATAGTCCGTCATCTAAGTACTGACCTTGCTTGCACTGCTTAACTTTTACTATGATAAGGAAGTGTGATGTTGGACCTAACACGACACTGATAAAAATGTGTGATATTGCCTTCAGCACGTGACTACGATAGAGAACTGTGATATTGCCTCTAGTACGTCGCCACGATAGAGATGTGTGATATTGTCTCTAGCACGTAACTACGATAGAGGATATTGCTTCCATCACGTTGCTACGACAGAGAAGTGTGATATTGCCTCTAGCATCACTATGATAGAGATGTGTGATATTGCCTCCAGCATGTCACTACGGCAGAGAAGTGATATATTGCTTTTAGCTGGTCTCTATGATAGAGATGTTTGATATTGTCTCTAGCAAGTAACTACGATAGAGAAGGGGGATATTGTCTCTAACACGTCACTATGGTAGAGATGTGATATTGCCTGTTTAACGTCACTGTGATAGAAAAGTACAATATTGCCTCTTTCAAGTTAATGTGATATTGCCTCTAGGACGTCACTACGATAAAAAATTGTGATATTGGCTCTGGCACGTAACTATGATAGAGATGTGTGACATTGCCTCACGCCCGTCACTTCGATTGGGAAGTAAGGCACAATGTTAGTAAGCTGGTAAAATATTAGGTCCGAGCAAAATTTCAAAATGTTTTCCTTCTTTAAACGTTGTTAGACGTCTATTTTCTGTCTATAGTTAAATAAAAAAAATAAATAGAAAGAACACAGAGCATGCTGGGAAATTTATACACATGTAGTAATTGATTATTCAATGATAATCATTAAGTCTACTTTTAAAATACGAGGATCTTTCAAAGGTTTCAGGATTTCATCGATGTTTTCTTTTTTTTCTTTTGCTGTTCCCTTTTCATTTAGGATAGGCATGGTTTTTAATAGCGTCCAACTTAAGCAGAATACAATTTTCCAATACCTCTCGTTTTCTATAGCGTCCGTCTGGTCTGTTTCTTTGTTGAATCTTTGCAGAGAAATCGATCCTATTTTTTTCGGACGATGATTACAGTGAAAGACATGCCTGCCCTGCGGATAAATCGCTTACCTCGGTTATCATCTTGGCAAAGACCAATTGCATTCACGTTTCACGCCTTCTGCCATCTTCGTCTTGATGACTGGCCGCGCTGACAACGCATACACATTTCCAAGACTGCCTTTCACCCAGATTTCCTGCGCTGGCACCCGCGAGCAATTCGAGGAAAGAATTTATTTCCTCGGCCGACCATTTTTCTGTGAAATGATTTCGTTACGTTTTCCGTCCGCCTTAACCCTAGGAGTTTAACTCCGATTCGCAAATTGCACTTCCTTCATATTTCAGTGCCTGACAGATACGTTTAAAATCGACCCCCTCACCCGAAAAAATCAATCGAAGTTCAATATACTTTGCAATCGATGAGATTAGTAAAAGAATAGAACCTTTGAGGCTGTGCAAGTAATCATTTCTTATGTAATGTCAATCCTGGTACGGAAGTCTGATTTTATATATATATATATATATATATATATATATATATATATATATATATATATATATGCTGCAATATTATATCAGAATAATTGCAGAAAAAATGACTCAAAGACTATTTTCTCGTGCGATATCGTCATTAGTGGTCCATCGGGCGTGGTGGGGGCAGTAAAATTTAAATCATCAAATAGAAAATACATGATTGCCTTCTAGATGAGAAATAAAAAAAAAACTTTTACTTTCAACTACGAAGTTTCCTTCAGTAAAATATAAAACCAAAGTCCCTCGGTGCGGAACAAGTTTACAGCAATACCAAGTGTAAGCAAGACAAGCTTATTAACTGTTATTAAAATTTCGAAGCATCCACTTAAGTTTAGTCTAGTATTAGGTTGGTGCAAAAATAATGTCAGTTTCTCACATATGTGAGAAAACGACATTATTTTTGCACCAACCTGTGCAAAAATAATGACTTAATAATGTCGTTTTTGACGTTAAAAAATTCGTTAAAAACGACATTATTACGTCATTATTTTTGCACCAACCTAATACATTGGCAAAGAGATCTAGAGAAAGATAGAATAGTCTATAGTACTCTTACAACTATGACAAAATATTCTACTAACCGGAGAATATTCTACCTCAAGGCTATAAAAATGGGGCGCTCTCTCTAAAAGTAGAACTCAAAGCAGCACTATTTACATTTGAATTGATGTTCTCATCTATGTTTTTATCACAACATTTCAGCCGTTGGGCACTGATACTTTCTTCCGTGTTCTGTGGATTCGCGCGACCTTCAACGGATTTCGTATTTTAAACTATTTATTTAAACTATGTAGGTAGATTGTTCTCGTGTCTAGTTGTTCTTTTCAGTACTGTTCGCATATCTATATTTCTACTGATACTAATTTGTACTATCCGGCTGCGTTATTGAACAGGCGATTACGAAGGGAACAAATTCACGACTGCATATCTAGAGATATTTTGTCTTGAATATTTTCTAAACGTGGAGTAATAACATAAATAACAGGTCGGGGGATTCCAATATTTGATAGAGAAAAAGAGTAAGGGATCATATGAACAATACCACTTCCCTATAAATACTGCGCTTGTTAAGATAGTAATATAAAGATCTGCTGTCTACATTGCTGACCTTGTCATTACGTACATTTTTGGGAATTGTACTAATGGAATTATGTTTGTTATATTATCCTATATTGGCTGTGACACACAGCGGCTTTGTCCAAAGATATCTGAAGATTCTGTTGTTCTGAGTAAATTTCAGGGAATTTTGTACGGAATCATTTACTTATGAGGTTTTTTCGGGGAAATAATTTCCCCTTTTAGATTAAATCATTTGTGTTCTAATATATTAGTATAATACTTGTGCAAAAATATATTACTCTTGCCTAAAGGTTTAAAATGTCTTTTTTGTTAATTATATATTAATCTCCTTGAATTTAACTTAGTTGGTTATTCGGAAAATACGGTACAATTTTAGAATAAATCATATGTTCTAATATATTCCTATAATATAATAGTTGCATAAAAATACATTATTCATTCCTAATGATTAAATTTCTTTTTGGTAATTTTAGATTAATCTCCCAGAATTTAACTTATTTGGTTTTTCGAAAAAATTGCCCCATTTTAGAATAAATCACTTCTGTTCTTATATATTATTATAACAGTTACACAAAAATATATTACTCATTCTTCATGATTCAAATATCTTTTTTGCTAAATTTTTCTTAATTCTATATCAATCTATTTCAGAATTTAACTAATTATGTTATTCGGAAAATAATATTCCATTTTAGAACAAATATTTTGTGTTCTAATATATTATTATAATACTTGTACCAAAATTTATTACTCATTCCTAATGATTATAATGCCTTTTTTGTTAATTTCATATCAATCTCGTTAAGAATGTTACTTAAAATATTATATACTCTTCATCTTAAACTGGAAAAAAAGAAATTGGGTCATAATATTTCTCAAACTGCTGCCAACATTAAAAGAACATGAGGTGACTTATCCAATTGCGATCTGGTATTACGGCACTGGATTCTGAAGTGGGGATATGTGTTTGTAAAATCGTGATGATAGAACAACTTCATTCACAATTGAGATTCATCATCTGCAAAACACCAGTCGAACAAAAACAAGTGCCAAAGTGACAGAGAAAAGTCTCAGATGATGGCTGTCAGCATTTCAACAATATTGGACCATCTCAAAAACTCGATAGATGGATACCATATGAAAGTCAAAATGCTGGACGTTTTGAAGTGTGTTCGATGTTGCATCTCTGAACTTCGTTTGATCAATTTCATGATCGATTAACGTGACCGAGGAGTTAGAAATGGGCACCTGACCGACGGTTTAGAGCGTTCGATTTCCGACCATAAGTCATGTTTTGAATCTGGCCACGGTTGATTTGCTATGGAGGTGACTTCTTGATATCATAGGTCAGGCTAGGCGATCCTCGTGAGAGGCACCATTGACCAAAGACTTGTGACTGAAATTGGGTAAAGCGGGAATTTTTGGAAACCGTCGACCGTTGTGCAAGCAAGAGGTCGCAAGTCATCGTATCCGAGAGACTGTATATAAGGTCATCTCAACATAGTTGCACTATAAACCACATGTGTGTTCTGTGGGTGTTGAATGAGCCCAATTGTTCCTGAGCAAGCTTCTGTAACAGGGATTGGCAAGCCGCCATAGCGCACCCATGTTCTCTGAAATGAGTAACCATCCATTATTATTATTATTATTATTATTATTATTATTATTTATAAATATAAAACAACATTTATAGGTATTTCTGCCTTTATATATTTCTGATATCATACAATTACCAATGTGAACGGATTATTTGTTTCTTCTTCAAAAGCTCATGTTCCCTTATCATTTCAAGAAATAAAAAAAACTTATTGGTTTAATTTGATATTAGTTAAATTGTAAGGAATATTTGTATGGTGGCTTTAAGAAGAAAATAGCAATTTTAAAATATCACGAAAAATCGACTAGAATGACTTAGTCCATCAAAATTAGTGCTTATAATGCAAATTCTTTTACATAAATGACTCTTTAAAAATAAAAACGGCACTACCTTTGCCTTTTTAGACATTAACAGTTTTAATCTATGAAATTGGATGTAGGTAGACATGCAGGTAGCTCACTGAAAGAAAATGGAAGCGATCAGCTGGGTTTAAATTTCCATTTAGCCTGTTGCTTTTTACTTTTCAACGGACGCCGCTGACAAAGTCATAAATCTATTCTCCCGCTCTCTCGGTTAATTAGCAGAGTAGACATAGGTCTTTCCCCTTAGATGACCACCTGTTGAGACGAACAACTCTGAATTCAGAACTAGCCTGAAGAGGCAAGAACAGCGGAATGAGCGAGATCTACACCCGCAGATTAAATAAAAGGTTCAGTTCGAAATCCTTTAAAATTTAACCGAATTGGTAAACATCTAAAGAAGGCCGGAGCATCGTCTTCTTTTATGTGCCATGTCCCTTCAAGACATAGGCGATTATGGTTCTCCCTTTTTCCCTTGTAGCTCTCAATATGTTTTGTTCCTTTGCTACTTCTCCCAGGCCCTGTTCTGCCATCCACTTGCTAGGTATGTTACGCGTTGTTCTCCCCAGTCTCTATTTCCCTATATTCGACCTGTGAGTATCAGATTCTACAAGCCCTACTTTCTCATTTCATGTCACAAAAAATTCAGCTGTCTCTTCCTGATGTTAAGTATAAGCTTCCTTCTTATTTCTATCCTCTCCAAAACTTGCTCCATGGTGTCCTTAGCATCCTTCTGTTGCCTCGAGTCTCTTCTTCATCTTCAACATATGTTGCCGTAAAATATAACAGCTATCACGTAGCAGTTCAGTACTCTTTTCTTTGCTACCAACGAAATCTTCCTATCTAGTAATACTCTTCCTAGCTTTTGTAATGCGTCTATTGTGCGAGAAGGTGTGCTATTGGATTCATTAACAAAGCGAATAGCAATACAATATAAACACATAAAAAAATTAAAATAACCACATAACTCTTCATATAACAGCAATTGAATATATATATATATATATATATATATATATATATATATATATATATATATATATGAAATGTTCATACAAGGTGTGTATGTGTTTTTATGAGAGATTTGATATCTAAAAAAAGGTGATATTTAGTATTTATCTTATGTTTATAGTCACGAGCCTGAATAAGTACGTCTTTCTGGTTTGACTGCTAGGAACCAAAGAGAATGTTTGACTTTCGCGCCTAACGATCCCTCAGGCAGTTCACGTGACTATCGACATATCTATTTTTAGCTTTTTTAAAGGGTTAGTCAAAGAGAGATAACTTTTGTCTCCCTCAACAAACCTCCCTGCCTAGTAGCAGAGTCTAGTAATAGTGATATAGGTTGTCTCCCTTCCAAGAAATTTTTCTACCTACTTTAATATGACTGGGCTTATCATTCTTTTCTATGTTTTCTGTATCCATTATTGTTTTGTCGTTATGAGATTTCTTTTCATTTATTTCCTTATAAGTTTTAGGTTCTACGTGTGGTTTTAACCTATCTATCGATACTGTGGAATGGATGTCATTGTTTGTTTGAATCACGAAATATTTATCGGTTCTACGTAACACTTCGAAGGGACCCGTGTAAGGTGCTTCCAAAGGTTTGCGAACTCTGTCTACCCTTAGCCATACACTCTTACATTCCTGAAGTTTGTCAGGGATGTATTGATGCAATGTGTTTATGGAGCTTGTCTCCCTCAACACGTCTTTGGATTATCCCAATACGTGTTCGGATCTCTATAAGAACACTTCCCCGATACTTATATTTCGACACCTGCTTGATTTTAGTGTCCCCTACCTGTAAATTGTATTTTGGGCTCACGGCTCACTTTTACTGATGACCATGCAATTCTGTGTTCTTGTAGATTACAACAGCTGGAATATTTCGATAATAATAATAATAATAAGACATTGTTATTAAAGACCACAAACAAAAAAAAGTGCCTGCAATGTATCTTTGAAGATATTCAAAAAGCTGTCAAAATACAAGGACCTTGAAATAGAAATCTCGAAAATGTGGCATATGGGAACATCAACAATCCCTGTTGTAGTTGGAGCCCTAGGACTGGTTGGAAAAGATTCCAGTAGACTAATCGAAGGGATTCCTGGAAGTCCATGCCTCAAAGAGATAAAAAAAAATTGTTCTGACAAGTACAGCCCACACTTTACGAAGGGCTTTGTCTATGTAATTTTTTTTTTGTCAGTGGAAAGTGTCATGATGCCATCTCTAACCTTAGGTCCCTGAGCGGTACCCGGAAAGAAATGTGTAAACGCCAGACATCAAAGGAAATAATAATAATAATAATAATAATAATAATAATAATAATAATAATAAAATGTAAAGAAGATAACTAAATTTAATTCCTCATTCCCCGTATTTAGACAACTTTTATTACGGTTCAAATCTACCTGACGTGTAACCGAAGGATAATGGCGCGTAAAAGTTAAATCAGCAAGCTTCATTCAAATTTCGGCTTACTGTGTTGCTTTTATGCGTCTGGGAAAGGCATGAATTCATCTCTTCCCTTGGTGTAATGGTTGGCAAGATTGGCAAGATTGTCTCGCTGGATCAATTATAACTGAATAGTCAGTTTGATCCTCAGTGGGTGTCCCATATTTTCGGCTTTTTGAAACATCTAAGCCACGCTTAGAAAATTAGCATCTATTTCCCTCAGACCAGCTATAGGTTAAATATCCAGGGTAAACTGAGGTCTGTCTCCCGAAGTAGCAACCTGTATGGAAAGACAACTTTGAATTCAAAACCCTAACCCATCGATCGACACTGAAACCGACCTAAATCTACACCACTAGTTTATATAAAGAGTTCAGTTTGAGATCCATTGAAATTTAATCGGATCGACAGGCACCTGATGAAGATGACAGCGGGTACAACGAACGAGATATTGTCTAATAACAGCAATGATAATGACAATAGTTTGATAAATAAAAGGGTTTACTTCAATATTAGCTGAAGGTTACATTAATCGAGAGACACCTGATGAATGTAGGAGAACACAACAGCCGAGAAAAAGATGGGAATATTAGTCCGAATGTCAATAAAGAGAACGCCGTATTGCAGAAATTGACAGAGAAATCCGGGATTATTATTTTGATTTCTATCTCTGACTGTTATCAGCCTATATGTGATCATTAGAATGAACGAATCGGATGTAGGTAGGCGTGTGGGTGGTATGATGGTTTTGGGCGTGGAAACGTGAAATCGACGAGCCGGGTTCATTTTTTGATTGGTCCATTTTTTAAGGCTTATCAACCTTTTGTAGGTTATTTAAAGTCAGAAAATATTTGTAATTTTTAAGAATGTTCGGGGTAGATAATAAGGCTTTCGTGATACAAGTTTTAATAATTAACCCATAGCGGGGGGAGAAGAGGGTATTTACGTGTAAGTGAATATAACAAACCCAACCGAAATTAGGAGCTCAGCTCTTCGAATGTAAATAAAGAAAACACGACATTGGAGCAATTCCCAAAAGAAAGCCATGATTAGTATCTCGCTTTCTACCTCTTAATCTCAGCTTATATGTAATCATTAGAATGAACGAATTGGATATAAGTAGGCGTGCGGGTGGTTTGACCGATTTGGGCGCGGAAACATAAAATCGGCGAGACAGGTTCAAATTTTCACCAAATCTGTTGCTTTTACTTTCGCAGACATTTTTTTTTAGTTGCTACAATTATCTAAGGTATTCCTGTCGTCACCGTTCTCTGTCTTTAAGTAATGAATTTTATACCGAAAGGATACAAATATGGCAGCTTGTTAAAATAGTTTTTTTTTTTTTAACTTTCTTAAATACAGGTGTTTGTCCTAATTTACCATACGGAAATTAGTTTGTTGAAAAATATTCAGAAATAAATGTAAAAGTATATAGTAAAGAGAAACGCTAAAGTTTTAACCTTTATTCTTTCAATTCATATTTTTTCGAAATTTCATATGCATAGAAAATGCATTGTTTAATTTAGATAACAGTTCTTATCTGCTTCTGAAAGTAAATGACATATGCAGACGGAAACTAAATTAAAGAAAAGAAAACGCAATCAAACGAACCTTTCAATCCGGAAGAAAGCAAAGACAAGCAGGATTTAGATAACATTTTTCGTCTTTACGATATCGAGACGCGAAGCAGTCTGTATTTCCATACAGAAAGATTCCAATGTTTTAACGTTTGCCAAGACTTACTTATCTATTTAAACGAATAAAAATGTCAGGAAAAGTTGAGAAAACTTTGTAATTCCAATTTGCATACGCTTATGGAAAACCTACAGGTAGGTAAATACTTTTTGGCTTTTATCAGTTTGACTCTGACAAAATAAATATAAAAATAGTATAACTGTTTAACCAAAACGACAATCTCGACTTTTTTTAACTAATGTTCACCAGATATAAGACTCAAGAACCACTCATGGTAGATGCTTACTGTATGATGTTGTATGAGTCTACGAGTAGGCAAGAAGTGCAGGTTATGAGGTTATGTAGGAGAAATAACCTTAGACATGGGGAGGTTAATATTGTAAGGAACGGGAAAACATTCTGTTCAGAGTCAGGTGCACATTTGGGTTTCCATTTTGGGAAGAAACTGTTACAATGGAAATTACTTCTTACAAATGGAATGCGAAGGGAATGAAGATGGTTTATTCCCTGTATACGTTGCATAGTGGGTTTTATCTCAAAGGATCAGGACTGATGGAACTAAGGAATGTAGCTCATCAGAACATTTGCCATGGAAATTGCGATAGACTAGCGAGAGGCTTGCGATATTTCTTCCCTGCTAAAGAGGTGGTAAGGTGGAAAAATAATTAATCAGTCCCAAGACCTTGTCGACCCTTTGATCGCTGTCAATGCAGAAAAGAGAGGACTGGGCAGCAATATTTCATTTAGAGTCTCATCTGGCTCTTGTTAGGATAGAGCATAGCAGTGGGAGCCAGATGCATAATGATACCGTAAAAGGGACCCATTATTTTCACACCATTTTTAGTAATAGATCGTATATATGATTTCCACTTCAGGTCTTGAGGGAGCTTGTCCTAGTTCAAATCATAAGAACAGTGTTTCTCAACCTTTTTTTTTACCCATGGACCAATTTTGTCCCATATTTCTTTCGTGTATCCCCATAAACGTTCGATGAAAAATAAGCTTATTTTATTTTCGACTAATAGATAAATTTAGGAGTTGTTATATAATTTATTATAATTGTAACCCTTCCTTTATATGTTGTTATGGTGAAACACACCTATTCTATAGTTAATAGAATCTCCCAGCTGATATAAGTAGGAGTAGTAATAGAAACGAAGTTCAGTCTATGTCGGACGACCGGCTGAACGGTTGAACTCTCTGCCTTCGGGCGGGTAGGAACCCGAACGAGGCTATGCCGAAGGGCAGAGTCTCGTTCGGGGAGGTAAACCGACCCTGAACCCGTTTATACGGGTTCAAAGGGTATATTTTTGGCCGAGCCCACGGGCTCGGATATCCCACGTTAAACTGGCCTTGTGCCACATGATACCCTCGTGGGGGGTGACTAAATACTAGTCTATGTCGGACGACCGGCTGAACGGTTGAACTCTCTGCCTTCGGGCGGGTAGGAACGCGAACGAGGCTATGCCGAAGGGCAGAGTTTCGTTCGGGGAGGTAAACCGACCTTGAACCCGTTTATACGGGTTCAAAGGGTATATTTTTGGCCGAGCGGACGGGCTCGGAGATCCCACGTTAAACCGGCCTTGTGCCACATGATACCCTCGTGGGGCTGTGACTAAATACTAATCGGTATCGGACGACAGTAGTCGACAATTAGTCGAATACAAAAGTAGTCAGCGACTACAACAAGATTACTCTGCGTAATACCTATTATATCAATTTTCTGACGTTTTGAATGTTAACCTAATTTAAGACCGATTTAGTACAAATACAAGCCTCCACTGCGAAATAACTCCACAACATATATTCATCTCAGTTTTTATTCAACTTTTACAATCAAAACACAGGGTAGTGTAAAAGGGATGATAACTTATATATCACTTAAACTAATTTTCTACTAGTTTTAGAGTTCTTTTTCGATTTTTGATATGGCTTACATCACTGTACAGAAACTCTAATTATCAGTTGTAAACACCGGTCCGAAATTAAATTTCCCTATGTACCAGCATAATTTTACTGTGAACTCCTAATTTCCAATTTATTTGTATGTATCTCCTGTAAGGTTACAAAGTACGTCTGTTGAAGTTATCCAGAAAGGGACTTGACCCAAAGAATTTTGAGTTCAATGCCTGACCACATCAAAGGGAAGAAAATCTTGGAGTGTTGGGTTAATTGAAACTGAGTTATTAAAAAAAATAAAAGAAAAAAAAAAAGAAGACATTTCACGATGGTCGATTTTTTTAATTCCACGTGCCGTAACTTCTTTTTTATATCTGGGTTTCAGATAATTCCTTTTAGTAACTCAAATCCCCAAGTTTTTTTTTTTTACTCGCCAGATATCGAACTCATAACTCTTTGGGTCAAGTCTCATTTTGGATCACATCAACCAAAGCTTTTATTCACTGGCACGAAGAATTAAAAAAAATCTTTCTCTGCGGACTAAATAAAGTGTTCGATTTGAAAAAATTCCAGCGTATATCACCTGAAGAAGGCCGGACCGTGCAACGGGCGAAACGTCGTGATATGGCAATAAAGATAAGAACAACAGCACGAATGATGTAAAAAGTACAAATAAGGTCTTCGATGGGAAGTAATCTCGAAACTTTTTTATTATTGTTTCCTATTTTACATACATCATATTCATGTCCTTGAATCAGACAAAGATCAGTTGATCCTATATTTCCGATATCTCTTCCTTGTGCCAGACAAAAACAAAACCCCCAAAAAACAAACAAAAAAAGCTAAATGTAAGGTAATCAGTAATAATATCTTGCAGGCATTCTTTGTGTCACAATTGCCCCAGAAGGTCAGGAATTTGAAAACTTGGCAGAGATATCAAAAATACATCAAGCTGTTAATCTGCAAATTTTCAGGCAATCTTAAAAAAATGCAAAGGTTTGGTCCACTCCACTCGATCCGTCACCCACGGCAACCAATATAAGAAGCTTTATGTAAATTCGGAAAAAAAAGTTTTTTTTCAGGTGATTGAAAAACTAAAGTCTTAACTAACTGGAAAACAAATGACAAATTATCCAGCGAAAATATCCTTTGCTCTGAGTAACTAACAAGTTATCTTTGTTCTCAAAATAGCATAGAAATCTAACAAGTTTCTTTGTCTTCAGAAAGTTGACGATTTATTTGTCAGTATGCGTCAAACATTGACTGCTTCTGTAAATATTTACGCTGCATAAGAAAAAGTTTAATTTAATTCCCACGAATTCTAATTTTATATATATTTTTGGAAAGAGTGGTGATGTGTATGTGCATTTTTGGTTGATTTAATTTAAAAATTCATCGAGTAAAGAAAATATTCGTATTTATAGGAAATGGCGGTGCCTCAGTTTCATGTTGTATATATTTCAAAGGAACTCTGCGATATTTTTAAAAAAAATTAGCACTTTATATTCTGTCATAAACCATTGTTTGGAAGTGGCTGATGAGATATTTTGGTGATGTGTAATCCAAAACATTTTGGTCGAAGAGAAAAGTCAAATATTCAAATGATAATTCTCATCAAAATAAAACAAGAAAAACTTTTTAGCGTAAATAGATACATAGGCATTGATGATATATTAGAATGATATATATATATATATATATATATACATATATATATATGGTGTATCAAAAATACTTATACAAAATTTGTGGCGGGTTCCTCATGCCAAAACAAAGACAAAAGTCCATATAAACATATTTCTGTAAATGCTTCATTTTTGAGTTATTAAGTTTAAAGAAATCTTACGATAGATGAAACTGTTGTGTCATGCAGATAAGGTTACATTTGTCATTCGTGTACATTTCTGGCTAGTCTGTCATCAACCTTTAAATATTTAACAATTTTACTTTGTTTTCGTGTGAGGAAACCGCCCCCAAATTTTACTGTTTGATTTTGCTAGTATTTTTGTATTGTGTGTGAGTAGCTGTATGTTGTTATTTTGATCCTTATGCTGCAACATTAATATGTTGTCGGTTGACACTGTAGTCAGACCACGGTGAAGTCATATGTTAATTAGTTTCTGGAGTAAGCTGGCCCCCAAAAGAATACATCAATATTATGGGTTTACCTTTTATACACATTAAATATGTTGTACACACCTCAAGATAGCGTCTCCTTTTGCGAAAAATATGTCATTTAAAATGTATTTTTTAAAGATTTTGTATAATAACTTTTACGACTTTTGAGCTTTTCCTTGCTGTTGTGGAAATTGCTAGCCTCTCGATCTGTCCAAAACATATTGCTGGCATGCGAATCTACAAAATGCACGCATGCAAATCTATCCAGTTGAATTGAATGGAAAGTTGTGGAACACTCTAAAATGTTCTAATCTCACTGCTGCTATATAAGCAATGTAGGTGAAGTGGTTTGTTTGTCTTCTTGCTATTGTCCTTGCCCATCATACACTGTCTGAGAGACAATTAATTAATATATTCGGATTATCACTAGCCTTTCTCTGGTGAGAACGATATATCACGATACATTGGGTGCTGTATAGTATTTTGTTATTATCCTCTAACATCTTATGTTGATAATTGCATTTTGGTTATTTGTGATCTGATCGATATGTGCATGAGTTGCACTGTGTTTCGACAGATGACAAGTCAAATTGTGTGTACTGCATGTGTGTCCGATCTAAGAATTTAATACTGTTTTCTTTTTCTCCCAGAGGATATGAGAATTCATGAACAACGTTATATTTCCAAAAGTTTTTTTTTATTCACCCGTGTTATTAGTAATATGAACTTTTTTTTTGTAGTAAATGATAAATCTAAGGTGTTTGTTAGGATCGTTATATAGTATGTACCAGCGAATTATATTTTTAGTTGCTTCTTGATCTTGTTCACCATTAGGGTGTATCTCATTACAATATAAATTAACGGTGTGTTTATTTTTCTTTATATCAATGTGATATGGTATTTCTTAAAAGTTTTGTCATGGCTAGCATTATTTGTTCGTCAAGGACATTACTGAATAAGATATTGCTGATAAATATTTCTTTAATGTTCCTTCACACCTTATATAATAATATGGCTGAAAAAGAGGGCTTTGGGAGTCAGATAATCCATGCTTCTTTTTGTAACAACAATCTGTATCTGTCAGGACGTTCATTTCTCTAGTTTATCATTAGGCAAACTAATTTATAGTCATGAGCTTGTCGGTACATTCATGAACTTATATAGATATACGCGTTTTTTACGGCACCCTTTCTTATACAAAAATTCCCTCAATGGAAGGCTCGGGAGCCACTCATGCTAGAGGGGTGCCGTTAAAATCGTTAGAAATGATGAAGTGTCTCATATGAATGAAAGAGTGGGTGGTAGGAAGTAGAGATGTGAAGATAAAAGGGGAAATAGCACAGGGCGACCCTGCCGTAAATGCCTAAACTGGTGGAAATTATGTATGGAGCTCATCTGAAAATCTGTCACGGAAACAGAGATTGAAAATGGATTCATCTGCATTGTTGAGTCTATCGGAAAGGGGCTGCCGAATGGATAAAATGTCTTCCTTCACAGGAGCACCTAAACGACGTGAATTTTTTTTATATGATAGCAATACTAAATGTTTGGTCTACTCTGAGTCTTGTTTAAAGTTAAAGCATTTATCAGGAATCAGATATTTTTTGATATGACAGAAATAATCAATGTTGTATATAATTTGACACTTATAAAGATAAAGAGTTTAAGGAGTATTCAGATACTTTCTGATATGGCAACAGTATTCACTGTTTGGTCTAATCTGACTCTTGTTTAACGATAAAACATTTCGGGAGGATTTAGATACTTTCTTATATGGCAGCAATATTCAATATTCGGTCTAATCTGACTCTTGTTTAAAGATAAAGCGTTTCAGAAGGATTGAAATACTTTCTGATATGGCAGCAATATTCAATGTTTAGTCTAATCTGACTCTTGTTTAACGATAAAGCGTTTCAGGAGGATTGAAATACTGTCTGATATGGCAGAAATATTCAATATTTGGTCTAGTCTGACACTTGTTTAACGATAAAGCGTTTCAGAAGGATTGAAATAATTTCTGATATGGCAGCAATATTCAATGTTTGGTCAAATCTGACTCTTGTTTAAAGGTAAAGCGTTTCAGGAAGATTCAGATATTTTCTGAAATGGAAGCAATACTCACTGTGTGTTTCATGTTCTTGTTTGTTCTTCAGGACATTAGTGATCATGTCCTTCCACAATTTCTTATATATCGTCCTTAAAATGATTTCTTATACGTAGAAAATTTTCCCCACTTTTATCGTCAATGTTTTCGGTATATAGGTTACTCGCAGCATTCTTCAGTGACACTTGCCTTCAATATATCCTGTAAGTGTCAAATATTCCTGTCCTTCTTTTCTCATTAGGTGTTCTAGAAATTTTAACCATTTTTCTGGTTTAAGTATAAGTATGGTTTGACTTTCTGTTTTGTTAATACTTCGTCTTTACTTTTTCTATCCATGGCATTCAGAGTATCCTTCTGTAGATCCATATCTCTATTGCTTCAACTTCTTCATATCTGAGGAAATTTGTTCATCATCCATTGCAATATAGGAGGACTGATATTAAGTAGTAGTTCAGCAAACCTTTGTTTGTTTTAATAAATTTTTCTGTCTCTTAATACTTTTCTTAACTTTTTGAAGGCATCTTTCGCTATTCCAAATGAATGTTCTCTTTTCTTTGTCACCTGTTAACACTTCCGCTGCTAACTACGGAAACCTACGTTTTTTTGCTTATGAGTTTCCCGTTGCGCCATCAATCGTAAAAGACGGGAAATTCTAACTGTTCTATCATGCAAATTATTAGTCAGCCTCGATTTTTCTCTACGTCATGGTAGTTTCGTATCTAATTTGAAAATATTCCTAACGAAAATGCGGCTGGCATGCGGATGCTCCCAGCTCCCGTGACCGTATGTCCAAAGGCATCTAAAATTAATCGCCTGGTTAGTGGAATGAAAGCTCATGACTTGCTAGAAATTCCACCAACCAATAAGAAAAGGTACCCTTCAAAGCCATGCAGAGTTGGCAAAAAAGCTGGAAAATGCTCAGAAACAAGGTACTTCTGCAAAAAGTGTGAAGTCCCACTCCATAAAGGACAATGCTTCAAAAGATATCATGTGTATACCCGTTAATGATCTAGTAAGTCATTCCCAGGTATATCCATGAAAATGGAATGCTGTAAAACACATTGGTGCCAGTTTTCTGTGTAATAAAATATGTAGGTTGAAATTTGGCATTTTCTTTAAAAATGGCTGGCCAGATGGGGGGGTGCACTGGGCAAATGAGTAGCAGTGAAAGTGTTAAAAGACTTCCCAGATATTTAAACTTCTTTACTTTTCTTTTGGGCCTTTCTGAGGGAATCCATTCCTGGTCGGACCGATAACTTTTCAGCACCCACTTGTATTTAACGAACATCTTTGTTTTATATACGGGTTTGATATCTTAATATGGCGCAGACTAACACTTGCAGAACAACCAGTGAGGATCAAATTCACTAAAAATAGGTTGCTTGAGCTGGTGACTCGTTTAGTCTTAAATGTGTTATCCGTGCATTTGTGTTTACTCAGTGGCTACTGTCGTGACAAGAATAACTTTTGTTACGGGTCATAATAAATTGCTAAAGAAATAAAAACGCGGAGGTGAATAAATACATTTATGTAGCCATCATTTATTTTTCAAGTTTTCTGTTGGATTTGTCAAAGCTTACCAACTACAAAGAAAATTTCCTGTATTAACAAATTCCAAATATACCCAACTATTATCATCGTCTTGTAGAAGTTTGCGTTAAACACATAAAGAATCTATTTATAAATAGAACAGTCAGAAATTTAGCTGTTTCAATAAAAACGGCAGTTCAAATCGAATTATATATATATTTGGTGTTCGTTTACATTCCTGATCTGTTCGGAAAATATCGTGCTAAAACCCTCGCCAAAAAAACAAACAAACAAATAAAAGAACAAAAAATAACATAAAAGAAAAAAAAAATCCATAGTTCTTTCAAGGTACCTTTAAGGCATCACATATTTTCCTTGGGTGTCTTAGGTACCTTCCACTTTTATAAATAGTTTTGAATGTTTCTTTTTTCCGTATTGCTATCAGCTGACTCATGATAATCTCCTTAATCTCATCCCAGCGATTCGATGGCTACTTGAACTTTCAGAAATTGCAGCGAGTCGAATCTGGACTGTAAAGTTCCTCACAGACCCATGTTGCAGTATGCGCAGAGTTAGACAAAAATGGCAAACTGGTAACATGTGGACGTTGA
>OZ010572.1:121635244-121642744 GCA_963932145.1 Acanthosepion lycidas
CCTGCCCTTTTCAATATTTTGAATTTGATTTAACTACAAAACATTTTGCTTTTATACTTGCCTTGATAAAGTCGGATTAACGAAACGCGTCGGCAATGACTAATAAATATTTTCCAATTGTCTTCTTTTTATCCAATTTGTCTTATCTTCCGAATTAATGAGAAATTTAGCATATATATATCTATGTATATATTTATATATATATATATATATATATATATATATATTTAATTCCAAATATATACAGTTGTGAACATACATGTGTATATACTTAGAAATAGAAATATATATATATATATAATTATATATATATATATATATATATATATATATATATATATATGTTTCGTGATTGCGTATACATTTTCTTTAAACAATTATATGCACTCATACAAAAAATTCTAAATTTATACACATGCATGCATACAAGTCTATATATTTGGAATTATTTGTATGACTGCATACAATTGTGTTTATTTATGTATGTGGAGATAGTTTTGCATGTCTGAGCACTAAATTACATTGGCATGATGTAAAATGCGTGTTTTTGTGTGTGTTTTGTTAATACATATCATTGTGTTCAAGTCTTCGTTTTTATCTATCCGGGCCGTGCGTGCGAATATGTTTATGCATACTTGTGTGTTTATATATGCATATAGGCAGATGTTTGTGCGTTTTTGTGTGTGTGAGTTTGTTTTGCTTTTCAACATATTTCTCTTTCGAAAATGTTCGACCTGTCCATAGTGACTTCTTCATGTCGAATGTGCGAAACGTCTGAGGGCGTCAGTTCTTGGCACTTCGATAACGCAGAAATATTTGTGCTCTCATACATGACCGAGCACAAATATCGGGTCATTTGCAAAGATGGACAATTACAATCGCTTCAGCCATGTTCACAGAAACATTCAACCAGACTTTTGGATCGTCTCCAAATCAAGACTTCTTAATGACGATAACGATTAAATCCGAACACCCCTTCCAGTCTTTGTCACATCATTTCGCGTGAGTAAGCGTCTGTGCGTGCGTATATTGTGTGCATGTACGTTCTAGCATTAGAATACGTTCGAATGATCTCTGATGACGGCGAATTGTCTTTACCTGTCGAGGATCGTTGCCAAGTTTGATGCTTAGAAAGTGTCGCCCTCGGGCACTTCCTCCTGTTTTACTTCGATTTTCCTCCGTTCTTAACCGTGAAAAGTTCGCCAAATTGCCTTGAAAATACCAGCATACTCTACTTCCTTCTGTCCGACTGCAAATGAGACAGGAATTTTGGAAGAGAATACCTAGTTCCACGTGTGCAGAAGAATTTCCACAAGCCACAGACTCATACAAAGTTATAGAAATGTTATATATAAAGGTTGTTTAAACAATTGAATACATTAATAATTGACCACAGTGAATGAGTATTGGATTATTTGATCTTGCGACGTATCGACCATTCTTTGGTTACTTATTGTCTAAATCTGTTGTCCTTTTTTTTTTAAGTCTTTCTTCTTCTTCTTCTTCTTCTTCTTCTTCTTCTTCTCCTCCTCCTCTTCCTCCTCGTTCTTTTTCTTCTATATGCTATATCCCTTCAGGACGTTGGCAATCATTGTTCTCCCCATTTTCCTGTCCTTCGTAGATGCTAATAGATTTTTCTTTTTCTTATCTCCCCAAAACATTGTTCCGCCAAGGATTCTGATTAGGAGATTGGAGGTTTTGAGGAGCGTGAAACCACCTCATACCTGATGTTATTCCCATATCCATCTTGATCCGGGGTGGTAGTCCCTGTTAGGGGCCCAGCTATAGGCAAATAGTAAACCCGGAAGCAAAAACAAAATACTATGAATGTGTATTTTTGGAGTCAAAATAACAGTAATAGATTTTTGTATAAGGAAATTACCAGCAATACATATTCATAGTAAAATTACCAACAATATATTTTAAAGTAAAATGAGAAACAATAGATTTTATAGTAGAATTAACAACGATACTTTTTATAGCAAAATGACCATTTTATCTGTAGTTGATGGTATTCAATTTCGTTCAAAATATATTTAGTTAAAGCCGTAAAATTGTGTTCAAAATATTTAGATTTCATCATTTAATAGACCATTGGGATTGTCATGCCATTAAACAAAATCAAAAAATCAGCCAAAAAAACAAAAAAAAAACAAAAACATAAAAGAACTCTATAAAACAGGTACATCTACTGAAATGCGTGTGCTCACCAAATTTAATGTTTCTAGTTGTATGCAGTCATGTCTGTCTAAAAACGTGTTAATTTAAAAAAAACAACCCTTCTTTATGTAAACATTGGTTGGGTTTATACTTTAGTATATAGGTAAATATTAAATCAGTTTTATACTTGAGACTATAGTTAAACATTGATCAGTTTTATACTTGAGTTTATGGGTAAACGTTGATTAATCTTATACTTGAGTCTATATGTAAACATTGAACAGTTTGATACTTGCGTCTTAGGTGAAAATTGAAGTTTTATACTTGAGTTTATAGGTAATTTAATCAGTTTTATACGTGAGTATATAGGTAAGCATTGATCAGTTTTATACTTGAGTCTATAGGTAAATATTGATAATTATTATACTTGTGTTTAGAGATAAATATTGATCGATATCAGTTAGACTTGAACGCAATTTGAGGGACGTCAACATGATGTCATTTCCCGCTGTCGCCGCCATCATTGTTGCACGGTTTACGCCGCCATCATTGCATGCTTTACGCCGCCGCCGATACTCCCATTGTGGTAGATGTATAGCATCTCTTGTATTTTACAGATGACGACAGCTCCGGTAAAGGGCGTTCTAGCCGATGATGCAGACAGATCACCAATGCCTCCTGCCCCTATTGCTGTCGCCGTTATCCTCACGTGTCGTCTTTGAATCGTCTTCCGACACCTTGAGAAGACGACCGGGTTTAGTGATCGGCTCCATAACTTGGATTTACAAATAATCACTCGGAAGATAGACCCTTCTGCAGGGATCTTAACCCTCTACGGCGAATGGGGTCGACTTCTCCTAGTCTCCGCTGACTGGGCAAACCGATCTAGTCGTTTGATAGGTAAAAGGTAAACAATGAAGATATAGATGACAATGTGTTTCATTGCCCTAATTTTTTTTTATAGTAGCGTCATAATATTAAATGATCTCTTTAGAATAATAGATTTTTAAAGTAAGGTATATTTTAGGGTCAGTATCATCATTGACGGTCTCTTGATTGGTTGTGATCGTGGGGTCATTGTTCAGCTAAGAACTTGGCCAGTTCCAGCTATATGTCTCAGTTGCAAACCCATGTCTGAATCTCTGAAGAATCTTATCGTCTACAATGACGTTATCAACCCATTTTTCTTTTGTATACCTCCTTTTACTAAGCTGATACTTTGAAGGATGGCACGGAAAAGATTGTGAGCTCTAATGATATGCCCATACCATTTTAAATTTCTCTTATTGGTGGTAGATAAAGAAAGTCATCCAATGGATTTCATATTCGCCCTCAAGACTTGTTGCCAGCCAAGGCTAGGGAACCCAGTCTACCCAGCTACTTAATTCATAGAGAGGAAGGAAAATAGTTCGAAAGTGTAAGCAACATATTAGGTTGGAATTTAAACTACGTTGTCAAATTCATATGTCTTTTTTCTTCTTTTTTTAAATAATTTCACCCCAAGCAAACTGTTATGTTAACCCTGCATCCGACTATTTTTTTATTAGTAACTTTAGTTTCACAGTATTTATATTAATCCTGTAGTCTCTATTTTGAAATAGTGTCATAGCCTCACCATGCTAGGTGGTGCTACTGTGGTTTCTGTAGTAAGAACGAAATTCGGTTAGCCCTATACATAGCCCCATACATAACGGATTTGAATTCAAAGTAGTCTTTCTTCTAGAGAATACCTTCTGCCCTGCTATGAAGCAATAAGTTAGGGAGGTTAGAAATGATAAATTCATACCCTTTGTAATGGTATAAGTGCGAACGCCATGGCTTCACTCGGAATTTGAACATGACATCCCAGAATCATTTTTCTCAGTAGATTTCATATTTTACGAGTTTTCCAATGTTAGTTCCAATCTATAGTAATGACTGCTAAGGATATCCGCTCTCCAAATTTATTAACACACCCTACAGATGTATGCTGGATTTCGTCCTAAACAATAAAAATATACATTTCTAGGTTTCATCCAGATATTTTTGTCCTTTCTTGTCTTGAAGGCAATACGCTATAGCCACTTGCCAGTATCCCTTTAGCGTATAAATACAATTCTCACTTTACGAACATTTTGCATTATTACTGCTAGTTTGCTTAGTTTAAACATGCATATATATATTTATTTGATATCATTTTGCCCAATTTTTTTCTAAAATAATGAGTGACGTCATATATATATATATATATATATATATATATATATATATATGACGTCACTCATTATTTTAGGACATTTTTATATAAAATGTCTTAAAATAATTGTTGGACTTTGTCCATTTTATAATGTGTGACGTCATTTGCTTACATTTGATACGCCATGAGTAGATATGAATGTACGTGAGAGATTCATGGAAGATTGAAGTTTAAATACAGTAAATTCGATAAATCCTCTGTGGCCAAATCGGTAAAAGTACGTCAAGCTAAATGACGGCTGCGTATAGGATACAGGTTCGAATCCTGTCGGAGGGCGAATATTTTCTTTGATAATTTCTCGGACGTTCAGGCTGGTAACTGTTGTTTAATACTATTTATTATAAACAGAGCATTTACTTAAATATTTGTATCTATGAAAAGAATGTAAAACATAAAAAATGTCCTTATATATGTAGTAACATTTTGCTCTGTTCTTTTTCTTTCTTTTTTATAGTTTATAGAGAACGCTGTCAATTCCTCATGGTTAGAATTGCGCATATATTTTTAGTATCATTTTGCCCTGTTTTTTTTTCTTATTGTTTATGAAAAGCGTTGATAATTTGTCGTCTTTAGAATTGCAAATATATATTTACTTCTTTTTTTTTTAAGCATTTCACCCCAAGCAAGGCGGGAAGCCACTAGGACGCAAGCGGTTACAGAAAATTTAGAGCAAGGTCAGATAGGAGTGATAGAAGAAAGGATGAGGGTAGTGGATAGATCAAGGCAACTGGAGATGTCGACTGACATTACACTTGAATAGCTGGAGATTATAGCTCACAGGGAAACAGTAATAGGGAAGGGAGTTCCACAGGCGAGAGGTGTGAGGCATGAAGCTATTAGAGTAGAAGAGACGGCTACATTTAGGAGTTTCGACAGTGAAGGGGTGAGAGCGGGATGCCAGCCTCGTATGGTACTTGAACTCATGACGTCTGGGAACCAGCGAATACAGCTCCTCGGAGCAATTTCCATGGAAGTATTTGTAGAACAGACAGAGGGAGGCGACGGCGCGTCTTTGAGAAAGTGACTGTAGACGAGACACCAGGGCAGGGCCAATTACATTGCATATCCGCCTCTGGAGCCTATCAAGAACCGCGAGTCAAACAGAAGGGGCACCAGACCATATATGGCAGCAATACTCCATGCAGGGGCGAATTGTTGTTTTGTAGATCTGGAGGATCGACTCCGGGGAGAAAAACTTCCTGGTGCGACTCAGGGAGCCAACTTTCCTTGCAGTGGAGTATCATTTTTGCAATGTTATTTTTCTTTCTTTTCTCATTGTTTCTGGAGAACTTTGTCAATTTCTCGTGTTAAGAATTTTGTCAATTATGCATAACCATGTCCAGTTACACCACACCCAAAATGTCTGTGCAAATCTTTAAAAATCATTGTCCTTCAGGTGTTTTCACCTACATCATGAGTATTTTAAACTTTGGTTATCAATCTACTTTCGGGTGCAAATTTTGCAGAGTCAATTGTTGAAAAATGCGTGAAAACCATATCACTGTTTAAACCATGCCATCCGAGTGAAATTGCCTAGACGAAACTCTTTAGCCGCTTTCGAGTGTTGAGCTAGCACGGAGTCACAGGTCATCACGCTATATTATCTGCTCTTTCCCCGAAACCGTCTGCATAGAATAAGTGAGGTAAAAATTACAGAGCGAAGTATCTGTTACTGTCGTATGGACAATTTAAAATAAGATTTTCGCTAAAAGATTTGCCATCGTTTTTAAGACTATTCACATTCGACCAATAAAGAGGCTAGTAAATTTACACTTCTAAGATTTCATTAACACGGTCGAAAATATAGCAGTTATAACATTTTTAACTAGCCCCACAGAAGAAACCGGAAATCAAAAGCAGTTTCTTGCGATATTAAATCGTTTGAAATTGATTGTTGCAAATATTTCTTTAAACATTTTTCCGCGTTGCCCGAACAGATTTTGATACATTCATATCTTATTGGCTCACACCCAGACAAATTAAATCGTTTGTTATTTGATTAAATTGGTTAGGCATGCTGAATCGAAAAGGTCGAAAGTTTTGATAGGACAGAGCAAGTAGCGGTTCTGTAATAATCGTGAAATTTCCCTGAAGGCAAGCGCCAGTTTTGTATAGATGAACTTACGATGTCTATTATGTCAAAATGACATTTAATCATTGCGTGTATTCTATAGAACTATATTGGTAAACGGGATGAAGCATTTTAAAAAAATAAGAATTTTAGACAACACACACACGCACACACTCTCTCGCACAGAAAAACATATAATTTATACACACACACACACACACACACACACATATATATATATATATATATATATATATATATATATATATATATATATATATATATATATATATATATATGTATGTATATACAAATGATGAACACAAATATAAAAATTCTCACTGAGCTGATTGATGTTATATTCATCATTTCGAATTGAGAGTTTCGTTGACTAAACTTTTTTAATAGTTTGGTCCACTCGTCAGGAGATTTCAGCAATTGAGTGCTGATTTTCCCATTTTCGTTATTTTTATATTAAGTTAATGTTTGAACAGATTTTTCTTCCACACCAAGGCAAGATAACATTAATGAAAAGGATCATATTTTTTATTATTAAAATAGATACAAAAGTATCACATTTAAGAAAAATATTTTCGGCCCCTTTCGTAGGACACTTCCTCAGAAGCAGAATCGTCGGCAATATAAAACAGAGAAGCTGATAATAAAAATTATTATCAACAACTGGTATTAAAAAATAGTCATATAAGGGAGGAAAGAAAAAAATATTATTAAACATGTTCCCGAATAGGGCCAAATTATATTTCATCTCCCGCTGTCTACAAAGGGCAGGACGTTGCATATTAATAATAGTAGACTCCAAGATGTCGAAGTTGTCTCGTCCTAGCCCTGTGTATGACGGAAAAAAGGCAAAATAGCTCGTCTTTCAAACCACAGAATTTAATAGGTGCTCACCAGTCGCAGACTCATGAGTTTGCGAACACCCGGATGTAATAGGCTCGTGTCTTCGCACCTTGCCTGGAACATGCTGGGTGATCCTTACCTCTAACCTTTGGATGGTCTTGCCCACATAGAC
>OZ010572.1:121647744-121690244 GCA_963932145.1 Acanthosepion lycidas
ACAAAAACACACATACACACATGAGCAACGTACCGTGCCACAGTTAAGTTTTAATTGCTGTCTAATTAGACCATATCAGGTGCAACCCCAAAGAAAAACGAAATTAAAGTTAAAATTTTAATAAAGAATTGTTTTTTAAACCTTTAAACTTGTACGATATTTAAATTTAACTTTAAACGAGTTATTTATTGAATTTTTAATCGCTTTTAACTACGGTACTTACGACCTGTTACTTCAGGTTGTTTATGATTCGCCGAGATCGAAAGACGGACGGACGGACACGCGTACACTTCGCTTTGTTTATATAGATTATTAGTAGGTCTTTTGACCAAATGCAAGCATGACGAGAAAGATGTTCAAAATTGGAATTTTCGACAACACCGGTATACTTTCACAGCGAGAGGAGAAATAAAATAAATGAAGTGATACTTTCTTTTTCGGGAATGTGTTGTCTTTCCTGATGTGTTTCAGGTATGGGCGAATAGTTCACCCCGAAACTGGGGACAAAACACCATGAAAGTGTAAAAATAGTTCTTGATACAAGAAATACTTTAAAACTTATTACCAGCAATACTGTTTCGAAAAAAAATATATTACCAACAATGTTTTTAAAAAATAAATATTACTTGCAATATATTGGAAGGAAAAATATTACCAGAAATAGAAATAGAAAAATATTACCAGCAATAGAAATTTTGTCGGCATTAATAAACACATGGAGGTTGATATACCGTAAAACAAACCAAACTGAACCAAAAATCCATTTGGAATAAAGGGTCTTTGGCAACTGCAAAATATAAAGCTGCACTGCAGGAAATATAATATAAAAAATACCTCCAATTTCTTAAATTTAAAAAAATGCCTTTTACTCTTTTTCTTAAATTGGATTATCCAAACATATTTGACTACTAAATATTAGGTTGGTGCAAAAATAATGACGTAATAATGTCGTTTTTTGACGTTAAAAAATACGTCAAAACACGACACTATTACGTCATTATTTTTGCACTAACCTAATATGAGAGAGAGAGAGAGAGAGAGAGAGAGAGAGAGAGAGAGAGAGAGAGAGAGTAAGCAGATTTGACTAAAACGACAAATTAGTAATCTGACGCTTGTCTAATCATTACTCTGCCGAAAAATTCCTATGTCGTGTTGGCCACGTCGAATCTGCGACGCCAAATGGGCTTGGCCGACACGGAAATACACTTGCTCTTTTAGATATCGTCCTTTTTCCGTTGTGTTTTTTTTTTCTAGGATTATTTGATTTTTGTGGACAACTATAACACAAGAAAAGTTTCTCTGCTTTTCGCAGCTTCTTTGCTTGTTCTGTCGTTTATTTGCGTTACTGGGTCCAAGAAGGTCCTTTCCTCTCGGCTATAGCTTACTAGAAAAGATAAATAAAGAAAAAGTTGTTACTTTTTAAATTTTTTTTTTTTTTTTTTTTTTACAGAATTTTGACAAGAAAAAAACAAATAATATCCCCATCAGGATATTGCCTGTAGAGCAATTTCTCTATGTCAGGCAAAATAAAAATGAAAATTATCAAAAATATATAATGAATATTTGTTCCTGCCGAGAAACCACATCATGATTTTTGACGGTCAGCTTAAAACCGGTCATAACGTCGGATATATCTGACAACCCCAGGTTACAAGACAGCTATGGGGTAATTATGCAAGCGAATAATTTATTGGATATTGTATCCAAAAATCTGCTGTACTGAGTATGACGATAAACTACAACCGGCAGTAAGACCTCTAATCGAGAAGGTTTTGAGGGACATGGAAATACCTCTTAATTAGTGTTAATCCCAGGTCAACCTTGACCCGGGGTGGTAGTACCTGTTTGGATCTCAGATATAGGCAAATAGTTAACTCCCGAACTAGGGGCAAACGTTATGAAAATATGAAAAAAAAAGAAAAGATTTCTATAGTAAAAATATTAACAGTAAATTACTGAAAAAATACCAGCAATATATTTGACGCTTTACAAAAATACGTCAATGAAACCTGATCTACAAACTGATTTCTTACAAAGAATATATATATCCTATTCATACGAACCTATCCCAAAATTCTTGCAGTCATTAAATAACCCCATTGAGGTTGATATGCTGTAAAACAAAATAAACGAAACAAAAAATCTGCAAAGATTTACCACTAAAAAAAGAGGGGGGAAATAAGATAAGTATAACAAATGGTCTGTTTCGGAATTTCGGGAGAAATAAAAAACTGGTAAATTGGCATCACGATTGCTGTCTCTTCTATGTACCCATTCTTTTCATAACGGGGTGACCATGGCTCTCCACAACTTCTTATTCTTTATAGTCCTAAGTAACGTTTTCCCCTTACTATACCTCCCAAAACTTGTTTTGTTATCCATTTACACAAGACGATTCGCACATTACCTGTGCACCACATACCTTTAATATATCACGTCAGTGTCAAATTCTTAAACCCATCTTTTCTTATTTTGCGAAGATTTTCTAAGATGTGGCACAAGGCCAAAAGTATGGGGCATCCAGTGAAGATCAAACTCTCTACTCAATCGTAATTGCTTTAGCGAGAGAAGCTTGTTAACCATTACGCAACGTGGAGATGATTGGTTTGGTTTGTTTGTTTTACGGCATATCAACCTCAATGGGCTATTTAATGTCGACACATTTTTATTGCTAGTAATATTTATTTTTTAAAAACATTGTTGGAAATATTTTTTCAAAAATGCATTGCTGGTAATAGTTTTTTTTCCTCAAAAATTGCTGGTAATAATTTTTTAAAAGTATTTCTGATATTAAAACCTATTTTTACACTTTCATTGTGTTTTTACTCCAGTTTCGCGGTTAACTAATTGCCCATAGCTGAGACGCTAACTGGTGCTACCACCCCGGGTCAGGGCGCACTTGGGAACACCAGCAATTAAAAGGTGATTCCACGTTCCTCAAAAACCTCCTGATCAGAGGCCTTGCTGCTGGACGTAGTTTATCGTCTTACCCAAGACGCGGATATAGTTTATCGTCATAGCCAGGACGGACGTGGAGATGACTTTTCTCATTATCTATCTCAGACATTTCAACGATCTTTTTCTGATTCTAAGTCCACGATTTTATGTTTTCATTTTCTTTAAACCTCCCTAAATACTAACTTATTCTTCCTATGGTATTCTCATCATCCTTCTGTAGGAGCAGATCTTAATACTTCAAGTTTCATCTTCATTTGTTAGGAAATTATCCAGCGTTAACTGCCACACATAACGGTTTTTATTAGGTAGTAGTTCAAAATTGTTTTCTTTTTCCGAAATTTTCTTGTTTCTTACTTAGCTTCCGGAAGACATCTTTCGCTATTCAAATGGACCTTTGGATTTCATTATCAAATATTCTTTTGTCTGTTAAAACATTTCCAGATTTAGTTAAATTTCTGATGTGTTTGATTCTGATGTCTTCTAATCATGGCTTGCGTATTGGATTCATAAATTTAATATATCCTTTCACCTTCGTCTCAAGGCAGAAATTTTGACTAAGCTGGAGCTTAATGCAGGTTAGATATTTTGGGGCGTTCAATAAGGATTGAACTCAGTAGCTGTGGCATGACAACTAATGTTACTGACCACTACACTATGCAAGTCGTATTATCATTGACCTATATTTAACAAAGTCATGTTAAGTTTTAGGGACAGGTGGTGGTGTAATAAATGATGGCGCACAATGAGAAATCGGTGAGTCGAGTTCAAATTCCAGTCGGGTTTATTACATTCAATTATGCGCTTGGAAAAGGTATGAATCCATTTCTTCTCCCACCCACTCACGTATAGGTAAATATTTGGACAGACCGGACTTATAGCCCTGCTTGGAAAGCAATCTAGAAGAAAAACTCTGAATAAAAGCGTTCTGCAATGGGTTGAGCTCCGTCAAGTTGTCTTGCTTTAGAGATACCATTGCTGACACGGGTACAGTAAATAGCGGTAGGGCGGAGATGTTGCATCTGAGGGAGTCAGATTGCAGAGTGGAGAATAAATCTTTCACCACAAATCCGGGCAAGACGAGTTTTAAAGGTAAGGATTGCGTATCTCCTATCTAAACGTGGCAGCAATATTCCATTTTTGGTCTAATCTGTCTCTTGTAAAGATGAAACATAGCAAAAGGAGCCAGGTACTGACTGAAGCGATAGAATGAACCGAACATTTATCCACCATCTTCAACCATGTGCGTAGTTCCATGCGCATATCCTGTAATCCGACCTGCAGACGTCTGGATATAACCTTTATTTGATTAAACGTTCCATTTGCATTTTCTTTGCAATTAGTTGATTTTGATGGCGTAAGTAGGTCACAAATGTTCGCTTGTCTAACTCTGTCATCTCACACATCTGAAAATTCGACCTGGCTCTCGAATCATGCAAGTCCGAATACAGGATCCGTGCCTATCCGTCTCGTAGGCGCGTAGCAAAGTATATGGCTGCGCGTATTTACATTCAGACATACGTTCGCATAAGAAGTTACATTATTTCAATTACCCGTCTGGACTGTACGTACTGAATTCAGGTCTTACTCTCGAAAATTTCAATTATGCAATGTAAAAGTCAGGTTGCACTGAGAGGGAAAATTAATAACGGTAAAAAGAAAACGAATATGATGATCTTAAAACAGAAAGCATCTCGTGACTGAATGAATTTTATCTTCTTATCATTTCGAAACGCTGGGCAATGTAGCGAACATCACGTTGGCTTATAGTAAAGACGGACGCCGACATTTAAAAAAAAAACAATAAAAAAACTTAATTATATGCAGTATTTTATCTACAGTATTTACATACATCAAAGCTGCTCTATTTTCTATACACACACACTCTCTCTCTATCTGGGTCAGTTCATATCAACAACACTATCTATCTATCTATCTATCTATCTATCTATGCATATATGCACGCGTATATATGCATACATGTCTAATAAATAGAAATTAAATATTTTTAAGCGACTTCAGATAGGCAAATACTTATAAAAATCTATCTATCTATGTATCTTCATGTATACATATATATGCATAAATGTCTATTAGATGGGAATTAAATATTTCTTAAGTAAATTCTGATAGATGCTTATAACAATCTATCTATCTATCTATCTATCTATCTATCTATCTATCTATGTTTCATTATCTATCTATCTATCTATCTTCATGCATACATATATATGCATAAATGTCTATTAGATGGGAATTAAATATTTCTTAAGTAAATTCTGATAGATGCTTATAACAACCTATCTATCTATCTATCTATCTATCGATCTATGGTTCATTATCTATCTATCTATCTATCTAGCTAGCTAGCTAGCTAGCTAGCTGTGGTTCATTATCTATCTATCTATCTAGCTAGCTAGCTATGGTTCATTATCTATCTATCTATCTATCTATCTAGCTAGCTAGCTAGCTATGGTTCATTATCTATCTATCTATCTATCTATCTATCTATCTATCTAGCTATGGTTCATTATCTATCTATCTATCTAGCTAGCTAGCTATGGTTCATTATCTATCTATCTATCTATCTAGCTATCTATGGTTCATTATCTATCTATCTATCTATCTAGCTATCTATGGTTCATTATCTATCTATCTATCTATCTATCTAGCTATCTATGGTTCATTATCTATCTATCTATCTATCTATCTAGCTATCTATGGTTCATTATCTATCTATCTATCTATCTATCTAGCTATCTATGGTTCATTATCTATCTATCTATCTATCTATCTATCTATGGTTCATTATCTATCTATCTATCTATCTAGCTATCTATGGTTCATTATCTATCTATCTATCTATCTATCTAGCTATCTATGGTTCATTATCTATCTATCTATCTATCTATCTATCTATCTAGCTATCTAGGGTTCATTATCTATCTATCTATCTATCTAGCTAGCTAGCTAGCTATGGTTCATTATCTATCTATCTATCTATCTATCTATCTAGCTATCTATGGTTCATTATCTATCTATCTATCTATGGTTCATTATCTATCTATCTATCTATGGTTCATTATCTATCTATCTATGGTTCATTATCTATCTATCTATCTATCTAGCTAGCTAGCTATGGTTCATTATCTATCTATCTATCTATCTATCTATCTATACATACACTCATATATATGCATATATATTTAGTAGATAGGAATTAAATATTAATTTTCTTATTCTGTCTGTTCAAGTCTAATTATTTACATATTTACAGAATCAGATATTAGTTAAACTCTGTTAAATTGGTAAAGAGTTTCAATGGTTGCATTATCGATGTATATATGTTGTCTGTTTCATTGTGCGCAGTTACATAAAAGAATCACATTCGTGATGTTATATTTAATATATTCAACATTTTGGAAATAGATAAATTATTATACTGGCAAATCCGAATGACACAGACTCACAAGCACAATGACACAAACACACGCATTCACGCACGCATATATGTAAAATGCACCATGCGCACACACACATCTCACGAAAATGATTTTGGCACAACAAATTCTTGTTTTATTCAGACAGGTATTCACAATTCTGTTTCCTATCATTTGCTTTAAATTAATACCCCTGACTCGATCTATCTTCCCAGCACTATGAAGGAACCAGGTGATAAAGAATAGGATGCCCCTCAAAACAATTATCTTCATGAACTAATCCATAGAATATTAATAACTCGTTCTCTCATCAGAATTAGAGCGGATATGAAACAAGAGAAGTTTTGCTTTATTAAATGCACTGGAACAAGAAATGTAATCTGTATGATAAGAATATTACTCTAGCGACAACTACACATGCAGAATAAATATATACGTATGTTTCATACATTACACAAAATCGTATATGGTACACATTTTCCAAGGGTATTAGCACGTAAGTGAATGTAATGGATTCGACTGGAATTCGAACTCGGCTCTCCGATTCCTTAATCCAATCCATTACTCCACCGTGTCTCCCTCCAGCTATGGGTAAAAAGCGGGACAGAATGGGTTCTATAGACTTGGATGGCAACTAGTCTAGGAGAAGGAAAACTCTAAAGTCAAAACCTGCGGAGGGTCGTTTGGGGACCTTGTGGCACGTAGTGCACCAGGTCTCTGTAATCGGCTCTTCAAAAAGTGTGGATGGTCCTGCACGAAACCTTCACCACTATAATCAAATCTCATGTGCTATACATGCGGGTTGGGGACCGCTTGTGTATTCCAAATTCCCATGAAAATCCAATATTGGAGCCGGCTCAACCCACCCCGGGTGAATGCCGTTACAGCTGCAGTCATAGACCTATTTCAACTGCTAGGAAAGATTCATTTCCACTCATATACGTGACAATAGTTTAGTTGATTAGATCGTTGGTGAATGAATTTGGAGACAATGGCGAGTATAATCTCAGGGCCGGGAATCCGCAATCTGTGGAAACAGGGCACGCAATAACTGAGCAGTAGTAAAAATAAGAACTAGATGAGATATCCCTATATATAGGCAGTGGGACGAGAACAGTAGATTAAATAAAGGGTTCAGTTCGGAATTCCCTGTAGGTTACCCTGATCGATATACACACGGATTCGATGTAGGTTACCCTGATCGATATACAACGCGATGAAGGCTGGAAACGAGTGAATTGATCTCATCGCGACGACAAATGGAGATTATAAAGACTTAAAACGTAGCTTAGAGTTACAAGGGGTGGGAAATTGTGGAGAGCCATGATCGACGACACGCTGAACGTACCCGACACAGAAAGGAATATGTATATTAGTTTGAAGGAAACGTTTTCCGAATTTTTTTACAAAAACAGTTGTTTATTGAAAGACATGCCATCATTATTTAATCATTAAAATATTTGACACACTTTTCGATGTCTTTATGCAATCATTAGATTAAATCCCACAAGACCGCGAGGAAGAACAGATTTTACACTTTCATCCGTTACTTATTCACATCCCTACCGTAGGGGGTTGTGACACGATGTTGATTTAATTGCCCAACGACAAAAAACCTGTCCAGTCCCGACAACCAGTGTCACTAACCGTCTTTAGTGAAGTGAGGAAGGTGTTGCTTCAGGTTTAGAGTCCCCGGGATCAGGTATTTTTCAAAGATTTACCGTGAGCTGCTCGAAAGCACAAACACGGTAGACAGGAGGGCAACAGATGCCCCACTCTTTATTTATGTTGGGTGTCTATACACGTTTACATGAAGCACGGACAAAAATTGTCTATCCCTTGCAATCACTCTCAAACACGCACATGATATAAGCCAACCCACGATTTTAGTTCAATGAGGAAGATGCTGCTGGAGAGTCGGAGTCACCGAGACTAAGCGTTTCATAATTTTAATAGGGAGTGAGAAAAGATATTCAACTTTGATCCAATACCGAACTGGATATTTATTATTGTTCTTTTTTCATCATTTCACTCTAAATAAGGCGATAAAGCTACTAAGACGCAAGGGGTTACTGCGGATTAAATAAAATGAGAACACTTTAGTGAAGAGAAAGGACAATAAAAGAAACGTTCCAGGAAGATAGAAGTTGGATACTGACATTTCATTTAAATTTTTTTGATGAAAGGTTACAGTGAAGGAAGAAACCAGAAAAGTGTTCAACAGGTGAGAAGTGTGAGAAAAGAAACTATCAGAATAGAACTTACAGTAACATCTTTTTCAACAGTAAAATGATATGACCTAGTAGCCAATAGAATAGTACACTTAAATGAATACTATCGAGGTACCAAGGGTAAAAGTCCATGAGAAAATATTGACATGGAAATATTAATAGAAAAGACACAAAGAAGCTACGTCATGGCGGTGGAAAATGACTGAAATCGATATACCATGTCTCGACCTATAACATTACAGACTCTTTTTTAGATTTTGGCGAGAATTTTGATATATATATATATATATATATATATATATATATATATATATATGTACATGTATAGGATTGGTGTATACGGAATAAATTCCAATAACCCAAAAATACTATTCTTAAAAGAATGTTCAATACAGAGTAGAGTAAATATAATTTATTCGAAAATTATAACATAAATATGTTATAAAATCACAAAAAAAATAGCCATTTTGTTTCAACACTTCTGGTGTCTTATCAAGTGATGGTGTTGAATGTAAAACAAAGGGTTTTAAAAGGTTCAAATCGACCAACCACCCCTCGATAGTGGAAACACTGTTACATAAGCTGGAATGACCAATCAAAATACAAGTATATGAGAATTCCAAAAAACTTGACAACGAACTTTGGTCATAATAATTAATGCCTTAATGTTAGGTTTAGACTAAAATAGAAATCATTTTAACTAATTAATATTAAATTTTACTATTAAATTGAAAACTAAAAATTACCAATTTTAAATTTAATCTGCATCAAGTTTAAAATATCATAAAATTATTTGAAGAAGAAATTATTTATTTTGTTTTAATTGAAAGGCCAATATATATATATTAGGTTGGTGCAAAAATAATGACGTAATAATGTCGTTTTTTGACGCACTTTTTAACGTCAAAAAACGACATTATTACGTCATTATTTTTGCACCAACCTAATATATATATATATATATATATATATAGCCGAAGCATAAAAACAGATATGTCAGGAAAATGAAATGTTTGTATGAATGGTAGATTTTTAAATGTGAAAGATGTATTCTGACGTGAAAAATTGCTTGGCACGATGGCTTGCACAAGATTTATTAGCAGTAGAACTCGAAATAGAATCTCTATGATGATTAAAGGATAGCAGTTTCATTTTAGGTGTGTTAAAATTTACAAGCCATTTCTTGGCTCAGTTAACAAAAACTCTGCAATTGTAAAAATGGCTGGACTTTTCTATCCTATCTTTTAAAATATCTAGTCCCAATCATTGACACACTCGCCAGGACCTTGTTTGTATTGATTCGTTCTGCAGACCCCATAATAACACATTTTCTCTATGCAGACTTAACTAGTACTCAATGTATCGCGTTTAGGTGGTTGACATTCATAGCAACTAATTAAAAATTGCTGAGTGCATCGAAAGGTATTCTTCATTAAAAAGAACTGAAATATTTTTTACATAATGGGCGTGTGGTTTGGGGAATTAAAATAAAGAAAAAGGGACGAACATAAAATTGACCCGATGAGCTCACATTCTCTAGCTAAGTTAAAAGCATAATAGTTATTATGATCGTGGCCCTCTTCAATCCAATGCGAGTTCTTTATAGACCCTCATGCCAACTTGAGTTGTGATTCCCCTCCTCCTTCCTGCATTGTCCCTCAAGTTAACAGATCTAGAGAAGTTGGTATATTAAAGATTTTAATTTGGATAGTGCTATGGCATCAAAACAATAACTCCAGTTGAAAATCAAAGAATAATATTATTTGGATAAATATTTTATTTGAATAAACACATTTATTTACAAAACAAAAACTACATGTAACATCAGCTCTCTGTCTTGTATGGTTTTCAATGGGATCCCTGTGACTTGTTCAGGGCTGCCAAATTGTCAATGTTTGGTTTGAAAGCCGTCAGAGAGAGAGAGAGAGAGAGAGAGAGAGCGAGACGTAAATTTTTTGACAGCAGATACATCCTCCGACTGAAACCAGACTCAACCAAGTAAGATGTGGTATAAACGAGCAAGTGGAAATTCACATCTTTCCAGAGTACTGGGTAATTCTTACGCGTGTTTTCATTCATCCACAGCTTTTGGTATCCTCTACGCTTGAACCTCGCTTGAGCTGCTGTGTAATATTGAAGTTCAATGAGATTTTTTTGTAGGCTGATATCAACTTCAGATGCATCAGCAATGAATGGATCCGCAATCAGGGAAGTCAGTTTTCATATCATTATGCAACTGCTTCAAAAGATCAACATACATTGCTAAGTCATCATCAAACAAGGTTGAACCGGAACAGCTTTAGTTTCCCGTTAAATGCGTTTTGTGCCTCCTTGTAGGAAAACAGAGCTCAGAGCTCTTTTTTCAGGACATTTAGCTTTCAAAATTGAAAGACAAATTGGTGAAAACATACCTTAATTTAAACTTAAAATTATGAGAAATTTTTAAGAAATTGAAAATTTTAAGAAATTGAAAACTAAAAACGGTCATTTTTCATAGAACAGATGAAAAAAATTAAAATAAATAAATATTTATGTTAACAAATTAAATTAATATTTGATAAATTTAATATTTTATTTTAAATAAAAATTATTAATTGTAAAATACTCTGTATATATATTTTGTGGGCCCTTTATTTTCGTGGCTCCCCATTTTTCAAACGTGGCCTTGTGGTCTCTTAAAATAACTCATGACCTCCTAGGGGGCAATATGGCTCACGTTGAGAAACATTAGTCTAACTAACAATAGAAAACCTAACACGAATTTGGATGACTCATGAACAGCTCAGTGTCCCAATATCTTCTTTCAACGCCGACGTCCAAACGCCACTCCAAATCAGCGCCTTTTAAGCCAGCACAAACGCGCAAGATTCACTGAACTTTCTCGAAATTACACTAACACGTGTCTACCTCCTTCCAGTCCTAATTTTGTCTTTCAGCTGATGCCGAATGAATCAGTTGGGAAGAGGAAATCCCAGCCTGAGGTGACAATCCAAGTTTTATATTCTTGAGACTATCACAGTTTTTGCTTGTCAGTTCGACCTACACGCGAGAAAAAAGGTATAAAGACAAAACTGTGTCTACGGTAAGAAAAAAATATCATATTTGAACCTGGCAATTTTTCGAGAAAGTCTAGTCATTTCAAACTCATAACTCTGAAAACGTATTAACGTACAAAGACAAACTGGGATTTACGGTAAAAAAAAATATCTTATGTGAATCTGGCAATTTTCTAGAAAGTCTGTTTGGTCATTTTAAACTCACAACTCTGAAAATGTATAAAGACTAATTAGTGTTTACAGTAAGAAAAAATATCCTATGTGAATCTGGCAATTTTTCGGGAAAGTCTGTTTGGTCATTTTAAACTCACAATTCTGAAAACGTTTTAACGTACAAAGACAAACGGGATTTACGGTAAGAAAAAATATCTTATGTGAATCTGACAATTTCTCTAGAAAGTGTGTTTGGTCATTTTAAACTCACAACTCTGAAAACGTATAAAGACAAACTGGTGTCTACGGTAAGAAAAAAATATCTTATATGAATCTGGCAATTTTTCGAGAAAGTCTGCTCATTTTAAACTCACAACTCTGAAAATGTATAACGACAAACTGGTGTTTACGGTAAGAAAAAATATCTTATGTGAATCTGGCAATTTTTCGGGAAAGTCTGTTTGGTCATTTTAAACTCACGACTCTGAAAAAATTTTAACGTACAAAGACAAACGGGATTTACGGTAAGAAAAAATACCTAATGTGAATCTGGCAATTTCTCTAGAAAGTCGGTTTGGTCATTTTAAGCTCACAACTCTGGAAACGTATAAAGACAAACTGGTGTTTACGGTAAGAAAATATATCATACGTGAATTTGGCAATTTTTCGGGAAAGCCTGTTTGGTCATTTTAAACTCACAACTCTGAAAACGTATTAACGTACAAAGACAAACTGGGATTTATGGTAAGAAAAATATCTTATGTCAATCTGGCAATTTCTCTAGAAAGTCTGGTCATTTGTGTTCCAAATCCAGTTTGTTTATAAGGCTTCAAGATTCACTCCTGACGGAGATTGGCTACAATCTGCTGTTGCTATTTCTACGAAATTAAAATGCGCATGTTATTGTATTACCATCTTTCACATACCATATATAGTCCTTAAATCCATTTTTTGTTTTTCTTTTTATAAGATTTGGTGTTGAGAGAAACGTTTGAATTCGTTGGAACGATTACTAACGAACAGGAATTCTGGTGATAGACACAAAGAGAAAGAGTGGGTGAGACACACGCGCGCACACAGACACACGCACAGGCACACGCACACGCACACACGTGCGCGCGCACACAAACACAAAGAGAGAGGGAGAGATTGTTTCATTACGAAATTTTATTTCCGAAAGGGAGAAAAAGATTAAATTCGATATCTAAAGTGATAACGCAGCCTATAATTAAAAGTCTAAAGAGAAATAGTTATTAAAAAGCGATAAACATATAAATAGATATTTATGCTGCCCGTATGTATTGCAGATTTTAAAAGTACATGAATTAATTTGCTGCTAGCGAATGAGAAAGTCTCGGTGTACCATTCTTTTCAAAATAAGGAGCAACTAAATGATTTAAAAATCGACACGTAAATTACTCAAATATTAACAAGAATGTAAAATTCCGTCGCAAAACAGATATAATTATCCAAGGCGCCAAACTTAGTCTACATAGGGAATTGTTTAATCGATTAAAACCAATTAGGGAGGAGAGATCTAGAGGAACAGATCGAGATAGACAGATAAATTCATAGATTACAAAACTAACCTGGTCTTAGGCCTCAAGTAGGATCACCAATCTATGGTTGCCTAAGGCAGGAAATAGCTTGTAAACTTAATGCTTCTAAAACGAAACCGTTCCCTGTTACCCACCATAGAGAACCTTCCCTGTCTCCTGTCAGGATGGCTGATGCCTCTCTGCGCCTGCTTGGTTTCACACTGTCCACTTACATGAAGTGGAACAACTACATTGAATATATAGCTTCATCTACCGCAATGAAAGTTAATTCTTTGCATCGCGCCAGAAGGTTTTTCTCGCCTGACTCCATCTCTCAAACTACAAATCAACTCTTCGTCCTTACATGGAATACTGCTGCCATATATGGTCTGGTGCTCCCACTGTTCATTTCGAGGTCCTCGACAAAAACCAGAGATGGATATGCAACGTGTTTGGTTTTGATCTAGCATCCCGTCTGCAGTCGCTATCTCACAGACGTGCTGTGGCTTCCCTCTGTCTTTTCTACAACTACCTTCATGGCAACTGCTCCGTCGAGATACTTTTACTGGTTCCCAAACTGCATGAATTTAAGTGTTCAACTAGGCTGGCATCTCGGTCCCACGCTTTCACTGTCGAAAGGGATAAATGTATCCATTACTTCAACTCCAACAGCTTGTTATCTCGCACTTCCCTTCAGTGGAACTCACTTCCTATCACTTGCTTCCCTGATAGCTATAATCTTCAAGTATTCAAATGTAATGTCAGTCGACATCTTCTTATGCCTTGATCTTGACCCCCGTCCTTCTCTTTATTCTTTTCCCAAACACTCTTCTTTACTCTTACTCTCACTCTCTCTAACCCCTTCCGTGCTAGGGGCACTCCTGCTTTGCTTAAAAAAAAAAAAAAAAAAAAAAAAACGAAAGAAAGAAAGAAAGATAGAGAGGTAGATATAATCATATTAATAAACAGATTGACATGTATATAATCATACTGAGACAGATGTAAGAAGAGATTAAGATACACAAACACATAGATAGATAGATAGATAGATAGATAGATAGGAATACAGTAAGACAACTAGTTACATGGATAGACAAACAAGCGAATATATTTTTTGTTTTTATAACACTTGGTACGGAGAGAAATGTTTACATCCATTGGAACGATCAATAAATAATGTGAATTCATGTGAAACATTAAAATAAATTCAATGCATAGAGAGACCAGACCAGACCGATCTGAATCTATCGATACACACATAGAGAATCTGTCTATATTTCTGAGATGAGGTACTATGTACATTATTTACATTATTCGGACTATTGTCCTCATCTTTGTCGCCATATTTATTACAATGTTTCGGCCTTTCAATATCTGTCTATATTTCAGAGATGAGGTATTATGTACATTATTCACATTATTCGGACCATTGTCCTCATCTTTGTCGCCATATTTATTACAATGTTTCAGCCTTTCAGTATCTGTCTATATTTCAGAGATGAGGTATTATGTACATTATTTACATTATTCGGACCATTGTCCTCATCTTTGTCGCCATATTTATGACAACGTTTCGGCCGTTCTATACTCCGGCCTTCTTCAGGTCGTAAAACCCTTTATTTCGCTCACTGGGGTAGACTGTTCTAGTTCTACGTGCCATGTTTGATGGATGTCAGTTATCAGTTATCTCCTGCTAATTTCCCTCTGAAAGTTCTCCACTGCCTTAAGGACACATGGCACAGTGGAGAAAGGCTTTGGTTAGATCCAGTAACAGGACCCAAAGATTGTGAGTTCAATACCCGGTTAAGGGAGTGGAGAACTTTCAGAGGGAAATCAACAGGAGATAACTGATAACTGACATCCATCAAGCATGGCACGTGTAACTAGAACAGTCTATCCCAGTGATCGAAATAAAGGGTTCAGTTCGAATTTCCAACCACCTGAAGACGGCCGGAGCGTACAACGGCCGAAACGTTGTGATAAATATGGCGACAAAGATGAGGACAATAGTCCGAATAATGTAAATAATGTACACATAGAGAGGTAGATAGGTAGATGGACGGGCATGAACAGGCTCAGACGGATAAAAAAATGAGATAAATAGATAAAATGATGAACAGATTGATAGATCTGAATCTAGTAATACACACACAAAGACATAGATCTATCTATCTATCTATCTATCTATGTAGATAGATAGATAGATAGGAACAGACTGGGAGATATAGATAGATAGATAGATAGATAGATAGATAGATAGATAGGTACTGGGGGAATAAGATTGATACATCTGAATCTAAGGATAAACAAACAAACGCACACACATATAAAAAGAAATATATATTTTGTAACGGAATATGCGTGTATAAACGAAGAAATAATAAGCTTCAAGCACAGATCTATAAAATTTGATAAAATGTATTTATTTGAACATTAGTGTTGTTTCAAATTGAAAGAAGTAAATTATCTTGTGAAAAACTACCCACAAAATCGTTTTGTGTATCTTTTTTTACAGTACAACTTAATGAATTGCGTTTGTGTATGATAAACAAAAAATGCATCAAAATGTGTGCTGATGCATATGAAAGATCTACATTGTTTTCAGTGGATGTATGGATTGTAGTTGTCAGCAGGGGAAGACTAGACGCAAATGTTGAAGCATGTAAACATTTTAGCGGAATGTCGTCGCTATGGCTAAACGTAATTTTTAAAAAATATTGTATGCTCGAATAAATAAGAAAATATGTGAGCAATTAATTATGATAATTTGAGTTTCGTTTGTGTGACAAACTATTGAACAAAGACCGTGGTAAAAGATTCACTGAAAGACTAGTTAGCGGGCAGGAATGAATCATATTTATAATAACATAATAGTCTCCTGGTAGATATAAAATTTAGATGGTTTAATTGCAAGCTTATTGGCTCAGATATTTTTTATATATTCCTTTTAAGTAAGAAAAATATTGCTGAAAATATTCTGAAGATGAGCTTCCGAAATTTCACTTTAAGTTATTTTACCGTCTGCCAATTCAAAGAATACCGCGCGTCTCATTCTGTGAGCTGGTTTTGTACAAAAGATGTGTTTTCAGTGGCAGTATTTAAATCTATTAACATTTTTCTACAATTCAGAAATGAGGGTATATATATATATATATATATATATATATATATATATATATATATATAGCCTCGTTTATATATATATATATATATATATATATATGTTTGAATAAAAACAGATCACTTTAAGGTTCCATGTAATAAGTCATTTCACCACAATCCTTTTACAGGGCTCTGGATCACCAGACTTTACTTCCAAATGAAATGAAAAATGAAAAGAAACTTACACATTTGTTTGACGGACCGCACCAAACGTATGTGAAATTAACTAAGTGAGGAAGTGAGATGGGAGAGAAGATATGAGTGAGTTAGATGTACCATTTTCAATTCGTTATCCTTAACCCCACTCTGTGTAGGCTAGACGCCGCTTAACTTAACGTATGCCATCTAGATATAGATGGGTAAGGGGTGAGGGAGAAGACCGACTTAAAGGGGGGTAGATACAGTTAACAATAAAATAAATCATGTCCCTGTGATCATGATTCACTCAAAGTAATGCGAAATAACAGCATCTAAGAGTTTGAGTGAATCCTGATCTCAGGGACATGATTTATTAAATTTATAAACTATATATATATATATATATATATATATATATATATATATATATATATATATATATATATATAAATATTCATATATATATATATATATATATATATATATAAATATAAATATATATAAATATAAATATATATAAATATATATATATATATATATAAATATAAATATATATAAATATATAAATATATATATATATATAAATATATATATATATATATATAAATATAAATATATATAAATATAAATATATATATATATATAAATATAAATATATATATATATATATATATAAATATAAATATATATAAATATAAATATATATATATATAAATATATATATATATATATATATATATATATATAAATATATATATATATATATATATATAAATATATATATATATATATATATATATATATATATATATATAATTATTTATTTAAAAATATGATTCCAACTCGCTACATAAGAGGTCTCATGTTTCAAAACAAGAGCCGAAAACTTCAAAATAATATTTGAATTAACTTGAGTTAAAGTAGGCTCTGTTCCATCTTCAAGCGAAATTTTTTTTGGGAATGACTTATTTCTGAAATTTACGAGTTTTAATAGTATGGTCAGAATTGCAATCAAAAATTTCCATGGTAACATCAAGGGCGGATTGTTTAGAATCGGCAGGGGTGGGGTATTAATAATTTGTATCAGTATTGAGTTACTTTCATAGATGCCGGGTCAGGGTAAGGTGGGGGTGGCTAAATTTACGACGGAGGAAGTTTTCGCATAGTCTGGCTTGAGCGTCTACGGAGATTTATCTATTTATTTTTATTTTATTCTTTTATTATATCTCTTTATGAAAGGGGTTTGTGTATATAAAAAAGCCGTAACGTTTGTTATTTGACGACTTCATAAAGGGTTATCAATTTTTGTCGGGTATTAAAACTATGTATATGGGTTATAGATTTTAAAATTTATTTTATTGTATGCGTGTTTTTAGCTAGTTATTCAGAGCGTAAGTTCGGTTGTGTCGGCAGAAAACCGTTAATTCTTGCCTGTTGTTTAATAGGTTTTTATTGTTTAGAAGCTTAATAATGTGTAGTTTCTCATGGAGGCACAAAAGGCATGGGTCATCTCAAGTTTTGCAAGTTCTAGTCCTGTTAATGATTTTCCATTTTACTTTAGGTGTCCTGTTTTTTTCTTTCAGGTGCCAAAAATATTTAGATAGAGAGGTCTGATGTCAAAAGTTTATGTTGTTGAAGGAGCATTTATGCTGCCTCCATCTGGTTTTAAAGGCATTTTTCGTGGACCCAGTGTATATCATATTATTGTTAGGGTTCTCCGTGGATGATATAGTACATTGGTATACCACAGATTTGATGCAGCACTTATTTTCTAATGGGCAGTCTACCGGGTTTCTACAATCGCATAATTTTTCCCTATCATTATCTGATTTAAGTGTAGAGTTATTAAAACTATTCAGGTAAGGGGGTTTGTTTAGGATATTATTATTGTGTCTTCTTATTATACCTTCTAGATTTTCAGTGCAGCTGTAACTCAATTTTAGTGTGTTCTTATTGAATATATTACTAAGCCTACTTTTGGTGGGAAAGTGTTTATCGATTAGAGCTAAGAACTTCTGTCCTAGTTTAATACTAACCATTTGGTTGAACGGATGTGTATACCAAATGATGTTTCTTTTACTGTTTTTTTTCTTTTGGTTATTGCAATTGTCCCTATATTTAATGTTGGCATTTATATAACCACTACTTTTTAGGGCAGTGTTATAGAAGTCATTATGTTGGTGGAATATTACTTTGTTAGCGGAGTTACTGCTAATTCTATTTTCTATTGATGAGGGTATATGTTTAATTGTGGATGGAGGGTGGTTTGACTTCGGGTGTATATATAAGGGGTTAGCATTTGGTTTTCTATAAGGTTGGTACGTGTTGCTCGGTAAGTCTAGGGTTACATCGAGGAAGTTTACCTTTTTCAATTTAGAAGAGACTGTTATCTTTAATTTAAGATTTTTATATTCACTAAACATAATTTTACGGATCTTCTCTATCTTAAAGCTAGTGGAACTCCTCACCACCATGAGCCCATCATCTCTATACAGTCCGATGTCCTGGATATCAATCTCGCGGTGTGCCGTTAGGTTGTACAATATTAAAAGACCAACCAAGTCAGAAGACTCTGCAGAGTGTAGTGATCCCATTGTGATGTCAAACAGGTCGTTATTGTTTTTTATCCATTGCTCCCCATTATGAATGAGGACGGATTTTTTTGCGCTGAGGATTATGTCGGTTTCTTCCTTTGTCAGGTTAGAATATACAGCAGCAAAGTCCAGGGCAGTCGTAAAAAGATCCTTCGAAATTGATGGGTAGTAGTCCACGATATCGAACTGTAGTAAGGTGCAATTTGTTTTATCATCAATATTGTTGAACCAATTGATGACATCTTTAGTATTGATCCATAATTTTAATTTGAGTTGTTTTTTTATTTGGTAAGTAATTTTTCCAGGATCCAATGTGACAAAATATTAGTTAAGTCGGACAAAACCGGCAACTTCTACAAACTGGCTGTTGATGACTACAAAAACTTAATTAAAAAAAACTTAACAAGGACTTATAAAAAAGCTTGCAACAACAACATAAACATGGTTGACAGCATAAACAGAGCAAGTAAAAAAATAACTGATAAATTTAAAATTAGCGATAGAGTAGGCAAACTTGCAGAAAAGGAATGTTACGTAACCCTTAAAGAAACCATAAGCCTGACTTTATGGAAAACCCGACCACTAGGATAATTAACCCTACCCGACCCGATATAGGAAAGATCAGCAAATGGATCCCGGAAAAAATTTGAGTTGTTTTTTTATTTGGTAAGTAATTTTTTCGTATCAAGCACTATTTTTTAAAAATAATTACAAAAATACTAAGGAACTTTGGATTATTTACCAAACCAGTTTCTTTCCTATTTTCTACAATATTTTCACACATATATATATATATATATATATATATATATATATATATATATATATATATATATATATATATATATATATATATATGTGTGTATATTATGTTGGTGCAAAAATAATGTCGTTTTCTCACATATTCTACTATGTGAGAAAATGACATTATTTTTGCACCAACCTAATATATATAGCCTCGTTTTATCCTCGTTTATATATATATGTGTATGTGATAGAAATTATTAGGAGGATTTGAGATAATCATAATTAAGTAATTCATCGAGTCTAGAATAAACCTCAACAAAGATGCGCACTGCTGATGAGTCCCAAATATAGGACGAAACGGCCGTCCATTGCTTTCTGCATTCTGTTGAGGTTTCTTCTAGACTCGATGAATTACTTAATTATGATATATATATATATATATATATATATATATATATATATATATATGTATATATATATATATATAGATAGATAGGTAAATAATATTAACTTAGTTGTATAATAATTATATAATTACAGGCATACGAGTGTCAGCTGAAATGTTCATAGACAGACCAAGATATAAATTTAAGTTGACACACCCGTTCGTACAAATGCATATCTTTTAATCTACCAACTGGCATGTCTACTTACATTTCTATCTTCGTCAGACTATGAACTTTTCAGCCGACCCTCGTATAGATAGGTACGAATCGATTAAATATATGATTTCTCTCTTGCTCTCTCTCCCATACGCACACATGGTGTCTCCCTCTCTATCTCTTCATCTTTTCATTCATACTTACGTGCATGTGTGAAAAACAGTCAAGCAGAGCAGACTGATTCTTAATGAAAAAGTAAAAAAAGATTTTTTCATTAAATTTCTCATGTTTGAACAACTTTAAAATCTAACAAACAATAAACGTCTGAAATGCTCTAAGAATTCAAAGGTAACGATATTTATCCGATGCAAATTGGCGTTTTAGGCACTTTATAAGCGTAGCATGTACTTAAATCACACCTTAAATAATCTTGTTCTATATACCTTTTATCTTTAATTATGGCTCTTCACAACTTTATACAGCGCCTAGTAAATTTTGTCTTCTTAGACTGCTTTTACTGTTCTGCCATCCATTTACTCAAGGGCGTTAGGTAGGTCACTTGCTGTCTTCCCTCTTGCTTTTAATATCTCCTGTGAGTGTCTGATTCTCCTAGCTTCCTTTCCCCCACTGTATGCGTCTTCATAGATCATGCGTTTCCATTGATTCTTCTTTATTTTCTGTGAAATGCAGTGACTTCTCGGGGTGATAGTGTAGTGCTTTCCAGTTGATTTCTCTATAGAAGTAAGAAATTTTCCTTTTCTTAGGTAGGTTGTCGTACAAGGCCCTACAGACCAATCTACTGTAATATTTAACCCATAACTGGATGTTCGTCAAGGCAATTTATATAAACTTTTACACACACCACATTTTCATTCCTAATCTGTTATAGCTTCGAAAAAGCTTCAAACGATTCCCGAGAAGGATCTTTACATGCGGTTGCTAATAAGTTTCTGCTGGTTTTTACTGTGTCCGAAAGTCAAGGATATTGTTTTAATAGTACACAAGCGACGAGGTGTGTAGACTTCTTGATTATTTTCCAGTTCAAATGAAAGTTCCTGGTGGTGATAACTTTTTTTTTCTACTGAAAATGAAGAATATTTGCTTTGTTGACGTTTCTTTCTTTCTTTCTTTCTTTCTTTCTTTTACTTGTCACTTTCTTTCTCGATGTTTTTTCTACTAATTCGTTTTCTTTTTTCTTTCTTTCTTACTTTTAATAGTTTTTCCTTCCCTCTCTTTGACTTTTACTTGTTTTTTCTTTCTTTCTTTCTTTCTTTCTTTCTTTCTTCTCGTTTTCTACTAATTTCTTTCTTTCTTTCTTTCTTTATTTCTTTCTTTATTTCTTTCTTTTACTATTCTTTTGACTTCCTCTCCTTGATTCCTACACGTTTCTTCCTTTCTTGCCTCTTTCTTTCTTTCTTCTCCTTGTTTTCTATTACTAGTTTCTTTCTTTTTTCAAGAAGGAAAATTAACTTTGACTCTTGCATAGTTTTTGTTAGATTACTTCACACCAATATGTTTCATAATCGAATACCAAGCTCGCCAAGGAAGCAACATTCATCTCCTCTTTGTGCGAGGCTGACTTGAACATCGGGATCAATTGCGTGCAAATATTAAAGAAACTTGTCAGGATGCTGCACCTCTTAATTTTACTCTTTTCCGCCATTGTGGCTTTGTTGTACGCAGTAGAGCAGATCTATCTGTTCACTCGCCGAAACATGTGGCAACTGATCGTCAACCACTCGAGCAAAATGGCTCAACCACATGTTCCATCTGTCTAAAAGTTTGCAAAACACCGGCAGGCCTCGGAGAGAAACACATTCGTGTCAATAGAAGTTGAAAAAATATTTTATTTTACTCATTTGTCATTCTCGTTGAGAGAATCTGCAATATATATATATATATGTGTGTGTGTTTGTGGGTGTGGGTGGGTGTGATCCACAGACAGGCTATTTCGCTCTATCATCAGTGTGGCTCTACATCTGATTGGCTCAAGCCAGATTCGAAACCCAACTGATTTGGCATTAGTCGGAGATTTTTCCCCTGAGCTAACAGCTCCTGGAAGAGAGGAAGAGGAATTTTTAATTATTTATTTTAGAATAAATAAGCCAGTGACTCAGAGTGCTCAGTTCCTAGAAAAGCTTTGCATTACCAGTAGCAGTCAATGTTTACAAATTGGCGCTTTTCCCTCTAAAGTGCTCGACTTAATTTTATTTTTTCGGCAGTATATATATATATATATATATATATATATATATATATATATATATTAGCATAAGTCTCATTAAAATAATTTAGTTTCTTAGTAGACTTTTTTAAGGAAGAAAGAAAATTACTATATTGATGCATATTCATTTTATTCCGAGTACTTTTAACATTAGCACAATGTCATCATCATGGTCTTGGTTTTTCTAAGACAACAATTGTGGCTTTAATCATTTTTCTAAGAATATTTTTTGTTTTCCCTTGAAAATTAAATTTTTTTACGTGTGAGTGAAAAACACTAAGGTTATGTACTGTACAATTTTAAAATTTATCACGTAGACTCATGTGCAAGCATCAGGGGATGTAATCAATTTATTGTAATGTCTAAATATTTGTTAAAAAAGAAAAAAAATATTATGTAAAACCTAGATATTTGAACTATCCACTGTAAGCATTACAGTAAATAGGAGATGATTCTATTAAAAATTAGTAAACAAAAATTGTCTAAATTACTTACTGAACTATATCTTAATAAAAATATGTTGCCAAAATATAATATATATATATATATATATATATATATATATATATAATATTAGTGGTTAATATACACACATATATGCAATCATATATCTAAAATATACAAATATATAAACATACATACATACACACACACACACATATATATATATATATATATATATATATATATATATATATATATATATATATATATATGTATAAAAAATAATTCCAAGAGGATAGAATCCAGGTAGAACTCAATGTCCAGCACAGAGTAAGGATATAATAAAAAGGCTAAACCATAATATTAGTGTTTAAGCCTTTTTATTATATATATATATATATATATATATATATATATATATATGTAAATTCTTGAATCATTCATACAAAAATCAAATATAGAGGTTAATGATTTAAATGGCGAGAATACATCGTCGCAAACAATATACATAAGATACATCAACCCCGAACCTGTATATATGAATGATATGATCCCCGTTTATAAATTACAGTTGTATAAGGTCTTTTTATTTTTTTACAAGCTTTCGTCTGTTCCTACAGACATCATCAGATATCATTCATATACAGGTTCGGGGTTGATCTATCTTATTTATATTGTTTGCGACGATGTATTCTCGCCATTTAAATCATTAACTTTTATATTTGTTCTTTGTATGAATGATTCATGAATTTATAAATTATAATTGCACCCTTTAATTGAAATTAATATATATATATATATATATATATATATATATATATATATATATATATATAATTCTTTGCTCATGCCATCCAAAATAACAGTAGATTTCACTAAGTCATTATTATTATGAGTCTTATATATAGAAATATGTATAATAGCTTGCAAAAAGGACTTAAGTATTTGGCCCTTAGCCTTAGGAGCAACATAGTATCTGTGTGTTTGGTTTAGTGTCGTTCCCTGAGCCGTTTCGTAGGATCAGTGTACTATCTGGGCGCTTAACATAACAATATCACTACTTTGAACTTTGCATAAGGATCACTGTTCTTTTTACAATGATGTTCGTCCTGTCCAAGGCCTGAGAACCACTCAAGGTATAAAGGTTTAAAAAGAAAGAGGCACAGTTTGGCGAAGATAACGATTAAAGATACACTTTAACATGTTAAGAGTGAAGTGATCGGGAAAGCAACTTTTTGGGAGTCGGTTCCACAACATGCGGTTCGTGGGGAGAAGCTGCTCGAGTGGAACTTATATCTAACCAATGGAACAGTATGTGAACAATGTGCGCAGCTTGGCGGATCCCAGCCGTGAAGATTATTACTAGTGGGACTAAGGAATGTAATTCGTTTGTGCACTTTGCATAAAAATAGCGATAAAGTAGGCAAAGTTTTGCAACGTTTTGTATGTGACAAAATGATTGTTGTGTTGAAAATTTATTTATCACTAAAAGAACGCGGAGGTGCTTATGGAAAGGAAAGTGAAGACTGTGCAGCTCCTGCCCATATATCTCAACAGTATTCCATTTTCGACCGGATCTGGCTCTTGTTAAAGTAGAGGATAGCAGGAAGAGTCAGGTGCGGTAAAGGAAACAGGCCATTTTCTCAGCATCTTTAGCGATAGATCGTGTCTACGACTCCTACTTAAGGTCTGGATTGAGTTTAGAATGTTTAAGATTGAGTATGAACATAATTTTTCAGAGGTTGAAAGCCAATTAATTCTGAGGATTCTACAACGGCGTGAAAGTATTGCAAATCCAATAATAAAATTCCTGCTTTTCAACGATTTTGTTTTAACGAAAACCGATAAAAAAACATTTTCGATTTTTCAAATCTGCGTTGATGAAAACTTTTTCAGTTCCTATCTGTAAAACAAAAAATTGAATAGTTAAACAGGTTTGCTAATCGAAAAACATTCTACAAACGGAATTAGTAGTTATTCTTGCATAGAAACTTCAATCAATTATGGGTGAGTGTTTAGAATTGTATTTTCTGCTTCTTTGTCGCATTGAATGCATGAAAAGACAGAAAAAAGGTTTTCCGCAAGATTTAGGCATATTGCCCAATTGGAGAAAAAAATTCTCACTTGAAGCAATTAAGAAAAAGAAGTCCTTCAGGGGATTACTGCGATAGTCTTGCAGGCCTTCTTAATAAATTCTTTGCTCCAAAGATCTCTTTTTCGGCCGCACTTACTCGAATATCTATAGTAGCGACGGCAGTAAAGAGACAGCGGGCTCGGCTGGAAAGCCATTATCTAATTCTCTTTAGCATAATTTATATTATAGTTATTCTAAAAATCCATTAATAGTATGTTCAGTAATCATTAAATCTGCCAGTGTGACTAAGTTGATATCATTTAACAAGTATCTCTTGCTCAAGACAGGCGCTTTCACACACATTCGCCTGCGCTAAATTACAAGTAACAGCCAACTGATACTTTTGGAGCATATCTATCTACCAGGGTGGCTAGCTAAACATCTGCTCAGGCGTATCAGTGTTTCTTCAACACTCACAGAGCTAACTTGTAGCTTATGCAACAAAGATGCTAAGCGGTCCTTAATTACAGTTTATGGTAGAGTGCGCATTATGTGGAGCAATTAATAGTCGGACAGGGATAGCACGATCAAGGGATCGGGCATTATGACTTGTAACTTTGTGCAAGCGGAACCATTGATAGCTTCATAACTGGTTTCCCTAGCCGTACCACTTGCAAGTTTTGGGTTAATCGATGGTATGGTTTTCAGGCACATCCCAAAGTTGCTGCATACCAGAATCGTCTCACCACGTCGATATTATAAAGAATTCAAGACAAAATCGACTCTAAGTGAAATTCGAAATCAATTCTTATAATCGGAACTCAAACGTTTTAATTAATCCAAGATCCGCACCTAAATTTCTAACTAACAAGTAACTCGTTCCCGTACGGTCACCGAAGTTAAGCAACGTCGAGTCTGGCCAGTACCTAGATGGGTGACCGCTTGAGAACACCAGGTGCTCTAAGTTTGGATATACTTGTAATGCGATGGATAATGACTAGGAAGTGCTACTCGGGGAGCCGAGATCTAGTTCCGGTTCCGTTCATTATATTCACATACTCGCAAATATATTTTGGGAACGTTATAAATCAACCTATTCCCTCAGCTATGGGTTAATTAGTAAAGACTTGTATAGCTAAACAGTTATTATTTCCAAAAATAAAATCCGAATTGCGTACGAAATATTTAGATTTCGCCATTAAATAACCCATAAAGGTGTTGATATGCCGCTAAACAAAAAATACCAACCAACCAACCAACAACAAGTAACTAACCCACGTATTGATCATATTTTACACATCGTCATCATCATTGTCATGACCAGGAGAATAATAGAGACTTTGTTTTATCGTATCCAGACCGGGGATCAGAAGGGAATACATTACGATTACCCTAAGCGTAAAAGATTGTAGGGGTAAGGCCGGCCATGCATAAACATCAGCAGCAAAACCGAATATCCATAGATCGAAGCTTCTGCTCGGCATTTGGTGCGATCAACTGGGTGTTGTTTGTTAAGAACTGCTCAAATCGTCCGCAACCATCACAGGAAATCGCTATCGACTACAACTGATGCATCGAAGTAAAAAAAAAAAAGAAAAAAAAAAAGAAAAAAAGGCCGATGTACGAGCAAAGACACGACAAAGTAATTTTGCATGATGACAACGCCAGGCTACATGTTGCAAAACGGGTCAAAACCTACTTAGAAACGCTTAAATGACAAGTACTAACCCACCTGCCGTATTCACCAGACATTGTCCTGTGATATATATATATATATATATATATATATATAGTGTGTGTGTGTGATGTTCCCAAACATTTTCACTGTGCTTCGGATTAGTTTGCCAATTATTATATAGTGTAATAGTCCCTTTTTCATTGTACGGCATTCACCTACACTTATATATATATATATATATATATATGTATATATATATATATATATATATATATATATATATATATATATATATATATATGAGAGAGAGAGAGAGAGAGAGAGAGAGATGGGATATAGGAATCAACACAAGTAATCTCATGACCATTATACTACACGAAGATCGGTAAATATAAGAGCACGCAATGTTGATACTTATATCCACATCGTCTGTACCTATGAACGCTCTATCAATTTCTCCATATGCACACACACACACGCACACACACACACACATATATATATATATAGGTTTGTGTGTGTGTGTGTATGTGTACGTTTGTGTTTATATGAGAAAAAAAAACAGAATACAGTTGCAAATCTGAGACATACAGATGTTTAGACTTATCGTATTATTAAAAAAAAAATAACTGTGTTAAACACCTGTATTTTCTCATGTTTACAATTGCATTTTTTTACTCACTGTATATATATATATATATATATATATATATATATATATATATATATATATATATATGTGTGTGTGTGTGTGTGCATGGATTATTACTCATTGTTTTCTTGCATCTCTTTTCCGAGTATATAATTTTCCTTAAACTTACTTTATTTTCTATAAACTTTCTTACTTAAATACTGAATTGCAAGATTCATTAATACAGTTGTTCCGCATTATGTTGTGCACCATGTCATGTAAATAGCGAAAACTGCATTCGTATTCCAATGGAGATTTTATATGTTAACTAACCTGCCTATATTTCAAAACATAAACAATGATGTGATTTATTTTTGATGTCGAAATCTTTCTTTGTTGGTTTTAGGAATTTTCAGCAAGTCTCGAATATTTTGGCAGATGATTTTATACGTGTGACATTCATTGGTTTTTAATCATTAAATCCTTCAGTATTTGTGCTGAATGCATTTCCTTTGTCTAAATGTTAATATTTACAAGTAAAATTATTTTTGTAAATTTCAAACCAGCGTTTTACAAACTTCGTGCATTGGCCACAGATTTTAAAAAAATGTGTTGCACGTCTTTTGTATTTTCAGACATGCCATATTCAGACATATACAACATTGTGCAAATTAACTGAATCAAAACGAATAATATCATTATTATTTATTTTATTTTCATATTTTTCCAATGAAACCTGCCCCAGTGCACACGTTAGTACTTCGTATTTCCATTCCAACAAGTCGTTCCTTGCAGATTGACCAGATATTTTAGATTGGATTTAAATCAGTAGAGTTTCCAGGCGAGTCTATAGTACTTTGATTTGCTCACTGGTAACATTTGCCAGTGTGTTTGTGCAGGGTTACACTTTTCGTATGATTCCTTGGAATAACGTCCATTGCAGAAAATGGTCGGAGGGCAACTAATTGACAGTCGAGACAAGAGTACCTGGGCGTGATAAAACTCTGATGCAGTCACGGATGGCGGAATATTTTTCAAGGCCAAACAAATTTCATTATACAACCCCGAAAATAGATTCATAACACCACTCCAAATGACCTAATCTGAGATAAAAATAGAAATTGATTATACACTGTCACTCTAGTGGGTCTAAAACTGACCATATCATGAAAGAAAATAAACTATAGCGATTATCTCAATTAATTTGCACAAGGGTATATATATATATACAAACATACATATATATATATATATATATATATATATGTATATATATATATATATTAAATAATATATTTGGCATGTCTAAAAAAAAGCCTAAAGTCGTGTGTAAAGAATCATTTTTTAATCTGTTCCCAATGCACGAAATTTGGAAAGCGCTGTTTTATACAAATAATTTTAGGAATAAACACATCCTACACATGTGCGCATATGCACACGTACAGGCGTACACTCAAGCATACGCGCGAGCGCGCACACAAACACACACGCGCCCACACATATTCGTGTGCGTTCTAACAAAGCAGAAAAATCAATCTGTCACCAATAAAAAAAAGTACATAAATTATTTTTAACTGGTGACTGATAGTAGACATAGATATATATCTAGGCAACATATATTTTCAATATATATAAGAGATAACGTTTAATTATTTTTATACAAAAGTAATTCGCCATTTTAGAAAACTTTGGTGGTTTAAATAATATAAGGACAACTTCCTATGATTACATGTATTTTATCAAGTTGATTATTTTCAGAAATCTATCCTTAACTTATTCTAAAACTCATGATTATCTATTCGGCATAGAAAGCTAACATAAAACCAATTTTACAGGCAATAAGTAACGTTGCACTTGCTAGATCAACCAATCAAAACTGTTTATTAGCATATCATAGCGTCAGCTTAACTGCCACCATTTTTCTTTTTTCTCAATTATTGTGACCATTTTGCTTAAATTTCGTATTTTCTTGATTTCAGATAAAAACTAGGAAATTATTGAAAATATTTCAATGAAATTTTAATTTTCGAATATTATAGTATATAAATTAGATCTATGGAAAAAGAAGGGGTCATTTTAACTCAAAATTTTGGTGTTAGTTTAAGCTGACACGTACGCTTTTCCATATCTTGCGATCGTTTTGTCTAAAGATTGTATTTTCTTGATTTCAGATGAAAACTTGGAAAGTTTCGAAAATATATCCGTGAAATGTTTATTTTCTATAATTAGTTTTATAATTATATTTTAGGTATATGAAGAAAGAAGGCGCCAGTTTGTAGTGATGCTGTGAAGATATGGATTATCTAGGATTGCATCGTCTGTTCTCTGTTATTCTCAAAATCAAATATTAGACGTGATTTCCGGTACCGAGCGCTTGTATGGGTGATGTCATTTGATGGTCATTGATAGTAGCCATAGAGATATATCTAGTCAACATATATTTTCAATATTTGATAATCAGATAAACCTCATTCTTAATTTTTTGTAGATTCTTCCTCAATCTTGTTTCTGTACTGTACTTGTCAACACAGAAAATTCTGTATTGGTGCAAGCGAATTGTAGGCTACTGAATTTCGACTAACAGGATTGAGTCGGAATGAACGAACGTTCATAAGTTTTTTTTAAAGATAATGTTATTGGTTCAGACCTGTCATCTCGGCTGCACTCACTTAATCACCGCCGTAACGTAGCTTCTCTATGCCTTCTCTGTAAATGTTTTCATGATAATCCTTCTGATCAGCTTTCCTCTTGTTACTTAGATTTTACGGATTTGGGCGTATTACTAGATTAGCGGAAAAGACACGTCATTTTACGATCGAAATGGCTAGATATAACCGTAAGTTCTATGCTAACAGTTTCTTCTTTCTGTTATTGGGTCCACCCCTTTTTCATACAAGCTGACTCGACCAGTGTGTACTTGTATTGCTGCCGATGAATACCCAAGAGTGACAGTGATACAGTGAGAAAGTGAGAGTGTGAGGTAATCGCTTTGTAGGAGTCACAGTTGCGAGCACGTAGACTCGGAAGGAAGTCATACTTCGATAGTGAATTTCCCATATATATATTATTATTGCTACTAACCTCATTTCTGGATCTACTAACCGTATTACCAATTGTATTATTACGTCAATACTTTTATTTGCTTTATTTCATTCCTGCGTTTGTCATTCATTTGAGACCGGATTTCAACCCGGAATCCACAACACTTTCACAAGTGAAGCTCTCTTCTGGCTTCTTGCTTTATGATCAATTTACATGCAATTCCAATCGTTCTGTCTTCTTAATTCCTGCTTTTTATTGTTTTTTCTTAATAATGTCATATTATTTCACACTCACTAACCCCTTGCGTCTTAGTACCTTTCTTGCATTGCTTGTGGTGAAATTATTAAAAAGGTACTAAGATTTTTAAAATCTCGACTACATTCAGTAGAAATTATTATTAACTAGTTAGACTCAAGGAAATTCGAAGTCATTTTACAAATAAGGTTATCCATCTTCGCTTAATTGTATCTTTTAATTATTTCTTTTATTATACATAATGTTATTTTCCCTTCGATGAAAACCTTTAGTAACATGGAAAGAACATCTTTGTGCGTTTTTATCATGATCCCTTTAAGGGTACTTTTTTTTTATACTTACCATAATATAACTAATATGTTTTGATATATTTTCTTTCATACTTAATATCAGAAGGGGTAAGTTTTGTATTGCGTTTAACCTTTTCAAATGATTTCAAATCAAGCACGTAAAAGAGACACTATGATTTTTGAATTCACAAAGGGTTCTTTAGCAACGGAACTGACAAAAAAAAGATCTAGATTCTGTTTATGAAATGAAGTGTTCGGGCATTAGAGCAGATCGATTTTGAAAGGATGATATTGCAGTCAATTGAAAAGTTCGGGCTTGAGATGACAAAATTATCTTTTCCCGAATCGCTCTCGGTTTTTTGAGGAAACGATTTTAAAGATTAAAAGCTACTCTCAAAATTGGAATGTTGAAATTTCATTTCGGTGATCAGTGAAAGCCTTATGGCAGAACCTTATAAAATTTATGATTGCATTATATGGTTCTAAATTAAAAGGGATAATAAATTCCAATAGCCAAAAACTGTATATCTTTAACATGACCCACTGAATAACAGCCAAAGCATTTGCCCGAAATATAGAATTTATAACCCAGTCGTTTACAATCTTTTCACATTGTTTCTAATAAATATCAAATTCTCAATGTTCAAATCAGATGAAAGATGTGGGAAGAGGCCATTGAAATTATCCATTAGATAAGTAAACGTTTATTCATATTTAATTATGTCAATTTACAAGACTAATTTTAAAATTTCATTCAAATTACATCACAAAAATATGAACAAGTATGAGTAAATCTTTCAATTAAACTTTTTTTTTGTTTCAGAAGTAGCGAACCACCATTAAAACAATACATTCATCAACTCTAAAGGGATACTAGTCAATTGGATTATTTTCTATCTTTCGTAAAATGGGGTTTGTGAAGGTGCGCTTACAGAACGTCTTTCAAATACTGAACTGCAAGACGCCATATTGAACGGAATGATATTGAAGTTGTCGAATTTACTTCACATTCTCAAAGTGTGGAATGATCAGGTAAGTTAACGACTGAAGCTTCCCAAATTGTATATGGATAAGAAGCAAGGCAACAGTTCAGTATTACTAAATCTTTGTCCCATCAAATAAGAACTTTATCTACTTCAAAGTGAAATTATACTGATCAATTTAGCTATATTATGATGGAATATACTACAAGTTCTGTAGTTTTAGTGTGATTTTCAATAGAGCAAATTTAATGAATTATATTTTATAATTTTTGCCCAATAGTATATTGGCGTTATATACACTTTATCTATTTTTATTTTCATTAGTTATGACCTAAAAAATCATGTAAGATCTGCTACTTTGATTAGCTATTTTGTATTTATTTACAACTTTTACACAGTTTTAACATACCGAATACAGTAAAAAAAAGTAGCCTATTTTGCTACTGGTAATTCATAATTATAATTTCGGTTTTAATATATTTTCCATATTTTCCATTCAATGTATCTAATACAAAATATATCACCTTTATTTGGATTTATTATTGAAATAATAAAATGGTGAAGTCAGTGTGTAAGCAAAGACCTGTGGAAATTAGGTATGTTGTGCCTTTTTCAAACGATCTTTAAATGTAAATGATCAAACACTGATAAATGTTATTAATCTAATTTATAGTGTTACAACTTATCACATTAAACCTCAGCTTTCACATTGAGTGAAATGTTAATTTTCTAAAGAAAGTGAAAAAAAAAAAAAACCTGCGCTATTCGAACATGCTAACGATGTTTTAGCCAGACTCAACATGGGCAATTTTCCTTCGAAGATTTCCTTCGATCTTGGAAAATCATTTATTTTCAGCATTGATCTACGGCAAACCGTAGCCAAGGAAGATCTAAAGCAAGCTGAACGAGAATTAACAAAAGAATTTCGATCGTAAAACACTTTCATGAACTTGGAGAAGTGTCCCAACTTGGACGCTAGGTCCCTCATCGTCTGACTGCTTTTTAGATTAATCAAAGCGTTGCTTTCACTTTCTTCACCAGGAAGACTTGTTGATGGAACAGGTTTAATCGCCGACTATGTGTAAGGTAGTACTTTTCCGAAATATCGCCAGTAGAACTCTTAGAGTGAATACATATAAAGTATTTACAATATGCGTATTCATGTATTCCATCTTACAGGGCTCTAATTCCTCTTCTCATTTCAAGTATAACAGTTGCAACACGACTACTGTTCGTCATTTGGTGCCCGTCGGCATCTAGGAAATATTAAGGCAAGGTGTTTACGAGACTCGTGACACAATTCTTTACTACTGTATATTTTTTTTTAAATCGAATTCTAAGTAAGGCAGTAAAGCCACTAAGACACAAATAGTTACTGGGTGTGAAAAAATTAGATAACAGAAAATATTATGAATGAACGTGAAAAAGAGAAGTGTAATCAGGAAAACATTAGATAAAGATTGACATTGCATTTACAATTTTGAAGATCAAAGATGGCCGAAAAGCATCGTGCCGGGGGAGAGTTCCACAAGTGAAAATTGCGAGAGAATAAAATGTTAGCGTAGAACCATCTTGCCATTTCAATTGCTACTTAATGAAATCTTGTTGACAATCTAGTACTGGCCTAAATTCATAGTCTTGGTACCAAAACAAAGAGCTCACCGGAACAATTACCATGAAAGTATTTGCTGAAAAGGCGTAGGGAAGCAACTTTATGGCGGTTTGGCCCAATCCGTATAATGTGCTTCACTCCTAAGACTTTGAACGATAATAAGAGATTAGTAATTATCGTGAAATATGACACGCTCATAATCTTTTGTGACCTTGGTGGGGATGTACAGGATTAATTAATTGTAATTCAGTGAATCAGAAGGGAATTTGTGTAGGTTGCGTGACTTTCTGCATCCACAAACAAATAAACAAACGAATTTTAAATACAATAAAAAACAAGACATATTCAATTTAGAAACCAACAAAACATTTATATACAATTCAAAGTAATATATATATATACACGATATTTTGGTATATGTTACTATGGCAAAGTGTGTATGATATGTGAGGTTTCGGTATGTCTCTCTTAGTATTTCTATGTTTATGTACTGTCTTTCTGGATTTGTGTTAATATTAAAAATGTCGATATTAAGGGTTTTCGGAATGAGTTCTTATGGCGTGATCTACCTTTGACTGTAATGTTTCTGAATCGTTCGAACGTTGATTTTTTTTACTTAATATGTAGTGAATATAATTCACTTTGGATAAGCAAAGTTGTTTTAGGTTTGCGATTCGATGTCCACAGAGTTGGTCGAGTTCAAATTGCAAGTGAGTCAGCGTCGATGTACTTTTGCGCGGGAAAGTCGTGATTTCGAGTGACGTAGAGTATGTTGGCAATTTCTCTGTGGATGTTCGTTGCTGACTGCTTTGGTCAGTCGGTATTTTCTTTTATATGTTTTGAAAGTCGAAAATAGGCTCAAAGAAGTTTTGGCCCAATTTTGTTTATGCACGTGAAACTTTCAGATTATTGTGTCGTTAACCAATGAGTTTTGTTGATTCGCCTAGTACGGTTCTTATTGGCCGAAGTTTTCCGAACGTAGGCGTAAGATATAGACTGTTCTGTTACTAGGGGTGATAGGTAGAGAAAAAAGGACGAGTCTACAATACCTCCCCCTAGATTAATGGCCATTCCAATGGGCATTAATATGTAATGTATGTGCGAAATCTTGCTGGCTAATGAACATGTCTGACTGACTTCGTGCGGGTAGACTGGGTCGAAGTTTTCCGTACGTAGGCGTAAGATATAGACTGTTCTGTTACTAGGGGTGATAGGTAGAGCAAAAAGGACGAGTCTACAACCAATATATACAAGTTTCCTATTATCTATAGAACCTAGTATAGGTTACAAGTTACCTATTAACTGTAGAATCTACTTATTGAAACAAGTATAAACAAGGCCTATATCCCCAGCTATAATAAAAACACATTTCGACATTGAATGTCCAACAGGGGTTTATCGGCCATTAAATCCATTAAAAACTAACCAACAAAACTTCAGTTTATTTTTACCGTCACTCTGATGTTGTTCTTAAAACTTAGGAAGTGCATTCGTTTATCAAGTACTTAAAATTAGTTGAGTCGGGTCTTCTCTTATATATCATACCGTTTCCCGATATAGACTATCATGGCTCTCCACACCATCTTGTTTTTTGTTGTTCTAACTTTTATTCCTTTTCGACCCGTTCTTGCACCTCTTCCGCCATTCCTTCATACAAACTCGTAATGTACGATAATCGTCGTTCCTTCTGCTTCTCTAAACTTCACTAGGTCTTGTGAGTTTTAAATTCTCCAGGCCTTCTTTCTTAATTATGTGTCCCAGATATTTCACCTGTCTCTTTCTAATTGTAAGTATACATCTGCTTGTAGATCCTACTTACATTAAGACTTCCTAGTTAATCACGTCTTCTGTCTATGGTATTCTCATCATTTGTCAGTAGAATCACATCTATCGCCTTATTTCTGTTATTTTTGGAAGAAATTGTCGAGAATTCACTGACATATAGTTCTTAATACTATTTAACAGATTAGAATCCGTTTATTGTCGACACATCAAGTTGAAATACCGGTTTACATATGATCACCGAAGTTAAGCAACATCAAGCCTGGTCAGTACTTAGATGGGTGACCGCTTGGGAATACTAAATGCTGGAGGTGGGTGGTGTAATGAATAAAAGACAAGAACTGTTAATCGGAGAGCCGCGTTCTAATTCCCGTTGGTTTCGTCATATTCTCTTATGCGGGAAATAACCTTGGGAAAAGTATGAATCCATTTCTTCTCTCCCACCTAGGGGTTAATTAGTAAGACTTGTATCATTAAACCATTATTATCTAAAAAAAATTCTTACAATCCAAAAATATTTTCTGGCTTTAAATAACCTGAAAAGGGTGGTTAAGCCGTGAAAAAACGAATCAATCAACCAAATTCTGATTATCTACACAGGCATGTCTTTTACGTCTATTTACATTCCCTGAAATATATATATATATATATATATATATATATATATATATATATATATATATAAAAACTACTGTGGTTACAAAGTGAGGAATCAATTTATATATTGATTTTAATATAGAATTGATCCGCCAATTTTATATCCACAAAATTTCTTTATCAAATTTTGATTAGGTATAAATCGACGTTCTCGCCCACTCCACCAGATATGAGTTAATAAGACTTGTATCGCTAAACTAAATCCTAAAAAGGAAGAAAGAAAGAAAGAAAGAAAAAAAGGAAAAAAGAAAGAAAAAAGAAAGAAAGCGTGGATGAATCAAAATAAATTTAGACGTAAAGAAAGAAAGAAAGAAAGGAAAGAAGGAGGGAAGTACGGAAGAAAGGAAGGAAGGAAGGAAGGAAGGAAAAAAAAAAAGCGAAGAAAAAAAAGGAGCCTGAAATGAGAGAAAACGCGAATGGAAAGAATTGGGTAGAAAGAAAGAAGAAAGAATTAGAGAGAAGACCATAGTGCAGATTTACAAATGAAAATATTTTAATTGACGAAAACACTAAGACACATGCACACACACAGACAGACACACACATTCGCGCGCATATTTATATATGTACATTTAAATTGTGTTTCGATACAGCAAGAAATTACTGTGGATCAAAATAAAAATATATACATAACTTCAAATGTTGAACATGGTTGAATAAAAGCTATAGAAACTGAAAAAATCTAAGTCAAATGGTAAATAATGATTGTCGTCATACAGTCGGATACCACAGTTCAGTTAAATCCTGTCTGCCCTGTAGCGACGTCTGGAATACGCAGCAAAGGGTAAGACTCCTGGAAAAGGGCCACATACAATACGAACGCTAACATACTCAGCAATCGATATTTACCTATCCCAGTACCGAATAAAGTCTTGTAGACTCAAATATAAACGACCAATATTTACTTATACCTGAAACAAGTAAATTTTTATCGACTCGAAGATAAACATCCAACATTTAACTATCCCTAAAGTAAGTAAATCTTTACAGGTTCAAATACAGTGGGCGATGGATAAATTGTCATCTAAATTACGCAAAATTAAAAATAACACTGATATCTCATATTAACAGAAATTACACGAAAATGTCTTGACATGCTAAAGAGTAAATTTATTTTAAAAAATTGCTGTTGGCTTCAACCACGACCTCCAGACGACTTCGGAATCTCCTGCAACTCTTCTGGACGGTCTCCTTGTTTAAGTTGATGAATGCTACCGTAATCCTTGCTTTCACTTCATATTTGGGGTTAAAAGGTATTTTGTTGGTCTCTTGCTCAACTGCGCCCCACACATAATAAACAAGGGGTTGCAATCTGGTGAATTCGTTGGGTTATATGGTAGCAGAAATTGTCTGACAGCCATGATTGGTTTCTCCTTCTTGTGTGGCATGGTGCCGAGTTCAGTTGTCAGACAGAGTGTCTTCCAGCAGCCAACCACTTGACCCAGGGCAGCATTACCTCCTCAAGGCAATTTATGTAGGCATTCGTGTTCAAGCTGAAGCCCTCACCAACAAATTCTGGAGTTCTTTTCTCATCTGAACAATCAGAACGGGTTTTTTTTTTAAGCTGCAGCACCTTTGTAATTATTATTAGACTCATCTAACTCCTTCCGAATTCTCTGCGCTGTTCTCAGATTGACACCCAAGCACCATGAAATGTTCGTATTGGAGCTTCCGGCACGAATACCAAGCAGTACAGTATGCTGTTTCCAAATTTCTGGTGGAGTGAATTGTGTCATGGTACAGTGGACAACTGATCCTACTATACTGTGCCGTCCACAAAATCAAAAACAGTCAACGTGCATGCGCAAAATTAAAAGTATAAAATGGCGAGAATTTGCCCATTGCATCCTGTTTAAAAGACTAATACTTACCTGGCACCGAATCAAGTAAATGCATATAGATTGAAGTTCCATAGAACAATAAATGTTAATTTTACCCACTAAAATGGCTATGTAGGCAGTTATTAATTCCCCGTTCAATAAAAAAAAGAAAAGAAAAAAGAAGTATAGCTGCTCACTTAATAACTATCGGCTCACTCCGCTAAAAAATTATTTTCACATGACCGGTACGTTGTTCTTTAGATACACTTTTCATAAATATATCATCCATATAAGGAACTGCGAAATGCAAGCATAGTATTCATAGCTTGTTTAAATATAGCTGGAGCCACTTTTATCCCAAACGGAAGCCGACTGAACTTATACAATCCCTTGTACGTATTTATAGTTATTAACTCTGAACATTCTTATTCGACCTGTATTTGCAAACACGCTTGAGAAAGAGGTAGCTTCGAAAAAAAACAATTCCACTGTTTAAATTCACAAAAATTTCCTCTGGACTGTGTAATAGTTATGGCATTCTATACATTTTTTTAAACCTGTCGAAAAATCAGCACACACACGAAATTTATATATTTTTTCTTTACATACACTGCTGGTGCTGTCCATTTTGAATGGTCATCTTTTCGGTTACACCTATTTTTTTCAAGTCTCTAGTTCTTCGTTGAATTGATCCAATGCGGTGAACGGTACACTGCGTTTTGGTTTAAACGCTGGCGTCGACCCTTTTTTAACTTGAAATATCGCTTTAACTTTGGAACACTTACACAACTTATCCAACAGTACATCCGGAAAAATAACATTTTGTCAATTCTTCCTCTATATGATCACATTATTTTTTAAACTGGTTGCTTGTAGATTTATATTTTTGAAATAAATATTTATACTTAAATCCCACAATTCAAATAATTCCATCCAGTCATTACCGAATAATTTTGTAGTATTTTTTAACACATAAAACTTAGCTTTTACCCACTTGTTACGAAGTGAAACTTTACAAGTCATTTCACCAATAAAAAATAATTTCGTGAGATTTTCGAAATTCTTTTTAATATAGGTTTTTCGTTTGCTTTTCATGCGGCTTCGTTGATTGTGATATCACAGCCAGTGTCTGGTTGCATTTTTCATCTACATTATTTATTTTTACATACACAACCTTTCTTTGGTTTTCAGCAATTATTTTTCTACCGCAGCACTGTGTACGACACTTTTTCTTTGAGAAATTTTCCTTGATTTAGTTTTACAGTGTGACTTTTTATGTCTATTTTTCCACACTTGTAGCACTTTGAATTCTTAAAGGGACAGTCGTTTCCCAGATATAACCTTTCACATCTGAAACATGGATTATTTTGTCTTTTTCCGCATTTTACTTTAGCTTGTACATATGCACTTTCTTTTTTCCTCAGTATTGTGGCTCAGATTTACGATTCTCTGATATTTGTTCGATATTTCTTGTAGCGTTAGTTTTTGATTCTGTTCAAGTTTCGTTAGAATTTTTGTCTTTTTTCGCCGTTAAGGTTTGAACGGAATTTAACCCTTACAACATATATCTGTAGTCAGTTCGTTTAAATTGAATCATTCACACTCTCTATTAACGATTCCAATATATGTGACAAAATCTTCGTCTTCTTTTTTCGTCAGATTCATACACTTCCAACGAGTATTGAATAAGGAACGTTTCTAGCTATAATTTTTAGTAAGAATATTTAGTTTTTCTTCAAAGGAAATTTCTCTCTTTTTTTTTTGGTAGAACACAATTAAAGGATTTTTCATGTTCTAACGGTGCTAACTTTCGGAAGAAAAGTTGTTTTTCTCGTCTTCCCAGTCACTGAATTCTTCTCTGAAAAGGTAATTTTATCATCTGAATTGAATGTGAATTCATAGATGGCATTGACACAGCGACGGTTGTGAAAAACTCGACGAATTTTCCGTTTTCTTCCGTATTCATTCAATTAAATATTGCTGTTGTTTATAGAGTTCCAATAACTGTCGTTGTTGCTGTTGTATTCTTACAATTTGAGCTAATAAGTCTTCCACATTTAAAGAATGTCTGCTTTTTGCTTCTCTCTCTTTTTTTTTCATTTACACACACCAAAGAAAAAATTTAACCAACGTAGTTCTAATTTCTCATCTTCACTGTTATCCTGTGAACCGATACCAAAATGTACTTTTTCCTACTCTGTATGAGATTTGATACCTCGGCGTTATAACTCACTCTTAACGGTTATAATATTTTTGTTCGCTTACGCACTCGCTGTGACGTCTTTAAGAATTCTCCTCTACTGATTCCAACGGACTTCTCTGTCTCACTTTGAGTTCTTTATTTAAGGCGTCTAGCATAGTTCATTTGTGTTACCGTGGGTGTCTTATTTACTCTACACAAAAAAAAAAACCCTTCGTTTTTTGGATTACTTAGGTGTTTCGTGCTCAGTATAGATATTATTCAAAATGTCAAAAAGTCCAACAGATACCCATATGGGTGGTGAAAAGAAAGAAATTTTGATTATTATTATAACAGAAAATCCAACTGTTGGAAAAATTAGACAAGGGTGTATATGAAGTGTTACTGGTGAATTTAGCGTTGAAACAACCATCATATACGACTTAAGGAAACAGAAGGAGAAACTGTAAAAGTTGTTTATGCTGAAGGTGATGAACAGAAATAAATGAAAAATAGATAAACACTACACAGAGTAAAAAATGATGATCTCGATCGTGTATTGATGGAATGGATTCTTCAGCGTCGGAATGAATATATGCTGCTTATATAAGACTGGCTTTAGGGTATATGTATTAATATAAGCTGTATATGTATTTACAAGCTGTGCTATGAAATGTAAAGGGATATCGTGTTTATAGTTATCTTTCAATCTCCAGCTGCAGCATTTTAAAATACTACGTACAAATTAAATAGCTGGTAATCCAAAACCAGAAAATGTCGGAAAACCAGATTACTTCTTGTTTCAAGAATTTCGGATAATGGATTCTAAGCTTCTTTCTCTGTCTGTCTCTCTCTCTCTGATATATATATATATTAGGAAAATCTTAGAAAATAGAAAATAAATAAAACAGAAAAAAAAGAGAAATGTTGTCAGAACCTATATATTTGACCATTCTTGGCAGAATTACTATTATCTCAATTTGGGGTAATTAATAACAAAAGTGATAAACAAAGAAACTAAATGTAATCGGCTAGACTATATATATATATATATATATATATATATATATATATATATATATATGTATGTATATATATATATATATATAATTATTTATTCGAAAATTATAATATATATATATAATTATTTATTCGAAAACTATAATATATATATATATATAATTATTTATTCGAATATATATATATATATATATATATATATATATATATATATATATATATATATATATATATATATATAACCTTTCTTGCATTCGTATTTTCTTTTCGGCACATAAAATGTGTAAAACTGTCCAGTGTGAGAGGTTTTCTTAATCTATTACCCATTATCAAGGATGCTCTCCGTCCTGGGTTAGACGAGAAACTACATCCGCGTACTGAGTAAGACGATAATATAAATCTGCGTCCTGGGTAAGACGATAAACTACATCTGCGTCCTGGGTAAGAAAATAAACTACATCCGCGTCTTGGGTAAGACAATAAACTACATCCAACAGCAAGGTCTCTGATCAGGAGGTTTTGAGGAGGTTAGAACCACCTCTTAATTTACTGTGTTTCCAGCTATACCCTGACCCGCAGTGGTAGCACCTGTTAGGGTCCCAGGTGTGGGCAAATATTTCACCCCACAAACTTGGATGAAAACACTATGAAAGCGTGAAAATAGGTTTTAATACCAGCAATAAATTTTTTGTAAAAGCTTATTACCAGTAATGAAGTTTTGAAGAAAAAAATTATTACCAGCAATAAAAGTCTTGTCGGCATTAAATAACCCATTGAGGTATTGATGTGCCGTAAAATAAACCAAACCAAGGATGCTATTTAAACTCAATATGTAGGTCTTTTGTTTCAATTGATTAGTTATTTTACTATCTATTATTAGTGCACACTCACACACACACACACATATATATATATATATATATATATATATATATATATATTAATGCTGAGTACTTCCTTAGCTATAAAATTTCAGAGGGTCGTCCAATGGAAATAGAAAATAAAATCACTTCAAGAAACAGCAGTGAAATTATTCACTTCAATAATTAGCGGTTAATGAAGAATTTATTGAATATATCGATAAAATCTTCTATCTCAGACAGTGCTGGTGGGATTTTCTAAATCTTTCTGATATGTAATGATCCTATTAGCGTATCGTGGTGTGTTGAGCAATATCCGAGCGATTGGTATTA
>OZ010572.1:121702744-121787744 GCA_963932145.1 Acanthosepion lycidas
GTTTAGTGAAGAAAAGCAAAATACTATCAAAGTGGAAAACGTTTTTATGTGACGCGCTCCATCTCACAGAGGCTCACCGGATCAGTGGTTGCACATGGTAGAAACACGAGCAAGAAGTAAAAAAAACAAAAATATATCGGCAAGACTATATTCCCAAAACATCTGTTAAAAAAAGTTTAAATTAAAAATTCTCAACATCCCTTCTGTCGACATCATTTTGATCCGGTGAGATTCTCCTGACAGACGGAGCGCGACACACGATAATTTTTTCCACATTATCAGTTTTTCTATATTTCTGAGATGAGGTATTATGTACACAATTTACATTGTTCGAACTATCATCCTCATCTTTGTTGCCATATTTATCCCAACGTTTCGGCCGTTGTACGCTCCGGCCTTCTTCAGTTGGTTGGAATGTTGAACTGAATATTTTATTTCGCTCACTGGAGTAGACAGTTCTAGTTCCACGTGCCATGTGGAAGTCAGTTATCAGTTATCTTCTGTTAATTCCCCTCTCCAAGTTCTCCACCGTCTTAACCAGGTATTCAACTAACACTCTTTGGGTCCTGTCACTGGATCTAACTAACGCTTTTATCCACTGTGCCATGTGTCCTTGAGGAGAACTTGAAGAGGGGGAATTAACAGGCGATAACTGATAACTGGCATATATTAAACATGGCACGTGGAACTAGAACAGTCTACCGCAGCGAGCGAAATAAAGGGTTCAGATCGACATTCCATTCACCTGAAGAAGACCGGAGCGTACAACGGCCGAAACGTTGTGACAAATATGGCAACAAAGATGAGGACGATAGTTCGACCAATGTAAATATTTGTCAGTTTTTATCCCCGAAATTTACACAGAAAAGTAAACCGAAACCAATTAGCTTATTGGTATGCGTATATATATATATATATATATATATATATATATATATATATATATATATATATATATATATATATTAATAATTACACGTATACCTACGTTTACTGTACGACTTAATGTTTTATGGTTTTCCCAGTCATCGGCCACAAAATGTTAAAGACTCTGAGTCATGCTGTAAACATAGGTATATGTGTAATTATTAATATATACTTTATAGTTCTATTTATCTACACTGAGCACTCTTTTTGTCGACACGATTTATTAAATAAATAGTTATTTGCTGAGCTGGTTGTGTACATAACCACTCACATATATGTTTGATCTTATGCCTTTATTTACATTATTTCTACATCTCTCTCCCTCTCTCTCTCTCTCTCTCTCTATATATATATATATATATATATATATATATATATATATATATATATACAAATAAACTAATTTTTTCATTTTCTTTATCTCTGTATGTAATACATTACTTAGGTCGAATATTATGACTGAGAATGTGATGAAAGCTATGAGTATTCGTGCTGTTTTCTTTCTTTTTGTGTCAAACCTGAAGCTCCAGGGGTGTTGGGCAATGGCCCATTTTATTTATATGGGAGAAAAGTGTTATACAATTGAATACCCGCCCTATTTCAGGTTTCAAATCATGGAATTCTCGTGTAATAACTTCCTGTCAGGCTACAAAACTAACATTTCATCACATCAAAAAAATGTTATCACGCGTCTTTCATCAGACTCTATAGGCTGGCGCTATAAAACGTCAAAGATTTTAGGCAATAAAAAATCGCGTATCGTTTGATAATTCCCAAAGGCAGCATCAACATAAATTGTTAGCACCGATGAAAAAATAACTATATATTTAATTTTTTAAATTTCTACATTCACAGAAACAGAAGATTTGCAAAGAAACTCCCATCAATATTAGAGATATCTATCTTGAAAATTGATGTTATCTAAATTTTTAAGAATTTAAGCCAATAGTTTTTGGTCAAGGAATTTGAAATATCCTATATGGAAACGGTTAAATTTATAATTAGCGTTATAGTTCTTTCTGAAATTGAAATGATAGACTCTCCCGTCCTCTTCGACATATGAGTGTCTAAAAACTATTAGGTTGGTGCAAAAATAACATCGTTTTTGACGTATTTTTAACGTCAAAAAACTTAAAACTGAACACTATCACGACAAATGATTTTATTTATAGTCGTTAAAGCTTTTACTTTTTACATTATGGTTCACACTGTAGAGGGTCCGCGATCAGTCGTGGTAACGTTAAGGGATAGTTTATATATATATAACGGTTTATATAACGGTTAACCCTAGACTTGAACAGGTTAAGATTATAGTGATCAGGGAAATGTCCTCTTGGGAATTGGTTCACAGGAAGAGGCTGTTTGAGTGAAACTGACTTTTCACAATTCTGTCTTACAATTCTCGGTTAGTCCTTTTTTCTTACTTTCATTTACTAACTTTTCTCTGATTTGCTTCTTTTATGGTAAAGTCACCTTGTACAAAGCCAGGAGACGCTCGAGGTAGAGGGTTACATTAAGAAGCAGTTTATGCAGATAGGAGAGGCATATAATGGTTAACCCTAGACTTGAACAGGTTAAGATTGTAGGGATCGTGGAAACATCCTCTTTGGAGTCTGTTCCACAGAGCAATGGTTCGCGGGAAGAAGCTGTTCGAGTGGAAGTTAATTCTCACCAATGAAATCCGGAGGGAATGTGGGTAGTCTACTACAATGTAAGTGGCATGGTGGGTCCTTGCCGTGAAAGTTAGAATTGGCAGAACCAAGGAATGTATTCCGTCCGAGCACTTTCCGTGGTATTAGCGATAGAGTAGTGAGAGGCTTGCTGCATCCCGATTGTGTGTGTGTGTGTGAGAGAGAGAGAGAGTTAGTGAGTGAGAAAGAGAGACAGTTTGGAAAATAATTCGTCATCCATAAGGACACGAAAACGCTTTTGAACTATATTGACAGTGAGGTATTATTGCTTCCTCTTTCTTTCTTTCTTTCTTTCTTTCACCGAAATGAGCAAGAAAAGGGTCGATTTAGAGCCACAGATTGGAAAAATTATGAAGAGCCATGATAGTCCACTTGCTAAAGTGACATTTATTTTTGCAGAAACTTCCACCCCGTACAAGGTGCGAGGCTCTCTCGAGGTAGAGATTTATGATAGGAGGAAATTTGAAGGATTTTGCTATTTACTTTTGAGACATTCCTTTTAAATTTTTTCAATATATATATATATATATATATATATATATATATATATATATATATATATATATATATATGAGGGAGTTTGTACTGATAGGTGGGGAAGATAACGGTTAACCATTGAATTGAACAGGATAAAATTGTAGTGATCGGTGAAACATCATCTTGGGAGTAGGTTTCACAGGACAATGGTTCGCAAGAAAACTTACTTCTCACCGATGGAATACGGAGGGAATGTTGGTGATTTTTTACTATGTGAGTAACATGTCGTTGCCGTGAAGATCTGAACTGAGGGAACAAAGAAATGTAGTTCATCCGAGCATTTTTCATGGAAGTAACGATAAAGCAGTGAAATTCGCCACATTCTGTCTGTAAGGACTAGCAGAAGTTTTTGAAATCTTTCAAGACTGGTAAATGAAGACTGGGCAGCTACCGCTCAAATATGGCAACATTATTCCATTTTCCGACCGATCTGGCTTGTGTAGAAGCAACTCCACTTATGGTAAAACTGAATACAGAGAACTAGGGAACACGATGTCTCCAAACAGTTCTCCTCAGTCGTACTTTTTCTAGACTAGTTACCAACAAAATCTTCAGAGCTCAATCGGCCATACTATTTATCCTATAGATGGAGGAGAAGAGATGGATTCATACCTTTTCCAAGATCATTTGCGCGGAAGTGAATGTAATTGACTCAGCGGAAATTAAAAATCGTCTTTCTGATTTCTCATCCCGAACCTCTATTTTTCTTAGATTAATTATTTAATAATATAATCTGAGGTCTGCGACCGCCCTTTTAATCAGGTTCTTCAAAACCTGTTGGTGTATTTGACGCCAATACGCATGGGCGGGCTTTTAAAATCCTCAATAAACAAAAGAGAGAGCATTTCTTCAGAGTGTGATCGTTGTAAGTATGTTTATCGTTGAGGTTAATACGGCGTGTCTGTGCTTTTCATAGCTCTTCTCTCTTGTTTGGATTTTGAAACTCACGAGAATTCTTTAATCTTTACACTTTTTCCGACAGTTTCTTATCCACTTTTGGTGCACTCGAATAAAACCGATTAGTTGTTTATTTTTTTTCTGTCAATGACAAGACAAACGATTCTTTCAGACAGTTGATATCGGAGTGGGGATCACAGTCATAGAGTCCTCTTTATGAATTGCGTACTGAATGATAAATGTTTTTACATAAGAAGACCAATTCTATTGCAGATAGTGAAAAGCCCAAAGAGCTCCTTCTATAAAGAGGCGTTTTAATAAATCATCTTGCTATAAAGAGGACGTTACATTGTGGTGGTGTCCATGGGTGCTCTAATGTGTTACAGGTTTAAATTTATGTTGCAAGTTTCGCATCGAATGCCTGAGAGTATGTCCTTTTGGTAGAAACATGACGCGGTTATTTCTTTTAACAAACTCAGATATCACGAAGAACTAAATCTTTTTATTGATCGGAAATAAATTTGTATGAACTCTTTTATCGCAGCTGATGGTTTGTAATTACCTTTGGTTCTGGGTTTGTGGATTTTACGACGTATAAACCTCTGCTCGCTTTTTTAATGTCGACAATTTTTTCTATTACGCATGCGTATAGTAGTAAACATTGAACGCCATTATACCTCAGTTCAAAGTAAAAAAAAATGGCCGTGTTCATATAGTATATAGGTAAAAATTGTCCGGGATTATAGTTGGATTTATAAGTAAAAAATGACCCGTTATATAATTGAGACCATAGATGACATCTGATCATATTTATACCTGAGTCTATAGGAAAATATTAGTTGTGTTTATACTTGAGTCTATAAGTAAATATGGGTCTTGTTTATATTTGAATATATATGGTCTTGTGTTATCGCTGTTCACCTTAAGGTCCTCAACAAGATCCAGAGTCGGATAAGCAATGTGGTTGGTCCTGATCTGCCATCTCGTCTACTCTAGCTCTCTCCCAGACGTGCCGTTGCAACCCTCTGTCTTTTCTACAAATATTTTCACGGTAACTGCTCCGATGAGCTACTTTCGCTATTTCCCAGACTGCATGAATTTAAGCGTGCTACTAGGTTGGCATCTCAGTCCCACCCTTTCACTGTCGAAACGGTTAAATGTGGCCGTCTCTTCTACTCCAATAGCTTCATGTCTCGCACCTCCCGTCTGTGGAATTCTCTCCTTCTTACTTGTTACTCTGATAGCTATTCAAATGTAATGTCAATCGACATCTCCAGATGCCCTGACCTATTCCCTGTCCTTCTTCATCCTTTCCTCCATCACGACTCTTTACTCTCGCTCCCACTCTGTAACCCCTTGCGTACTAGTGGCATCCCGCCTTTCTTGGGGTAAAATGTTTATATATATATATATATATATATATATATATATATATATATAGGTAAAATTGGCTTGGTTTATACTTGAGTCAATGGGTAACATTGGTCATATTTATATTTGAGTTTGTAGATTTTGGAAGTGCTAATTGTTGGCTTTTAAGAAAAAAGGTGACAAGGACAATGATGCTCCCCAGGACTTCTCCTTTGCAAAGCGGCTCTGACTGTCGTCTGAGGAGGTAGACCATCCCAGTCCCGTGTATGTAGGATCTCCGGGGAATTTTTGTCCTAACCTACGGGCTCGGATTCACCCCACTTAAAAATTGGCCTTGTGCCACAGCCTATCTTGTGGGGATGTTGGTAAATACCAGTTACAATTACATGTTTGACTATAATGTTAATACGGCCGTTAAAGTAGAGTGTCACGTCCTTAAAGACAAATTAGTATTTTTCTTAGCAACTCTAAGCAGTTGTCTATTAACTGATAGGTAATCAATAATATTTCCGTTGATTCTTTACTTGTTTGTTGCATTTTAATTGCGTTTGGTAATTAAATACTTTATTATTTTACATTGAAATCTTTCTCTTATTACTTGTATTATGTTCATGTGACTGATTACAAAAATTGGTCAGGTTTATAACTGTGTCTGTATGTAAGCTGAGGTCGTTTTCATACATGAGACCACGGGTAAGACCTAGTTTTGTTTGTACTTGAGACTATAGGAAAACATTGGTTGGGTTTATCCATGTAAACATTGGTGGTGCTTATAAGTTTCTGTTTGAGTCTAGAGGTATCGTTTGTCATATTTATACTTGAGGCCACAGGTCGTATTTATACTGGAGTCTATATATAAAAATTGTTTGGGCTTATAAATTAATATAAACTAGAGACCATATTGTCTTATCTATACTTGAGTCTGTAAGTTCAAGTGTATACTGGAGTCTATAGGAAAAGAATATGTTGTGTTTATACTTGAGTCTATAGAAAAATCTATGGCCTTACCGCTCTGCGTCGGCGTATTCTCGGCTCTAACGAAAAGTTAAAATATACTTTTTAAGTTCATTTATTTAGCACATAGGAGGGGAATATTGTTTGCGTGACGTCATGTCAAATATCTCGTCACTGTCTCCAGAACAGCTGTTACTTCAGTGTCTGATTCACTATCAATTAATGTGAAATCACTCTCCATTTTACAATCATAAGAAGAAACAAGAGAGCTTTCAAATTAGCTCCAATTTCCCCAGAAATATGTGTCCAACATTGATTAATGAGTACTACGATAGATAAACAAGATGTTGTCTCTTAGGTGCTATTTTTTCTTCGTCCTCCCTACATCTGATTTTTTGAAACGATCTACCGATGAGCGTTCTAAGACACATTGGTAAACATGTATGCAAATGATACCATATTTATGGACGGTTTTCCTAAAATCAAAATGAGTTAAACCTATTTGATCTCTTCTCTGACCTAGCAACTGATCTTTTCTCCAAGCTAGCAGTTGTTCTCTTCTCTGACCTAGCGGTTGTTTTCTTCCCTGAGCTAGCGGCTGATCCCCTTTCCGACCTAACAGGATCTCTTCTTTGACCTAGCCGGGTCTCTTCTTTGACCTAGCCGCTGATCTCTTCTCTGACCTAGCACTTGATCTCTTCTCTTAGCTTTAACAACTCTATGGGAGAAAAAAAGTCTCCACGTTTTCAACCTCGATTGGCTATCAAGTTCACTAGAGATCTCAAGTGAAACTTATATATACCTGATCATTTGCTAAAGATGCTGATAAGTAGTCGGTTTATTATACCTCTCAAGAAATTACGTCCATCTGCCATTCTTTTTCTTTAGAAAAGTCAGATCGGAGGGAAAATGGAATATTGCTGCTATATCTGGAATAGAGCTGTAATGTCTTGAATGGAGTCATATCAATGAGATGTCTTCTACGTGACGCGTCCCTTCAGGATGTAAGAGATCATCGCTGTCAACAATTTGTTTTAGTTGGAAGCTCTTATTAAGAGCTGTATCTTCATTATTCACCAACTCGTTGTTCAGCCATTCATTTACACAAGCTCGTTATGTTATGTAGCTTACTCTCTGTGTTCCTCTTGCCTTCAATATCTCTTGTGATTGTCAAATTCTCCAAACCCTTTTCCTCGTCATGCGTCCCAGACATTTCAGCGGTGTCTTTCTCAATCTAACTATAAGTCTCCTTTTTGTTTTCGTTTTCCTTAAACATTCCAGTTACTCATACAGTTCAATCTCGGTTCTCAATATCCTTCTGTATAACCACATCCCTGCTGTCTGAAATCTCTTCATCATCTCCCGGGAGATAGTCTGCCTTTTACATAGGAGGACAGACATTGCATAACAGTTCAGTGTTTTTTTTTTCTTTTTTTTTTCTTTTTAACGAAATTTTTAATATTTCTTCAGATTCAACTAAGCTTTAGGAAGGTATTATCCACAATTTCGATTTGCCTTTGAATTTCAGGGCCACAGGTTCCGTCGTTCGTTCAGTTTACAGATATTTAAATTATTGTGTTTGCCTGATTTTAATTTATCTCCAATTCGTATTTTGCATAATATACCTCTTGCAAGATGTCAGCCGTACATTCTGCCTGTTTAGTCCTTTCTTCTCGCTTTCTTTTATTTTCATATCTATGGGTTTTTCGTGAAGGTAAATACTGGACAGTTATTACTTTCATTTTCTTTACCACCATCTGTGAAATATCTTGATTTACAGCCACAGAAAGAAAATCCATAGTTAAGAATTTTATCAGGCAATATATCGTCAACTGCATACAAAAAAACATATCAGGAATTGCTTTGTAAGTCAATGCTAATGTGTTCACGCTATTTGCTACTCAAAGAGCACAAATTGCATTTATTTTAAATCGGTCAAACTTTTTAAAGTCTGTTTATTTTCTTGCTTTTCTCTGTAATATATGCAAAGCACAAGAGTGACTGATTAATCGCTGTTACAGACGCCAGCTCCGACACATTTCTGCTTCTTCAATATCTACAGAGCCAAACCTGCGGATTATACTGCAGCTATGTTATGCTGACCCGAGTAACAGATTCTGGAAGAAAGCTCGTAATCTGATATGATCAACAGCTTAACAAAGACGGTACGTTCATAATCTCAGTCATGGTGATTTGGAATTCCGTGGTTACCAAAGCGATTTTTCTATCCAATTTTACTTACAAGTGTGACACTATTTAGCGGGCGCGTGAAAATTAAAAAGCGAGAAATAATTAAGGCGAGAAGAAGCTATCACGAAAAGACATACTGAGCGATGTTATTTTTTTTTAACAAAGAAAAGTGGTAAAGGTTTTATTTTCATTTGCGAAAAAAAAAGATTTTTTTTTTCGCGGAAGGTAGGAAATTCGTAAGATCACGGATCTGTCGGAATTAATTTATGTTATGACGCGGCGAAAGAAGATCGCAATCTGCCCATGGCAATAATGAAAATTTCAAATTGGTCAAGTGGCCTACGAAACAGAAGCTGGGAGATAATTGTAATCAGGTGACGTACTGACCGAGAAGAAACATCACCTGGGCCAACCAAAGAAAAGGGAAGAATAAACCATTAACTATCTTTCGGAGATATCATTTGGTTTTGGTTCAGACTTAGCCATGATAAGAGTTTGTTGCCTGGACAGATTGTGGCGACGGAAGTACGTAGGCATTGAGGAGACAAAGAGATTCACTTGACCAACCCCGATGATTATTTGACGAAAATCTCCTTGGCAAATTTCGGTTAAGATAGAGATTAGGGAACCACACTACGAGTCGGGGGAGGTCTGCTCGGGGAAGAGAAGGAAAGAAAAAAAAAGGGAAGATAATTTTTTTCCTTTGAGCGATAATTGTAAACACCCGCGCTGCCGAGCGTCATTGGCTGAGTGGTGGCGTGAGCGTTAGGCGAAGTTAAACATATGAGAAGGAGGGGAGGCCTGTTGACGCCTCTGAGTGGATTGGTGTGAGATACCACTATGAGAAAGAAGGGAAACCTGTTGACGCCCTCTGCGGGGATTGGTGTGAGATACCAATATGAGAAAGGAGGAATTTGGGAGGACGAATCCCTTAAGAACCCCACTGGAGCAGAAAGTAATGGACTTCAAAAAATGGAAAGTAATACATTGTTCCTGTCCGAAAACAAAGAAAATCCTTATTGTGGATTTAGAATTATTGAGGAACTCAAACCCCGACAAGCCCACATGCGGTTTTGGTCGGCGTCCATATTAACAGAGTCGCACTTAGTGAGTTAGCTGCAGTTGGGAAGGCGCAGACGGAGTTGAGCTGTGAGCTCTGAGACCAGCCTCGCAGGAAGCTGACTGAAGATCCATGCATCCCGACTTTGAATTCAAACCAAGAACAATTTATTTTTGAAGAACGACTTAGGTTCACACCACCAAAACAAGTTTTGCGAATATCGCCTGAAGTCACCAAAAACTAGTTATCGAAAAATAACTTAAGATATTAAGACTCGCCTAACAAACACAAAGTGTCACGGATCCATAGAAGCGGCTTGGGAGAAAGACGCAGTCCTGTATTCAGGAACAAGATATAAAAATATTTGTTATTTTTTTTTTTAACACATTTGAACTTTTCGAGTTGTTAGTTTATTTTCTTTTACATATACTTGTGCGGTGTTACCTTTGCTCGGACTCGGCTTGCATTACGGCCGGGCGACTGATTGATTTCGTCTACCTAAGATCAAATCACAACGTGGGTAGGTTAGACTAGAAGTCAAAGCAGTTACTTCGGTAACCAGACGTTGGAGGCGAGCTGGGAACGACAAAGCTGATACTGAATCTAACCAGATTCCCATCCGAATCAGGGTTAGAACGTCATATTTGGTGCCGTGACAGCAGGAACACGTCACATTTGGTGCCGCGACGAATGCCAAGTCACATTGGTCGTCACGGGATATCACGGACGGGGGCATAGAGGCCGGGGTGATGTCAACCCGTGGAGTATGCTTTGTACGCCCTTTCCAACGGTACGGGATGCTTTGATCGCCTCATCCCCACAGGCTGATATTATCCTTGACAAATTGATGTGATTCAAAACCCAGGTCTCATGTTAAGAATGATAACGTCAAAACCACTCAAATATTTCCCGATATTTTTTTTATGTTTGAAGAAAAAAAAATAACAATTAGATGTGTCTTTATATCAAAATTTCTGAACTCAGATTGTTGAATGAGGTAGATTAATATTTCTCAACAGCGTACGAAATCAGTTTAAGAGCCTATATCTACTTCGGTTCAGCTTTTCAATTATTTTCTCCTTTTAACGCACCACAATATTTCTAGCCGACCATTTTTGACTTACGCCAAACGAAGCCGATCTCCTTTTTTCTTTTAGCGAATATGTCAGCTTTAGAATTTTACACGCTTTTCTTTAGTACAAAGAAAAAAAAACTGACTTCCCTTTGTTCTTGAACGTGTATAGCTTTCTTTGGGTCTGTAATCAATGCGATGTATGGCTTTTCAGTCCAGGACATATCATGTCGTATACAGACTCGAAGGCATTTTCTTTCTTAAAAGCATATTTCATGTGGATTTCGTATAAGAAATAATAAAAAAAAGTACGTAAACGTCTAATGCTTTATATACAAGAGAAGATAAAAACCAAAACGAAATAACAAGTGTTTCTTCTCTCCTTTGACCTTTGAAAACAAAGTAGAATCGTAAAATATTAATGCTTTCCTCTTTATTTACTTTTAAATCCATGTCATCCTCGAATACACGCACACACATTGGTTGGCTGATTTTGCTTAGCTGCATATCAACTTCTATCGGTTATTTAATGCTAAAATCTTAAAATTTTATATGCAATTTTATTTGGGGGGAGATAATAAATGTTTTAGTAATACAGGCCTAACTATTTAACCTATATTATAAGATTTTTTTGCTAGTTGGATACTAAGACTTCTAATGATATCTTGTGGTGATCAAACTCGACAATTAGTTGGCAGCCATTATCATCTATATAATAAATGCGAATGTCAGTTTAAGATTTGTAATAATAACATGAACAACAACATGTGAACACATATATTGACAATTAATCTGCGCAGAATAAAAATATCGAAAGGCTGTATGAACCTACTGTAGTAGGCATATGTCAGTACCAGTATAAATGCTATCAGTAATGCCAGTATAAATTCTATCAGATAGATAGATAGATAGAAAGAAAGGAAGGAGGGAGGGAAGCAGGCAGGCATGGTGGAGTAATGGATAGCGGCTTGGACTGAGGAATCGCAGAGCCGAGTTCGAATTCCAGTCGAATCCATTACATTCACTTACGTGCTAATACCCTTGGGGAAGGTATGAATCCACTTCTTTTCCCTCCAGCTATGTGTAAAATAGCTGAGTTCTATAGACTTCTAGGAGAATTCAAAACCTGCGGATGGTCGTTTGGGGGACCTTGTGGCACTTAGTGCACCAGGTCTCTGTATTCGGCCCTTCAAAAAATGTGGATGGTCCTGCACGAAGCCTTCACCACAAAAATCAAATCTAATGTGCCGTAGCCGGTTTCCTGGAAACTGATCTGCTTGACCCTCATACGTCAATTCCGAGTCGACTATATATATATATATATATATATATATATATATATATTCTATCACGCCGTCTCCCGACATATTATACCATTTTAGAATCAGGCTGACCCTATGAGCAAATTAAAACTATTCCGGGCCGGATCCTGATCCTGGAATTTGGGATTCCCAAGTTTTCATTACGTTGATTCTTTTACGTGATTTTTTGCGTCGAGTTTTTTTGTACCATATCAGATTTTACAACTTGGAAATAAATTTTGGAAATTAATTCCAAAATCAAATGAAAGTCCCCAAAAGAAATAAAAATAATTGTTTGTACGGAAACCAAGGACCTACGCACATCAGATTGTCTTTAAATTAAGTGACGGCAGAAGAATTATCGTTGAACTTTTAAAAGTTAAGCTTACATATTAATGCAATATTTAAATCCAGCGATCAATTTTGAGTTCGGTAGTTTATTGTTGCCTATCGCATCTACTCGTCCCTATTGTGATGAAGGCCCATTCAAGAGCTCTCTGGAGAAGTTAGCTCAAATGCCGCCCGATATATCATAATTAAGTAATTCATCGAGTCTAGAAGAAACCTTAACAGAACCGGGACCGTTACAATACGACGCAAACGTCATACCAACTTTACCAGCGGACCTCGGATAGAACTATGCCCCCACGAACTAAGGCTACTATCCATTTAGAGCATTAGAAGCCGTTTCAAACAAGGATATACAAGTGATAGAAATTATTAGGAGGATTTGAAATAGTCTTAATTAATTCTTCGAGCAACAGAATGCAACGTATCGTAACGATCCGGGTTCAATTCTGGGTAGTGGATGCATACTGCTGATGAGTCCCAGATATAGAACGAAACGGCCGTCCAGTGCTTTCTGCATTCTGTTGAGGTTTCTTCTAGTCTCGATGAATTAATTATGATTATCTAAGGTGCCGCTCGCTGAGATCGCCTCCTCAGACGGATAATATCAAGAATCTTACGATGGTTGATTTGTCAGGGAGACGGTCTCCCTGAAAAATCGACCATTGTGACATTCGAATCCGGGTCTCATAGCTATTAAGCGAACCTCCTTGATAGTCGGACATGCGCACAGAAAAAAAATATTAGAAATAAAGAAAATAGCCTTAGAATACCATGTGATGTCTGTTCTTCTCTTTGGTAATGAAAGCTAAACAGTTATCGTCACAAAGAAAAATAAAAACGGATTCTAACGGTGAAGACCATTGACAAAGCGTAAGAAAAGAAATAAGAGTGAGAACCAAAAAGAAATTTTTACTTAAACGCAAAAAAAAAAGTATTCTAAGACTATTGACAAAGCGTATGAAAAAGAATACGAATGAGAAACCAAAAAAAACTCTTACTTAAATCCAGAAAAAGAAAACTGAAATGTTTAGGATGTAAGCAGGCTTGGAATATATCTGGGGATTAGGATGACAGACGTCGCGCCAATGATATTTTCTTAATCTTAAAATATTCTTTGTTCAGAAACCACATGGCCAGTTGTCCACTTAAACAAATTTAGATAACCCATTTTCCGAAACTATCGTATTTATGAAAGTGCTGGCGAATGTATCCTCGTGTAAACAAAGGGAATAGCATATTTTCTTTCTGCATCCCACCCACACCTATCCAATGGGATAGATCTATATATAAACAAGGTCAATGGCATTTAGCGATAATTTTATTTTTATCAGTTGTTATCATTTTCACCGGATTTAGTGAGAGTCAATTTGTCCATAGACTGAGCCATTCTCGACTTAATGCAACTTAATATTCTCTAAGATCATCTCCATTCGTCGGATTTCTCGAAACAAATTAGACAGAAAACACGGCTCGGTCTCAGTCAAACGGTTCATTGTGTCGTGAATCGCTGTTCTACTAGCTCCTGTCGCCAAACTGACCCCAACCTATCGCTTCTCTCTTTCAATGGATACAATCGGGGAATCTAAGACGCGGTACTTGCTTCCTGCTTAACAGGACTTCCATGCAACATGACAAGGCCCTGGAAAGGAAACTGCACCTTCACCTTGTAGCATAGGCAAAACATGGGTAGCCAGCTGTCACCGATTTTAAGCCTATCTTAAACAACATGTATCGTTTAATAATTTTACCATCTGGAAAAAAAAACCCGCTTAAAATCGACTTTGAATAATAAATATATTTAAGTAGATTTTAAGCAGTATAAATTATAATTATTAATTTAATATATTAAAAATGAACAATTGTGGCAAAGAGATCTGGCAGCGAACTGCCTGACCCCGATGCGACTGGTATCTACTCAGCCCCCCCCCACTTAGATGAGCCCCCGTTTTTTTTTCTCAGCCGAGTCTCTATCCAAAGGCAGAGACCTGGTTGAGACTAACCGAATACAGAGATCTTGCTGCCCTCTGCCCGAAGACAGAGGTCTTGTCTGTCGCAAGCCTGGCAGCAAACTGCCTGACTCCAATGCGAATGGTATCTACTCAGTTCCCCACTGAGATGAGTTGTGATAAAAGGTCGGTATTATTGTGGGGAAACCCGAGCGTTTCTACCCGGACAATTAGTCAAAATTTACACAGACACTTCAAAAGCGGGCTCGGGCACATTATTTTTTTTATTTTTCTCAGCCGAGTCACTATCTGAAGTGAGAGCCTCGAGTGAGTCACCCTATAAAAATCGACCTTAATATCAACCGTCAATTTGCTGTGATGCCAAGAGAATAAAGTAGAAACGTCAAAAAGCAGAACGGTCTCGCTAAATAATCAACATCATTGTGAGAGGCTGTTACATACAATTTATACATTCATGGTCAAATATCAGGTGAATTTAAGGACAGAAATGTCTTGCTTTCAAAATTGTAGAAAATAAAAATCTTTAACACTCGGTGGAAAGATCACGTCTAAAATGTATGCTGGAGAATCTGTCCGCATTTGCTGAACTGTTTCGTTGTTCCTTGTTATAAATAATCAAGAGTAGTCTCCTCTTGTTTTTTTACACTCCTCTTTCAGAGAGCTATTTTTGTTTACTGGGACTATAAAAGGACACTATACGCGAACCTTGTATTCTCAGCTGAATAAAGCTTTCTTAAAGCCTACACTTGCGTAGTTTTGTCATAACATTCCTTACATACACAAGGGAGGCTGAATCCGAAAAAAGATTCCCCTCACTTAAAAATTTTGAAGTTTAGTCATTTACTCAGATTTTAGGATGTTGGCAGAACTGAAAATATTTTTCATTGACTCCAAGTATCTACACTACAGTTCAAAGGTTTGAGTAGACCCCTGATAATTTGTTTCAATAACACAAAACGTAGTTGTTTTGTACTTTAAATAAGAGACAATTATTATATATGGTTAAAAAGAAAAGTTAAAATGATTTTCTTATTGGGGATTTTATTATGGCAAAAAGAAAAAGAAATTGCTTAAATTTTGCTCTTGTCTAAATATCCACTTTTAGCCTTGATTATTGCAGCACACGTTTTTGGCATTCCTTTTAAAGGTTTCTCAAAAGATAAGTTTGATAATTGATTCAATTCTTTTTTTCATTAACTCTAGGAGCTCTTTTTCATTTTTTCACTCTTCTGTCAAGTTTATCGCAAGGTAATTCTGGGGGTGGCTTCAAACTTTTTAACTGTAATCTATTTCTTTCTCTCTATCTATCTATCTGTTATTTATTTATTTATTTATCTATCTTTTTATTTACCTATCTGTTTTTTAATTCGATATTATTAACATCGGATAAAAATCCATTGGTTGCTTAAAATTTACTTTATTTACGTTTCGGATGGGAAGATAAACACATAAACTTCCATCGATAAGGTTGATTGAGCTGCGCATTAATCTGATGGCTTCCCGTAGGTAAATTGAAAAATGCACTTGGAATAAAAATGGTTTCCCCAGAGTGAATGTGGGTTCGATTTCTCTCAGGGGTCTCATTTTATCTAATGAGTTCTTTTTTATATTTAGGCAGGTAGACATTTATTATACTGTTTAAAAACAAAACAAAACAATGTCAACATTGATATCTGTGTCCACAAAGCATAAGGTCTACAGTAATATATTTAATATATAAATAAAAGTTCAAATAACATTTTTACAGTGTTGTTCACTCAGAACAAAGCTCGAGAGTCACTCCAGGTAGAGAGTTAAAGAGTAACAAAGCTTATGGTTATTTATGAGGAAGATTATGGTTATCCCTGAACATAAACAGATTAAAAATGTAGTGATCGTGGAAGCATCCTCATGGGAGAAGATTCCACAAAACAGCGTTTCATTGGAAGAAGCTGCTCGGGTGGAACTTACATATGTCCGGTGGGATACGAAGGGAATGTTGGTGATTCACTACAATGGGCGTGGTTTGCGGGTGTTTACTCTGAAGGTAAGAACTGGTTAAATTAGGAATGTCATTCAGTTTTAATATTTTCCATGGAAATAGCGATCCTGAGATTTTTCGTTTGTGGGAAAGGGTTTGGAGGGTGGAAAATAATTCATCACCCACAAGGACATGGAGAAGCTTTCTTGTTGAAGATTCACATAGATACCTTCCTGGTCATAACGGGTAAGATAAATTCACTCACAAACATCACGTTCATTATCTATTTTAAATAAGCTATACTAACAAAAATGTTAATTATTTATGTGTTCTTTACTAAAAATTATAAAAAAAGGTGACAGTATTCAATCTGAAATATATATATATAAAGTAGGTACATCCACGAGATCGCTAAAAAGAGCATAGCATGATGAAAAAGACGCCAAACTTGACGAAAACAAAATTTTATCGTCTAAATGTTTGTGTTATTATTAAGAGGAAAGATCAAAGTATTTAGGGAGTATTTTCCTACATTTTTTAAACGTTCCTAGCAAGTCCGAAATTTTCGTTAAAAATCTTGTTTTTTTTTTAGTCAAAATTGACAGATGGAAACCATTTTTTTCCATTTTATAAAAAATGAAAACCTCAGTTTGAAATTCTTTTAAAAATCAATTATCAATTTTTCAAAACTTATTTTAAGAAAATCAGAAATTATAATGTTTACTTAAAATATTTTGAACCAAGCTTAACTTATTTTCTGCGCCGAAAAGATGTAATTTGAAAATAAAACAAAGCAGGTCATACTTTCGCCTCACTTGACAGGTGATGAATGACGTATTGACAGATTACGGGATCATAATTTGTTCTACGGAAGCCGAAAAATGAAGTTATTTAGATTTAAGTGAACAAATTATTTACCTCGTTATTTTTAAGGAAAACTTTCAGTGCTCTAATTTTTTTTTTGTATTTAGCTTTCATCTTTATGTATACGATAAATATATAATAAAGAAATTAAGACTGTTGAGAGTGAGATTAAATTTCATATTTCATAAGAATGGTATCTAATGAATATATAGGTACCTTTCTTATGAAATTTTATCAGAAGTGTACATAAAATACTATAATTTTATGTACATTTACTAAATTTTACTGTGTTATTTGTATTTCCATTCATTTTATTATTAATTTTGATATTACATTTATGGAAAAATGTCATAACTGCAATTAATATAAAAATAAGATCATATAAATTTCAAAACATGATACTGATACTTGTAGGTACCCTTCTCAGTTGAAATTAAAAAATCAAATTAACTTCTCCACACGTTTTTCGCAAAAGTAAAGGCCTTAACTGCGGAGAACAATGCTTAACTCAAATAACGCAACTTAATTGTATTCTGGTTGGTCTTCCGTACTTTATAATTACAACCCGATTATAAACACAAAATTACATTTCTTAATTACTGCGGATCTTCTGATTAGTCAAAATGATACAATTTACAACGCGCTAAAAAGAGATCTATCTCATAAGGACACTTAGGAAACCCGATGTGGCTTTTAACTAATTGTATAATATTTTAACAACTTAAATGTAAAAATCTATTATAATTAAAGAAATAACAAATAATTCTATTAAAAATTCATTTTTCATTGAAAATTTATTTTGCTTCCAGAAAACATTCATAAAAACAACTAAAAGCAAATAAAAGCATTTGAAATTAAATAACATAATTGTTTTACTGAGTTTTGTATGTTACAATTTAGAGCTAATTTTCAGGTAGTGGGGTCCAATTAAAAACAAAAAAAATCATGATTTGCATTCCTCAAAGACTTGTGCTGTTAACTGTTGCAATCATTAAACTAGACTCGATTGAATTTCTAGGGTTTTCATAAAATGAGTTATGCGGGGGGTGGGTAATAAATATAAAAAGATATTTCTGCCAAGAAAAAAACATATTTATAATAATTTCGATCATCTTTGAATATTTTTTGAAAGCTTCATTAACATTCGACAATTACTTTTTATTTTTGCAAGATTTTTTGCAAATTTATGTTGTAATACAAAAAAAAAAAAAAAAAAAAAAAAAAAAAAACGTGTTAAAAATTTATATGTTATTTTTACTAGTTCCGGTGATACAAAGAGAAACAAGGTTTTTTTTAATAAAAATTTAGCATGTTCTAAAAAGAAGGAAAATTTTTAAAAATAATTAAAATAAACTTTGATCTTTCCTCTTAATAATGATATAAGCTTTTAGACGATAAAATTTTGTTTTCGTCAAGTGTGGCGTCTTTTTCATCATGCTATGCGCTTTTTTTTAGCGATCCCATGGAGGTATCTAATATAAAGTTTAAAATATCGGAGTTGTCTTCTATGTACTGTCTTCCTTAAGGACGTCGACGGACATTTCTCTCCACAACTACATCCATTGTAGCTGATTTAAAGCATAAGTGTGTCCATTCTTTCGCTTAAAACCTCCTAATTGTTCACATGTTCTGTTCGTAGTATTCTAAGCAGCTTGAATTAAAACCATAGGTCTTTTGATTCAAGATAATCTTCAACTGTGAGGAAAATCTCCGACATTCACTGCCATATTGGAGGACTGATATTACATAACAGTTCAGAAAACTTTTCTTTTCTAACAAAATCGAGTTATACTTATAAAACCCAGGTTGTTTGTGTGTGTGTGTGTTTGTTTATATATGGGATCGGAATTCCTACATTTTTCAACCGATTTCAACAAAACTTCACTTTTTTTTGGCAGGTAGTGTTTCTTATTGTCTTGCACACTTTTTTCTTTATTTTTACATTCAGAATGCTTTAAAAATTCCATTTACAAGACAATTGTTTATAATAAATTCTATTCAATCGGTAGACTCATAACGGTTGAAAACAATGTTTTTGTTTGAGTTTGGGTTTGACTAATTCGTAAAAAATAATAAAAATAAATAAAACTAATTAAGACATGCGTGTCCGTCAACCTTAAACAATAATCTTTGTCAATTTTATTTTTCAGTCTTTATGATGGTCGATACTTGATATATCTCTTACTGTTACATCCCCGGGCAACGCCGGGCTCTCCTGCTAGTATATAATATTAATGTGAGTGTGGCCTATCTTTCTCCATAAATATAGTAGATTTTAAACACACGCACGCCCATATATACCGCGTGTAACAGCAAAATTGTCCAAATCGTGTACAAGCAAAATTGCCCATTTGTTAGATTAAGGTTTAAACCGCTGTAGGAAGCTCATGAAGGATTGAAATTAAGTTCAAATACACACATTATTTTCTAACTTCTTAAAGATGGTCTTCGCCCTCTCTAAACTTCTAACTTTCGGTCCTGAAATAACAATGTGCCACACAGGTTTCGCGTACGATTTCATTTTCAAGTCTTTTTTCACCGCTCTTTGGGCTATCATAGCTGAGACTCTCTCACATACCAAACGTCTTATGAATTGAGTTGAATATTTTCTAATAGATTTCTTTAGGTCTAACTTGAAATGATGATCCTCTTCCTGTTGTGATCTCATGATCCACTTTTTCTCTCTACTGTTCCCTCTTTTTAAAACTTATCCACCGTTCTCTTGATGCTTCTTCAATGGTCATTGAAGATGGAAGCCAGAGTATGAAGGTTGATACTATTACTGAAGGCGTGAGGGATAATTTCCTCTCAACTTTGCTCATCTGTGAAGAGAGTGTGGCTAACACAAAACGATTTTAATCTGTTCTCTTTCTCGCTGAATAACTCAAATGGATTTTCAGTGATTCTTACGACAAATGGTGTTAAGATGGCTGAATGTCTTATCTGATATGCTGAACCCCACCCCCCGAAAAAAACAAACCCAAACACAATCAGTTTAATTTTTGTTTTTAGATATTAAACATTTTGTGGGATGGCCAATTATCCGATGCTGTTATACGATTTTCTTCTTAAGCTCGGTATATATATGTGTGTGTGTGTGAGATTGTTGTGGAGTGGATTCACAGTGGAGGCTTGTATTTGTACTAAGTCGGTCCTAAAATAGGTTCGACGTACAAAACGTTAGGAACTTGATATAATAGGTATGACGCAGAGTAATCTAGTTGTGGTCACTGATACTTTAGTATCCGACTAATGGTCGTCCGGCATCGACTGATTGCCCGACCCACTGAGCGACGGTATTTAGTCACCCCCCCCAACGAGGGCATCATGTGGCACAAGGCCGGTTTAACGTGGGATCTCCGAGCCCGTAGGCTCGGCCAAAAATATGCCCTTTTAAAACACGTATAAACGGGTTCAGGGTCGGTTTACCTCCCCGAAAGAGACTCCGCCCTTCGGCGTAGCCTCGTTCCGGTTCCTCCCGGCCCGAAGGCTGAGAGTTCAACCGGTCAGCCGGTCAGCCAACTTCAGACTGAACTCAGACCGACCCACTGAGCGACGGTATTTAGTCCCCACCACGTGAGCATCATGTGGCACAAGGCCGGTTTAACGTGGGATCTCCGAGACCGTGGGCTCGGCCTAAAATATGCCTATTGAACCCGTATAAACAGGTCCAGGGCCGGTCCACCTCCCCGAAAGAGAATCCGCCCCTCGGCGCAGCCCCCCTCGCCCGAAAGCAGAGAGTTCAACCGGTCAGACGGTCGTCCGACTTCAGACCGAGCCACTGAGCGATATTCAGTCACCACCCCCACGAGGGCATCATGTGGCACAAGACCGGTTTAACGTGGGTTTTCCGAGCCCGTGGGCTCAGCCAAAAATATGCCCTTTTAAAACCCGTATAAACGGGTTCAGGGTCGGTTTACCTCCCCGAAAGAGACTCCGCCCTTCGGCGTAGCATCGTTCGACCTCCTCCCTGCGCGAAGGCAGAGAGTTCAATCAGTCAGCCGGTCGTCCGACTTCAAACTGAACTCAGACCGAGCCACTGAGCGACAATATTTATTACTGTATGTACAGCAAATGTGGCACAAGGCCAAAAAGGGGTTTGGGATAAAGGACGGTCATCACTTGTCGTAATTTTAAACTTAGCTAGCCACAACCACTGACCCAAAAATACAAAACAATAATCCTACCACCAAAACACCACATTCGTAATTACCTTTCTTCGTGAATACCTCATTGTCTCAACGAGAATCCTAATGAACCCCATATGTACAAATAATGTCTGTGGGGGGGGGATAAAATATAACAATTAAAAGAATCCCAATGAATATATACAATATGACTTAAAATTATTTACATGAAACTAAACAAAATCATGTTAGTAATAAAACCCCCACCCTAAGTGTGACAGTAAAATCAATTAACTCGACGAAATCTACACGGGACTTTAAAAATGTAGTAAAACATTCATCCCTCCCAAACACTGACACAAACACTCACTGATTCAGACACAACAACAAATACGAAAAAACACACCCTCGAAACGAAAGGCGTCCCGCATCCACCAGGGAATTGAAAACACTGACCACCTAACGGGGGATGGGATGGGAAGTTAAACTCAACGAAAAGAAAAGAGGACAGAAAAAAGAGGGGGCCAATGAGCAAGCATACCCTAGCTAAGTTTGCAGAAAGAAAAACTAAAAATTCAAAACCAAAAACTTACTCTAGCCTAAAACCAGGGACGGTTTGTCCAAGTTCAACCCAGGAAAACAATATCCTGATGCCTAACCGGAATCAAAATGCCACTCAAGGTTAGCACCATTTACTTGGCACATACGCGCAAGATTCACCCACCTTTTGCCAAATTCTGATGCGGTGAGCCGCCGCCTTTCTGTCCTAATCTTGACTTTAAGCTGATGCTTAAAGGACAAGATCAGTAAGGAAGAATTCCTTCTGACGCGTCGTCCAAATCACGACTATCATATCCACTAGTAAGCAACAGAACACATAGTGTTCAGCCTTCGTCATCTGCAGCACCACATTGCTACAAACTGGCTTCAAGGACAAAAAGCTTTCCCTGCAACATGCGAACCATGAGGCCTTCAACAAACTTGCACAACGGCACTACCGCCCTGCACTGAAAGAAGGCGTGACCAATGGTCTCGACTTCCCCCGTACAGCGACGACAGTTTGGATATTTCTCAAAGCCTGCTGAACAAAGTCTCTTGCCGACCCAGAGGGCCTCACGAATCACCAGCCAGGTGAGTGATGCCTCATCATTATTGAGGCATTTCAACCCAGGCACCCAAGGCCATATCGAGCGAGCCTCCTGCTTCGTAAGACCGAGCTCGCCAATCAGATCAACTTGAACGCCCCCCCATAACTAACAGTTGATACAATGCCTTACAAGACAACGCCTGAGCGTAGGAGAGGCCATCCGAAGCCCGTAAGAGGAGCTTTAGAGCACGATGACATTAGCGTGAGAAGGTGCACTCGGCTCGGGGAAATACGGCCGGCCTCTTCCTCGCAGGAGTGCACACTTCTCAGGGATGGGAAATGTTTACGGACGTCTTCTTTCCAGAAGGCGCCCACCTCATCCGATCCGCGACACATTCGGTCTAGAAAGGTGATGCGAAGCATATGTTGACGAATCTCAATGCTAGGCATACCCAGGCCTCCCCCAGGGGGATGAAGGCAACAGATCTTGTATCTCCACAAGAAAGAGAACAAGATCCGTACTAATAATATTAGTCTGGCATACGGGAGTGGAAGTACATAGAGTCGGTACAAGAGAATCGGGTAGATGTGTGAAACACATACTTCCGCCCTTCCCTTCAGGGAAAGTCTCCTCCGAGATCACAGATTAACCGCGATATCGGCCTTCCCTTGTACCTCCGATCAATTCATTTCCAACTGGAGATCAGGACCGAACAAGACGCTGATTATTAGGTTGGTGCAAAAATAATGTCGTTTTCTCACATAGTAACCTAATAATTTCTAGGAAAGAACCGTGGAGAGAAACTCCCTTTCACGTCCCCAGCCGCAAGCCAACAGACTCATCGCGGTTGATCTTGGCCCCTGTCACCATCTCATACCCACTGATCTCTTTGCTGACTTCGTCAATCTCGGCTCTGCTCGACACAAGAACCGAAACGTCGTCAGCATAGACAGAATACCTGGCTGAGGTGGAAGCCCCAGGCAGAGAAATTCCATGCAGGACCGGATTCGCCTTTAACTTGCAAAGGAATGGTTCCAACGCAAGAACGTAAAGCAAAGGCGAAAGCGGACAACCGGGCGTCGCATACAAAAGTCGGATCCAGGAGCGAAAGTCGGCTCCGAAACCGGCCGCCGAAAGGACAGCCTCCAGAAAACGATGGTCAACCCTATCGAAGGCCTTGGACTGATCTTTGATCAGCGCGGCTTCAGTGTCGACTTGTTCTAAGATCCAGCGTACCATATGAAGTTTATCCTTAATAGTCCTGCCCTTCACAGCACAAGTCTGTTCGGGGCCAATCAGACTAGACAGGACAAGCTGCAAACGGTTGGCTAAGATCTTCGCCAAAATCTTTAACTCAGTGTTTAACATGGTTAAAGGGCGAAAATTCCCTAACCCATCCCCACCGTTCTTGTCTTTACGCAGCAACTTGATCACACCCCAGATGAAGCATTGAGGTATAGACCCCTGCTTCATCCAGTGGTTGAAAATCTGTTCCAGCAAAGGAACAAAAACGGGCGACTGCCTCAATAAACTTCGTAGGGAATACCATCTAGTCACGGAGATTTATCCAGGCCAACCTGCTTCAGCGCTTCCCAGATTTCCGACTCTGTAATGGGACCCTCGCACCTAGCCGCTTCAGCTGCCTGGAGGCAGGGAAAGTCGGCTAAATAGCGTCTAACTGAGCAGAGTTCAGACCGGACTCCCTGGTGAAAAGATCCTGAAAGTAATCTCGAAAGGCCTCGCATATGCCTGCGTTTGTAGTCACGGTCCGATTATCCGACAATGTGACGCACGCTATATGTCGCCCAGACGCGTTCCGATTCTCCTCTGCACGCATTTCAGGCGCCATGTTCGTCGCCTCAGAAGACATTCTTTTTAGCCTAGCCCTAACTACCAGAGCTTGATCCTTCTTGATAAGCAAGGAGAACAACTCTGCCTTAGCTAATGCTATTTCCCCACTAACACGGGATTTCACGGCCCGATCAACTTTTTCTTCTAAAGCCGTTTGTGCTGCTAATCTATCTAGATAGAGTCGACGACTGAAATCAGCAGCAAACGTTCTAATTTGGGATTTTAATTTATCCCACCACGCGTTCCACAAAACCGCCCCCTTAATCATTAGTAGCAGCTGGTCCCGGAAACCCTGCTCACCAAATAATGAACTGTTAAATTTCCAGTAACCGACCATTCTAACCTTAGGCTTATCTAAGTTTACACGGAACCGGACAAGCCTATGAACCGTATAAACTATATATTGGAAACTTGGACACCCAAAGAGCCCTACATCGACTCTCTTAACTAAGACTCGGTCAAGGTAGCTAGCAAGCGTCCCAGGAGCCTAGTTGCCACTATTTGTCCAAGTCCATCCAACTTCCCGAGGGTGCTCATTCCGGTACTTATCGACAAGATCAAACCCGCCGATAAAGTCCCGAAATCCCTTCACATCAGGATTGTTAGTACCCGGATTTTGCCCTATACGATCTATATCGGGGTCACGGACGGAATTCCAATCCCCCGCTAAAACTACCCGACGAGATGTCATCAAAACCGGTTCGATCTGCCGAAACAAATCAGGTCGCTCAGCATGGTTATTGGACGCATAAACCCCAATGAGATGCAAAGCCTTATCCTTTATGGTAACATCGAGCACACAAAGCCTGCCCGCCGGATCTGCAAAGACAAAGGTACATGCAGCCTTCAAAGACCTGCTCACTAGCCAAGATGCACCCCTTGAACGACCATCAAAACATGCTGAATAAAGGGCGAACACCCAAGACAGCATATCCTCACGGTCATCAGAAGAAAACTGGTTGCACACAACAAAAATTCACCCCGAGGCGCTGAAGGTCACGAGAGAGCCTCGCCCTGCAAGACTCGGACCTCAGGCCCCGTGCATTTAAACGAGCTAACCAGAGCGCCATAGAGAAGTCCGATTAGGGTTGTTTACCTGAATTGAACATGGTCGGGGTAAGGATACCGACACCCGCTCCCATAGACCCATGGCCCATCTCAATTTTGATGGTACCGTCTTGGGAGATTCCGCAGATATCCCAGGGGAAAGTCAATTTTAGTGCTCTATAAAGGGAGGGGTGACCGAAAACCGGGACCCTCCCTGCACAAAATTGCTTTATTTTTCTTAATTTTTCGTTTTCAACGATGGCAATGGGCGGGGTCATGCTGAACGAAGTTATTGCCTCGTCCAACATGGCCCAAATCTGTTTCGCCCCCGGCTCAGATATAATCACTGTTAAAACCCTTTGAGCGTTAGCGAAATTGTTTGGATCATCTATGTCCTTATCCGCAAATTGCTTTATCGACAGTAGGTACTTCAAATTTGTAATTCTGTTGCCATAGACTTTGGCGTTCTCCGCTTGTAATGGAGAAATTTTCCAGACATGAGTACCTGTATTATAGATGTGTTTTGTTTTTTTCTTTTTTTCTCCTGTGGAATCTTGCGTGGGGCTTCTATATCTTTTGTTAACTGGAGGGGGCATTACAGGAGATTTAGTAGAGAAAGAACTGGGGGTATTGTGGGGAGTATATGGTTGTCTAAATGGGCTGGGGTGTCTACTGAGAGGAATTTGGGACTGGCCAGAAGTACAAGGAGAAGCAAGTGGAGGTTACTCTCTACAAAGAGAGGTTGAGGAAGGGGGAGAAGGTGGTGGGTCGGAGGATGTGGAGGGAGTGGATTTCTTTGAAGAGAGGGACTTTGGTAGACGGGATGTAGAGGTCTATGGAGATTGTGTAATGAGAGTACTCTTGGATGGAGACGATTTTTTTTCCTTTGTTCATCTAATTTGTTTTTCAGCTCCTGAATTTTTTCTGATTTAGCATATCCAGGATCATACTTTTTTTGAAACTCTTCGATGGTCGTAATAGAAGTCGGGGCATCGCCCTTACTGTTTTCAGAGTGCGTGGGGCTGTATGAGTCTTTAGTCCCAGGAACTTGAGGGGACTGAGACCCCGCTGTCTGACGCTTCCCTCTGGCCCTGCCAACTACCTGCCATTCCCCCTTTTCCTTCTCAACCACACTTGCAGTGGAAGAAGGCTCTTTGGGAAATGGGGGCTTTGATGAAGACCCAACCGGGGATACAACCGCTCCAGTCCTGGTAGCCGGCATGCCCATTACAGGCGTGGCGGTTTTGAAGACTCGGACAGAGGGGGAGTTTGGTCGATTGGGACCTGGGATCCAGAGGCCTTCTTCTCTGGGCAGGAAGAGGAGAGGTGACCAGTCGCTTGACACTTCCAGCAAACTGGTTTACGGCCGGTCACGATGACCGGCAGCTTCAGGTCACCAACGTCAAGAGAGTGGGGGATAGAGCCGAAGGCTTTATGATCGAGCATCATGTCAAAGCTCCATCCCCCGGACAGGCTATCACAAGAAGCACCCAGAATATCCCCGTATTGGGACAAGAAAGCCAACAGGTGCTCTCCGATAAGAGTTCCCTCGCCGGCCCTCGTACTCTGTACGGAGTATCAACTCTTTTGTTATAAGAGCCCTGGTTGTGGCTCTTATGCAATCTTCGGCGGTGGATAACAGCACGTCCCACATGAGAAATCCCTTGCCCTTAACAATTCGGAGGGACTTAAACATCAGGGACTCCAGTGATTTGAACACTGTGTCTTTAGTCGAACGACAAATTTTGCGAGATCGCTTGTCGATGACAAAAACTGACACTATTCTTTTTTCGATTTTCTTCAGTTCTACTGGATCCTGCAAGAGCCCGCCTTTCACCACAAGGTGTGCGTAACCCTTGGCATGCTCCAATGACTCTGCAATATCGATAATGCATTTAGGAGTGGACTTCCAACAAGAGGGCGACTCCCCGGCCTCTCCCTTAGTAGTTGGGTTGTCATTTGTCTTGTCTACATTGTTGCTCTTTTCGGCCTCGGTGGTTTTGGAGGCTTTTTTGAGAACTTTTATAATTTCTTCGTTAGTAGGTACTGTGGGAAGAGCGGGATATTCTTCAACATTATCCTTGTCCGGCGGATCTTTTTTCGGGTTGAATAAGTGCTTTCTGACAGTTCTACGAAAAGAAGCGATTTTCGGTTTTTTCTTTAAAATTAAAAAAGAAGGCACTTTTTTCCCTTTCTTATCCATTTTTCAAAGAGAAGGGGGGTGAAAAGGGGGAGAAAATAGTTAAACAAGTTTCGCCTTATAGGCGAAAAAAAAATTAAATAAATTAACAGTCAAAAATAAACAGGCTCACCCGAAAGCGAGACAGCAATGAACAAATAAAACAAGATTCGCTTATACGTATAACAAATTTTAAAAAATACAATAAAAATTGGAAAAAAAATCACAATAAAGGACAAATATCGCCTAAAGGCGAAACAAAAAAGGAAAAAAAAAAAGAAAATAAACAATAAAAGAAAAACGTTAAACAAAGAAAAATGATAACAAAGAATATACGAAACTTCGACAAAAGCCGAAGCTAGTTAAAAAAAAAAAATCAAAATGGCCGACGCTAAAAAAGCGAGTCAAACCAATAAAAGAATATACGAAAACGTGGACAATAGCCGAAGCTCGTTACAAAAATTCAAAATGGCCGACACCAAGAAAAGCGTGTCGAACCAATAAACAAAAAAAGAAAATAAACAGATAAATTGGACAATACAACGATTACAAACAAAAACACGTAAAAATTAAAAGAAGGAAAGAAACAATTAAATAAATAACAAGGAATTAAAATTAATCAAAAAATAAAGCGAAACACAGAATAAAGAAAACGAAGATAGATTAAAAAAAAAAGAAATTAAAGAAAATGAAAATCATAAAGGAAAACTAGAATTAAAAGGGGGTAAAAATGAAAATCAAAAGTGTAAACTAGAATAAAAAGAAAAAAAGAGCAAAAAATTAAAGGGGGTAAAAATGAAAATCAAAAAGCAAAACTAGAATAAAAAGAAACAGAGCAAAAATTAAAGGGGTGGGGGTAAAAATAAAATGGAGAAAAGAAAGAAAAATCAAAAAACTTTTTCAATACAGTGGTAAAAAGGTAATAATAAAATAAACAAACTTAACGAAAATGAAATTCAAACGCAAAAGGGTAAAATCCAACAAAAAGATTTGGGCGATAAAGAGCTTTCAGCAACGGTCAAAAAAAAAAAAAAAAAAAAAAAAAAAAAAAAAGAAAGAAAGAATAACGACAAAAGGCCAAGCCACTGAACGACTCCTTGTTACTCTTACTACTCCTACTTATTATAGGTGGGAGAGTTTATTAACTATAGAACAGGTGTGTTCTATAACAGAGATAGATAGATAGATAGATAGAGAGAGAGAGAGAGAGAGAGAGAGAGAGAGAGAGAGAGAGAGAGAGAGGTTTCATTGAATGTAAGGGACAAGGAATTCTTTTATAGATTTTACCTCAGTTTTCACATGTTCTTAAATTTTCCTTTTATAGGCTCTTAGAGAATGTAGAAAGTAATTGTCGTGATTATTGTTACAAAGACTTTCGGTCAATTCATTGACTATTTTCCAAGAGTTCATTTTTTTTTAAATATTCCATGTGCTTAGGATCTAATTTGAATTATGTAACAGAACCATTAATTCCGTGTAGTGCTTGGTGCGAGTATTTAAGTATTTACTTTGTTAACAGTATCGCTACAAGACCGTCCAAAAGCTCTTTCCGTTTATATAAAGTGCCTCAATTATCCTGAAACCTATTTTACAATTTAAGATGTTCTTAGAATGACAGTGTGATCTACAAGTACTTTTCTTATCGGAGTAGGTAGTTTTGTATGTGGCTATAACTACTTTTTTTATCGAACTGGTATAGTTTAGGTTTGCACTATCTCAGTGTCCATAAAGGAAAACAAGATGATGAGAAAAACTGAATAAATTTTTTTTTTATCACATCCAATAAAACATGTATAAAAGAATGGTTCTTGCTCAAATATACAACATATCTATATTATTATTAAAAAGCACGAACTATTAAAATTTCATCAGGTTGTATTTCTTTCGTTACGGTTGTAAAAACGGTCCCAATTCACCAGACTTTAAAATCCAAAAGGTCTGATGAATTGGGGCCATTTTTCTGACCCTAATGAAATCAATATAACCTATATCAAATTTTAAGAGTTCGTGCCTTTTAATAATAATTATTGTTCTGGCTCTCACATAGAGTTCTTACTGGATTTATATCCTTTGGGAAATATCCATACTGAACCCTAACATATATATATATATATATATATATATATATATATATATATATATATATATATATAAAGAAAGAAAGAACAGTAAGATATATAATCCGGTGTTCTTATAGATATTTTTATTTTTACAAAATAGTGCTCAGTGTAAATTTACAGAGTATTAATATATATATATATATATGAGTGTGTTTGCGTGTGTATGTATGTGGATGCATCAATCATTGCCTGAAGTCATCTTTATAATGAAAGCATATTTTCTTGCAACTCTGTACAGCTGAAATTATTCTCAGTTTATTTGTTGTGTTTCATTAGATGAAGTGCCAGTGTGGAATAATTGTCTATTTTAGATTCCTTAGAGGAGGACAACTGACGTTTTGTCAAAAAAAAAAAAAAAACTATCCACAGCGTTGTGACTAATCAATTTCGTCACATTTTCAAAGGAATTCTGCATTTATCAAATTAGATTCAACTTCTTAGATGATGGATTTACATTTTTTATTGGGAAGCATAAGATTTGTCTCCCCTGTTACTTTTTTTTATCACGTCTTACCATATATTTATGGTAAGACGTGATAAAAAAAGCAAGCCGTATAGACCGCCCATAGAAATATAAAACAAGAAAACAAACGATCTTAGAGTCATAAGAAAAAAAATTTATTGAGAAATAAGATGAAAGAAAGACAAATCAAAAATCAGTAATAATGAAAACCTAACATGGCCGTGTAAATTACACGGATTAATTAATACATTTCAGAGTTTTTTTTAATCCTTTCACTCCCAAGCAAGGCGAGTGTGCCTCTAGTAAGTAGGAAGCTACAGAGAGTGAAAGTGAGAGAAAATACGGTTTATAGTGGGTGACTTAGAAGTGCATAAAAGATGAACAGGGTTCAAGACAGCAGAAGATGGCGATTGACGTTGCATTTAAATGTTTGAATATTGTATCTATCAGGGAAAATGTAAATAGTATTAATAACTTTTAAACATTTAAAATAAATGTTATATGGATCAATTTATATTCTGATCTTCGTCAATGATCTTCCCGATGACATCAGTTCCCATGTAAGTATTTATAAGGATTACCCATGTTTAAATAGCAAATCCGTCAGTACTGACAAAGTAAACCAGGGTGCAGCTCTTGAAAGGACCTCGAATCAGTGGTTAACTGGGACAAGAAAGGGCTTGGAAATAAATTTTAACGCCAACAAAAAAAAAAAAAAAAAATGGTCACATTTAACGACAATAGAGAAACTTTTCTGCATGGCATCAGCACAGCTGATGCTAGACTCCAGGAGAACAACACACTGCGCCTTCTTGGCCTCACGTTTTCGACTTACTTGAAAATTAGAGCTACTACATCGAATCAATAGCAGCATCTACTGTAAGGAAAGTTGGGTTACTGTGCCGTGCTAGAATAGTTTTCTGGCCAGAGTCCATATTACACATTTAAAAATCTACCATTCTTCCGTGCATTGAATACTGCTGCCATATCGGGTCTGGTTCTCTTGCTATTCATCTCGAGGTTCTTGACAAAATCCAAAGAAGTGTATGTAATATAATCGATCCTAACTTGTTATCTCGACTTCATAATATAACGGTAAACAACCTCCGGCAGCAAGTCATCTGATTAGTGGGGTTTGGGGAGCGTGTAACCACATCTTAATGGCTGTTCTTCCCAGTTCCACCCTGCCCTGGGGTGGTAGCACCTGTTAGGTTCCCAGCTATGGACAAATAGTTAACGCCAAAACTGGGGTCAAAACACGAGTATAAAAAAATGTAGGAAAAAATGCCAGCAATATATTTTCATAGTAAAAAATGGCAACAATGCAATAATTTTGTAAAAAAAAAAAAAAAAAAAAAAAAAAAAAATAATAGCAGAAATAAATTTTATAAAAGTAATTACTAATGCCCCCAAGAAAATTAAATTTCAGAATCACATGACCTATAACTAGTTGATATGCCGGTAAACAAACAAACGAACAGGAAAATCTAGTGTTAAGTATAATTTTTCCATCATTATAGGATGCTTCAAATTTAAAAGATCGTCATGAAACCATGAAAAATATATTTAAATAGCCTCGTCAGATTTATATTTTCAAGTGAATTTCTTGCATGGCTTTCAACACGTTTACAAATCTCAGAATGAACAAATGTGTACAACTTTCCAGATAAATTATTTAAAATTGCTTAAAAAACGAACGAATGTTCTAGGTCTTAAAAATCGCAAACAAAATGCTTTATCAAATTAAAAAAAAAAATCACTTGAACACTTACAAAAGCCACATCAATAAAAATGTGTAGACCATGTATGTGTTTGCAATTAAAGTTATCAGGATTTCTAAATATATTTGATTACAGTACTACCATGGAAAGTGGTCCGATGAACTAGATATCCTAATTCCGTTAGGCCTGACCTTCACGGCTAGGACCCGCCATGCCACTTACATAGTTTCAAACCACCTCCATATTCCACCAGCGAGAAGTAAGTTCCACTCAGACAGCTTCTTCCCGCGAACCACTGCCCTAGAGAACAGACTCACTACAATCTAAACCTGTTCAAGTCGAGAGTCAACCGTTATTTTCCCCTCCTATCCATATAAACTACATTTACCTCGAGTCGCACCCAGGCCATGTACAAGGTGAATATTACTGTAAAAACAAAACCAAAATAAAAAAAGCAAAAATAACTTTGAAATAACGATACATTTTCTTTTGATCAGATAGAATGAAAATAATTATATATAATCGTGTATAAGCTTACTTCATGTAGAGTGTGACACTTAAATTTTCGGGGTGAAAACCTGAATCATTTCATATTGTTCGTCTATAGCTTCTGAGCAATACTAGTAGGCCTACCCGAGACAAATATTGCAGTCATCAACCTGGATATATTATATAGCGTATAAAGGGTTTCCATTCTTTTTTCTACAAATCTATCACAAAATGGCGAGAAAAACACTTACTGTATAATATCTGATACAAAGATTTAGATATCGTACTTTTGTTTTCGTTTTCGTTCTTGCCTAGGCTACGGTAGACAGACTACAGGAGCTTACCTGTACCAATAAGGTTAGTCAAAGGAACCATGAGAATGAAGATCTACCACGTAGCTTACGGTCACTGAAAATGCATGAATTTTAACCCACTACAGAATAAATATAATGCAACCGGTCATGTTTTTAACCTCTTCAAAAAATTACCTGTATATAGTTGGACCCTCCTATTTTGCGTAGTAAATTGATAATAAATCTCTCACTATATTCAGGTATATAGGGTAATCAAGATTTAAACTTTATACACTGCCTCTGACAAAAGTTAATGAAGGATACTTCATTAGTCCAAGAAAGAGCGATAACTGTTAGTAGACTTGATAAAGTATATTTCAACTGAGAGTGACATTAAATGTCCCGTCAATGAATTCCGAATATGTCTCATCATACGGCGATTTTCAACAATACTATTTTAATAGAATTTGAGTATGGTGAAAAGATCTTGGACGAAGCCACTTCACATTGACCAAACACCTTACTGTTTAAAAAAAAAAGGAACAAAAAAATGGCTTCAAAATCGCGATACCTTAAATTTTGATCAGATTGAATGGAAAATAATTTTATATAATCGTGTATAAACCTACTTAAGTATAATGCGAATCTTGAATTTTGAAAGCGAAGACTTGATGTCTTCAGATGTCTCGTCTATAATCCGACCCAGCTTCTGAGCAATATTAGTAGGCGTACAGTAGTCAAATATTGCAGTACTGAGTATCATTCTGGACATATTTTAATGTTAGGCAACGGCACCGTGAGAACGTTAGCCTACTAGATAGGTTACGGTTATAGAAAATGCATGAATTTTCACTCCTCCAGAAAAGAAATTTGTGTATAGTGCAACCGATCACCCAAAATGCATGATTTTTAACCACTTCAAAGAAATCACCTGTCTATAGTGCGATATGCTATTTTTTGCGTAAAAACTGCTCATGAAAAGTTGCACTGGTCATCAGCAAAAGGATGAGCCAAAAATGTTTTTTGAACCTCTTTAAAAAATTACCTGTGTTTAGTGGAACCCCCAATCTTTTGCGTAGAAAACTGATATTAAAAACTCGCACTATATTTAAGTATATACGGCAATCAAGAGTTAGAACAAAAGGTAACGAAGGGTACTCCATTAGTTCGAGAAAGAGCGATAACTGTTAGTGGACTTGATAAAGTACAGTGTAACCCGGATAGAAGAAGTCTCTTATATCCGGGTTTGGTCTATTATATATACATTAACACAGGCTCGAATTTGGGACCAGAGAAAATCTATCTTATATCCGGGTTTCTCTTATATCCGGGTTACATTGTATATTTGAACTGATAGTACCATTAAATTTCCGTCAATGAATTCCCGACATTTCTCGTCATACGACGACTTTCAACAATAGTATTTTAATAGCACTTGAATATGGTGAAAAGATCTTGGACGCAGCGACTTCACATTGACCAAACATTAGAATTATGTTGTAGTGGGAATATTTAAAAAAAAACAGACGTACCTTTAAACTTGTAATGAAATGTTATTCAAAGCAATTCGACCCCTACACGTATGTGAGGTTTACACTCACTTTTTACATTCGAGTAGTTCGGCTGGGGAGACAAATACTGTTGCCTCCTCCCCACAGAATCGCTTTTTAGCCAGGCTGAGAACTTTTCAGTATCACCTCGTAAATACGTACTCGAAAGTCGCTTATAAAAGGTCCGGTTGAAATAAAAGGGGCGGCTAGAAAATTCATTTAGCACGTTGACTACCAGTGGTCAATTATGAAATCTGATTTCAAACATTATAACAGCCACCTTAGGTAATAAAAAATTATGTGTTGATTTATAGTTTCAACTGCAATCTTAAGTTTTCACGTTAAAAGTATCACCGCGAATAAACTCGTTGTTGGCGCCCGAGGAAAATGCAAGGCGCGAGATAACTCGTAGTCAGCGTCATAACAAAAAATACAAACGACGATAAATCGTCGTTTGTATTTGTCGTAACCACGACTTATCCCGTGGCTGGAAGTCAATGTTTTTTTAAAAAAATAAAGGGAATCTGTCGGAATATCGAATCAGATTCAAATACTTCAAAATTTAGATCACTACATATTTTTTTATTGTATTATACACGCCGAATACAAGGCCGAAGATCCACTCAAGGTACAGAGTTACTTAAAGTTGTTGTAGAGCAGTAAGAATTGCAAACTATGAAGATATGTTGGACAGATAGTGGCCGTCTCAAGACTTGAATGATTAAAATCGTAATGGTCGGTAAAGCATACTCTTGGGAGTCTGTTTTCACAAAGTAGCAGTTCTCGGGAAGAAGCTCTCTGTTGACTGCCAGAGGTCAATTAGGAAATTTGACTTCAAAGGCCAACTTTATAATAGCCAACTTATCCAATAAAAAATATTTTATGAGAATATTTATAGCTTCAAACTCAAGTTGTTTTCATACTAAAAGTATCACTATTTAATTGTCAGTACGATTTTTCATTCCTGTCTTTTACCAGTTATTTGCGTTAAAGGCAATGTAATAATTCGGGGTTGCAGCCTTGATGGCAAGGCATCAAAACCGAGATACCTCATGGTTGACGTCACCATAAAAAGAATCAATGTTTTAAAATTTGTTTTTCGAACAAATACAAATGAAAGCAATCAAATTGAAATAAGCCGACAGGTTGGTATAAACAGACAGTTGGAAAAAAATGTGGAACATATAAGTGACGGGTCTGGATTAAGAGTGCGTAGGTTATTGAAAAAAAAAGAAGAGAAAATTGAAAAAGGTGGATGGGCTCTTCAGATGTAGATGCGCGAGTATATTATTAACTTTGAGGTTGACAAAGCTTATGGTATAAAGTACAGTCAAGTAGTGTTATAAAAACCTTAGAGTATTCCAGTAAGATACCTTTAATCATTGCCATGATCGAACAGTTCAGATCTTTATCTAACAATTTTGCTGTCACAAGGTCTGGAGAGTTTTTGCTGTTACACCCGTTTTGCATTTTCCTTTTTCTTTATCACACACACACACACACTTTATCACACACACACACACACACACACACACACACACACACACACACACATATATATATATATATATATATATAAATAAATAAAAGTGAACATTGAAGTCTACACTTAGAGGCGACAGGCTGTTTCATGCTAGACGCAATCATCAGGCCTGACGATTGCGTCTAGCATTAAAAAGCCTGTCGCCTCTAAGTGTTGACTTCAATGCTCACTTTTATAGTTACACTCGCTCTATCTCTGATATTGATCACTTTATCCCATAAAGAGTACACCATAAGACTATATTTTTTCACATATATATGTGTGTGTGTGTGTATATATATATATATATATATGAAAGTAACTCTATACTGATACAAATTATTAACACCCCACCCCTGCCGATTCTAAACAATCCGCCCTTGATGTTACCATGGAAATTTTTGATTTCAATTCTGACCATACTATTAAAACTCGTAGATTTCAGAAATAATTCATTCCCAAAAAATTTCGCTTGAAGATGGAACAGAGCCTACTTTAACTCAAGTTAATTCAAATATTATTTTGAAGTTTTCGGCTCTTGTTTTGAAACATGAGACCTCTTATGTAGCGTGTTGGAATCATATTTTTAAATAAATAATTATATATATATATATGTATATATATATATATATATTGTGTATATTTAGGCAGCAATTTTTCATTGATGCATGTTTCATTAAATAATATAGACAAGTTTTGTCTATTTATTTTAAGTAAATTCCTTTCATATTGTCTGATAAGCTCAATAACATTATCATTGAAAGATGAAAGAAAATCACCATATTCATACATGTTTAAATATAATCTAAGCGTTCGGCTTATCAAAGATGGCAATTACATTTCAATATATCAACCAATACACGGACGAAACAATAATGATAGTCCGTTTTTGTTGCATGAAAAATTTCAAAGCAACGACAAACTCGTGTATACGAGACGCGGAAGCGAAAATCGCGTCGCAGCTCGTGACGTCATACATATTAAAAAAAAATTGTTCCGACTTTTTTCCACGCTAGTCTATTTTATCTAGCAAAATATTCGTCCCACTAGAACATAAGAATATCGACGACGTAGGTCCAAGTGCTATCTAAGATGATTTATTTTTCGTTTTAGAAAAAAAAAAAAAAAAATACCCCCAAATTATAACCTTTTTCTTTACACAAATATCCTGGCCAATACTTTAATGCAGGTGTTGCAAACGCTTTTGCGCCATCAACCACTTTCCTATATAAATATTTTTAATCCGACTTTTTTCTTATTTTTATATAGCACTATTTTTCCTAGGTTCACCTGTTTGAGTTATTATCACTCTTTTTTTTTATTTTCTTAAACAGTGAAATTAATATCAACCGGCCTAGATCGAGAAGTCCGCCTAAAGAAAAATATGACTTTCAATGCGAATCGAACCTATATTCCCTAATGCCTGCTGGGAAAACTTCTCCAATAGCCAAACATGCCTTTACCAATTAGGTCCCGAGAGACTATGATGATAAGGCAAGACACAATTAGCCACTTAATGAATGCAGACCTCTAATAGGTAATTTGCGATTTGCCTTAAAATAATGGTTTTCCGTGGACTAGTTGGTAACAGCACGCTTCGGCTATATTGCTTGTTGGGAATAAAGAATAAAACTCGATTCCGGTCAGGAGTCAGATTTTAAGAATTTACACCGTTAGTCGAGTTTTTACCCGAAATGATCATTTGTGTAGAACACTAATTGAGGCTCGAAATCCCTACTGGGTGACTACCTTGATAATGTTTCTGACACGGAAGTTATATAGAGTATTACTCAGTTTAGCATGTTCTTTACATAAAGTCCCAATTGTAATGCAACTGACTAATATGGAATATATTACACTAAAGCGGATTTTGAGATATCGCCCACGGGTGGGCGATTTGAACTGTTGGGCGGGAGCTGAATAGCTGAACAGAATTTGATAGGCAACTGGAAATTTGGGTGGATATGTAAATTAAAAGAAGATATGCAAATAACCTGTACAAAAAAGGACGCTAAATGGAGATACCTAGATCACATTCTTAGATACGATATAAATATCCTCGCAATCCTTGCTATTTTCTAAAGTTTTGAAGAGGGCCATTAGCATTCACATAATTCTTCAGAGGAAATTTTTTTTGCGGGGGTGTACAAATTAAATAAGAGAAGACCAAGAACAATGAAAAACATATACACAGAATTTTTATTACTTGTTAGTAGTGTATATTCTTTTAACTTTATAATTTTAAACAAACATTGTTTAATTTATTGTTAGCACTTGCAACCCTAACACTAACCATAAAATTAACTTTGACTATAAAAACAAATTATGTATATAATTTTAAACGCTCAATTTTGCTTTGGTTTGTTCTTTAATACAATAGTAGCAGCAACAGCAGCATTCGCCGCATATGTCAGCGTTATTTCGTACCTCCCTTTGGTATTTTTACTACAACATAGACTCAATTTACGAACCAGTAACAAACTTTTACAAAACAGTGTTGGTATGCGTTTGAATATTTAATATGCAAGAGGGCGATGGAAAATTCTTTCACGTGAAAGTGGTTGATGACGCAAAAAAAGTTTGCAACACCTGCACTAAAGTATTGGCCACTATATTTGTGTAAAGAACAAGGTTATAATTTTGGGGAATTTTTTTTCTAAAAAGAAAAAAAAAATCATCTTGGACAGCACTTGAACCTACGTCGTCGATATTCTTATATTTTAGTGGGGCGATTATTTTTCTAGATAAAATAGACTAGCGTGGTAATTGTTTAGCCTTATCTTTCTTCCAGTTGTCTTTCAAGCCCATTGTTGGTGGTGGGGGAGAATGCCCGCCCGTCCCCCTCCCCAGCTCTGCATTCTTTGAAATAAAGAGCTTGGTGATAACAAGACAGCATCAATTATTCACTAAGTGACCATGAGAATGGAAGACGGTGAATATGAACACTAGCTGCCATATGTAAGTAGAATTCGCTTTATCGAAATTTGCCCAGTGTTCTCTTTCTGTATTTGCCAACCTAACTTTTTTCCTTTTTTTTTTTTTTTAATATTCACTATAGTAATAATGGCTTGCAGTCTGGTTTGTGATCGTTTTTATTATCTTCTATATTTTTTTGTAATGCCAGATGACTTCAGGACGTAGTTGTTCATCACTCGCGATAGCTCCTTTTATATTTTTAGAAAATGTCTTATTTGTAAATATTTTTCATAGTCTTGATTTCATTTAATGTAATATTCCTTCTGGAAATAGTCGAACATGGCTAACCGCAGATACATTTTTTTTATCAACTGTGAATTGCCATGAATTGTTGGGAAAGATAAAGGAGTTGTTACTCATTGCATTCATCATGGTTTAACATTCACAGTTAAGTGGGGTGATAAGATTGATTATTGCCCTTTCCAAGGCCAATAGTGCCAAAATGAATCCAACTAAGCGGTAATTTGAACGCTGTTCGCCGATACCACTTTCCTAGGTAATAATGGTTGCATTACCCACGTACCTTTCTAGACATAGCTTATACAATTACTTCTGATTTCCACATGAAGATGATACCCGAGAACCTAGTGTGAATTATTTAAATAAATATTTATGAGAATTATCTATGTGATAAATATTTATTAAAATTATTTAAAAAAAACCTGTTATTATAGATTCTGCTAGTTTGTTTATTTAGTAAGTGTAACTTAGTACGTCATAAAGCCAAAAGGGTGCGAGGTGAGTGAACATTTTTTAATAATTTCACTCCAAACAAGTCAATAAAGCCACTAAGATGCAAGAGGATTAGTGATTGATATAGAATATCGGGAAACTATATTTATCAACTAGAGAAGGCAATAGAAGAACAAAAATTAAGACCTAAGATAACAATTAAAATTGTATTTAAATTTTTGAAGATAAAAAAGTTGATAGGAAAACAAGAAGCCGGAAGAGAATTCCACAAGCGAGAAGAACGATGGAAGCTGCCATTCACAAAGAAATTATGGCTACATCTAGCTTTTCAACCGTAAAATTGTGAGACCTTTCCGCCAATGATGTACTGCTTTTAAACTCATAAAGTCTACGCACAATAGAGGAAAGTAATATTTATTTTGAAAATACAAATATGTGGCACAAGGCCAAAAGAAGGGATCGAGAAAATCTGGTATTTCTTACACCAAAACAGCACATTCTTACTTATCATTCATACTACAGACACCATAATACCTCAAAGATTCTATGAAGTCCAAAATAGTTCCTTTATGCGCCATAGAACCAAGTTGATAAAAACAATTAACGTGAAAGTATTTATAGAAAAAGCACACGGAGGCAACTACAATACGGCGGTGGAAAAAGGACAGAAGCTTGGATGACAGGTCAATACCAATAACATTGCAGATTCTTGTTTGGATTTAAATTTATATATTACTATAAATAGTCTATCTCTTAATATTGTGCACATAGCTCACCTTAAAGGCGTTATCTTCCATAAATATCCAGGATGACCGCTATTTATTTTTTGAATAAATACTTGTTATTCTTTTACAAATCAACACACGGATATATATATATATATATATATATATATATATATATATATATATATATATATATATGTGTGTGTGTGTGCGTGTGTAAATATATATATGGATATATATATATATATATATATATATATATATATGAATGAAGAAATATAGTTTTAAGGTGTGCTATATCTAAAGCTAGCAATAAAATAATATCACTATATTTATCTGGCACATATAGCACAGCTGTACCTGAATAATTATAAAAGTTTCTTCATTAATATGAGCCAGTTTGCCAATCTAGTACAGCGTTTAAATTCATGAAATTTAGATAACATAGACCAAAGTCCATTAGAACAATTATTGAGAAAATATTTATAGAAAAGGCACAAGGAATCTATGTTACGGCGGTGGGAATATAAGTGGTGTCGAGATGACAGGTCATGACTAATAATATTACAGATGTAGCTAATGATAAAGATATGATAATCTGAAAGACATGCTTGTAAGTTATTGATTTCTAGAGAGGCGCCGTTTTTATTTCGTACGCTTACCTCACGAAAGTCCGAGATATTGCGAGATTACTTTGCTGAGTAGAACAGCGAGAAAGTCAGCTCCACTTAATAAAGTAATTTCACTGTTACATTTGAAATTACTCGTAACAACTCGAATATCCATTCTGGTGCTGATTAGAAACATACCAGCTATTTAACTTACCAAGCAGATTCAAATTTACCTTAGTCTTGTGTAATCGTGAATAGATAATGTTAATCGTCTGCGCCAAATTAAGAATGACCTAGATGATTAGCCGGCTAACCATTGCTCCACACAGAAGCATTGTAATTGCTATTTATTTAACGAAACTTACGCTGATATAATGACATTAATAGGGACATCTAGCCTAAATCTATTTCCCTATAGTTTCGCATACCTCCATCATCAGAATGATATAAGAGCGTGCAATACTAATGCGAAAATAGACCTATACGTGAGTTTCATAGAACAGGCAAAAAATACAGCAGTTTTCTCAGATCTATGTTTAAATATGGCTTTCATCTATTGAAGCCGTTTAGACTACACAATCACAATGTGTCAAATAAAATAAATCGCATCGATTCAGGACTTTCCATATAGCAAAAATTAAAACGAAAATAGAATAATCGGGATGTTGACCTTGCACACTACTTGAAACAAAAGCTTAGGAAGGAAAGCCCCATTAGTACTGAAAAGAGCAATAACAGTGAAGGTGAGAAACGTATTTTCTTGGAAAATTATTTTAGCAGTAAGCTTTGATAACCTTCAAACGACAGTTGGGGCAATAAACCCCGAATATTTTAGTATCTGTCTATATTTCTGAGATGAGGTGTTATGTATACTATTTACATTATTCGGACTATTGTTCTCATCTTTGTCGCCATATTTATTACGACTATTCGGCCGTTGTACGCTCCGGCCTTCTTCAGGTGGTTGGAATGTCGAACTGAACCCTTTATTTCGCTCACTGGGGTAGACTGTTCTAGTTCCACGTGCCATGTCTAATGGATATCAGTTATCAGTTATCTCCTGTTAATTCCCTTTTCCAAGATCTCCACTGCCTTAACCGAGTTTTGAACTCACACTCTTTTGGGTTCTGTCACTGAATCTAACCAAAGCCTTTATCCACTGTTCCATGTTTCCTTATAAGGTTTATTAGGATTAACATTACCATTACTATTTTATAAGGTACGAGGCAAAGATTTATTTGAACTGCAAGGAAAACTTGATTTATTTTTAAAAAATCCGTAATGATTACTGGGAACAAACCGTCTGTATGTGGATAGAGAACGTATTGATTATGTAGACAATAATAAAAACGAGAGTAAGACAGTGATGCGTCATCTCACCTGATTTATTCAATCTACCGAGCGAGTCGATCCTAGGAGAACTAGTAAACCCACTATATTTATAACCGACGGACACAACCTTACGAGCATATGATACGCAAATGACACTACGTAGGGGACAGTTCCAGAAAGGAGACTGCAGGAATTTCTAAGTGGTAAAAAAAAGTCAAAAGGGCTATTAACTGTGAGAAGAGTACTGACATAGACCTCGGCGAGTTAGTTAGGCCCAGGTGTGATCTACGAAATGGAGATTATGATTATGATTACTTACATTATTTACATTATTCGGACTGTTATCCTCGTCTTCATTGCCATATTCACAACGTTTCGGCCGTTGTATGTTCCGGCCTTCTTCAGGTGATTGGAATTCGAACTGAACCCTTTATTTCGTCCACCTGCGTGCATTTTTCTAGTTTCACTTGCAATGCCTCTTCCGGATGTCTCAGTTATTTACCTTTAAGTCAACTCTCCAAGTTTGGTTCACCACTGGTATAGAGGGATGGTACTGAACTCACAAATCTTTGGGTCTAGTCACTGGATCTAGCCAAGGTCTTTATCCATTGGGCCATATGTCTTTGAGGGCATTTTTGTTGTTAGTAATTGCTTTTCTCTAGCATTCCTTATTACTTGTTCCCATATTGTATTCATTTCTATGCTTGGTCGGCTCATGAGATTTTTGTGACCTAGCAAATGTGCTGATTCCTTAAGCTTGCGTATTTTCCCTTGATAGTCTCAGTCTATTATTTCAACCTCATCCCACAGGGTGGTGATCATGCTTTTTTTCTCCATATATGGTCAGCTACGCCTGATTTTTCTATTTCCCCTTGTGTACTTCTTTCTTTCTTTCTTTCTTTCTTTTTTAGCATAAGGGAGCGGCCTGTTTAACTAGTAGTATATTAACTATTGACTGAAAATGCTACACAGAGATCCGAATAATCATTGTAATGCTAAAAGGTGCTTTGCAAAAACAATACAAAATATTAATATGCTGTCTAATATCTAATATTCTATATAGCAGTGAATGCTTCACAACTGAAGATGAGACTTGAAGCAACAGAGGTGTGGATCTCGCGAATAAGCTGATAAGCGAATAAGCCATGGACTTCATATGTGTGCAAGAAAGAAGTTTCGTTTTATAAAAAATGGTAATGAAAAGCAGACTATATACTTACAAGAGAGTCATATTAGAAGAAAATGAGTAGCTTCCAACACTGAGTTTCGAGCGTGATACTCTGGACTTATGAATATATGTTTTCCGCTAGGAGTATAAATTGCCGTGTCAGGGATTATTGAGTGACTATTGAGTGAAACTATCCAGTCGAATTAGTGTGAATTATTGTGCGTCGATGATTTGGGCTTTGATTTAGGATTTACCGGACGTTAAGCCGAGCCGCGCTGCTAACAAGGTATTCACTGAAATGATTAATTATCTTTGATTGACTTATACTTCTTTGTTCTCGTTAAGTATTTATTTGCAGTTGTAATTAAATCCTGTTTTATCATAACATTGAATTCTTGAGTTATACTTTTTGCACCAACCTAATATTAACGGTCAGTGTACGTCACAAAAAAGAGAAAGTTCAAATTTCTAGGATATAATGAGGAAAGACGACTCGGAGAATTTGACACTCATAGAACATCAGGTGAGTAGAGCGACCTAGCGAATTGCTTATCTGACGAGATCATGTAAATGGATGGCAGTGGCGTCCTGGTTTAGCAATGGATAGCTGTTCTGATTGAGTAATCGGAAAGCTGATTTCGAATTCCACTCGAGTTTATTGGAAAAGGTGTGAATCCATCTCTTTCATCCAGCTATGGGAAAATAGTAGGACAAACCTGGTCATATAGCCTTGGTTGGCAAACAATCTAGGATAATGAAAACTCTGAATTCAAACCACCTGCTACCTTGTAGATTTGCCTACGTAATTTCTGTGAGAAGGAACGGGATAACCTTAACATCCCCGGTGCAAAAAGAACCGGCAAGCCGTTACACTATCCTGCCTTGAATGTCACCATGAACAACAATTGTAAGATGGAGGGTACTGGTGACTACAGCGGGGCAAAATGCGCTAACTGAATAACTGATGATGATGACGTCAGAGCAGGAATTGGAAGACTCATTATTAGGCCCAAGAGCTATCCAAGGTAGAGGCTTGTTGAATAAGGTTGTTGTAGGGACGTACAAGGAAGAGGTAAGAAGTGCAGTTCATGGGGTTATCTAGGAAAGATAACTGTTAACCTGAAGAGGTTGTGGTTTTAGTCATCAGGGAAGCATCTTCAGGGGAGTTTGTTCCACAACGTAACGTGTCTTGATTCTTTCAAATGTACTTGACAGAGTGGGTCTTACCATTAAAGGTCTGAACTGGTGAACTAAAGAATCTAGCTTGTCAGAGCTTTTTCCATGGAAATAATGATGGAGTAACGAATTGCTTGCAAAGTTTCGACTTTAGAAAAAGGGGTTGTAGGTTGGTCAAAAATTCATTACCCACAAGGCAGCGTAGACACTTTCGAATTCTGTTTAAGCAGAAAAGTGAGAAATTGACAAACTCTAGTCCAGATATAGCAGCTTAAAAGTTACAAAGAGCAGGAAGATTTGGAGAATCATAATCCTGCTAGAACACTTCAAATAAATGAAATCAGTTTTATCAGACTTAGGGATTAGGTTGCTTTTCATATTCAAGTAGTCATACTAAAAAACCCCAACAAAACAAGCAAACAAACAAAAAAAATAAATAAAAAAAACCAAAAAAAACGACACTTTCCAGTGAGTAAAATCATAGATTTATTATTGTACATATTTCAAATAAGGCGCTCATTCTTTTCTTGAGAAAAGACATGTTTGTGAGGCTGTCCGGATGTTGTAATTCTCAAGATCTCTTCGATACTCTTGGAGAAGTTTCTTTCATTTGTTTTCATTTACTTCTTCTCTTTTCGATTAATCTTGCCTGACTTGCGTGTTGGATTTTAATCACGTAAATTTTTTTTTAGTGGAAATTATTTTATTTACATTGGCACATAATCCCTTTAAAATTTTGTTTTACCTATCTGCTCAAAGTTTCGCTCGTTTGCAATAATTGATTATCTGTTTTCATTGATTTCTCATCGTTTATTATTATTATTATTGAGTCATAGCACTTTGAATGATAATTTTCTAATCGTAGCTTACATGTGGCACAAGGCCGAACATTCATATATGAATTTTGCGCAGTCTTAAAAAATAAAATTAGTATTTCCAATATAAACCTATCATCTCATTCAACGATATGAAGGCCATATTTGCTTTGGGTTTTAATCTGATAATATAACTAGCAGCTATATTATTTCGATTTTTATCATAGAAAGCATCGTTAAACATTATTATTATTATTATTATCATTGTTTGTCTCAATGACACATGTCACAGTGGATAAAGGCGTTGGTTAGATCCAGTGACAGGACTCAAAGAGTGTGAGTTCAATACCCGGTTAAGGCAGTGGAGAACTTGGAGAGGAGAATTAACAGGAGATAACTGATAACTGGCATCCATTAGACATGCCAGGTGGAACTAGAACAGTCTACCCCAGTAAGCAAAATAAAGGGTTCAGTTCAACATTCCAACCACCTGAAGAAGGCCGGAGCGTACAACGGCCGAATCGTTGTAATAAATATGGCGGCAAAGATGAGGACAATGTACATTATTATTATTATTTGCGCATGTTATGTTTTCTGTTTTGTATCCTGTAGAGCTAGGTTCAAATTATGCTCCTTAGACCCTATAGGAGAACAGTCATTTAATTGACAGCACTTTTCTTAATATAAGATAGCAGTGCGAACTTCTGGGCAACTTGCATGTTAATGTTACCTGGGACAGTAAAAGAGATCCGATTACTACAGGTACAGTCTCAATCATCATTTCCCACATCCTGTTAATCTCAATCTCCAGGTCCTTGTATTCGGAAAATTACTCAATAATTTTCACGGAGGTGTTTCTCTGAGATGGTACTGCTATGCCAATAAGCATACATATCCTGAATTTCTTGTCTTTTATGATAATATCAGATCTGTTGACTTTTATTTCCCTGTTTGAAATGGCATGTCCCAGAGGATTTTATTTTGGGCAACTGTGTCTCGTTGGCGCTCATACCATCTCTCAGTGGTTTCGATTTTGTGCTTCTTGCATATCTTCCTGTGCACATATGTCGCTACCTTCTTATGTCTCTGGGTATGTTCATTTTTTGCTAGCTCCGTACATTCTGATATAATATGGTCGACTGTTATTATTATTATTATTATTATTCCATTTCTGTTGTATGGACATTTCCTTCCGGTTACAAGTAGAGACCGTGGCTTGTTGGAAAGAACACATTCCGATTGCCTCTGTACACCAGAATTTATCCAACAACTGCTGGAAAAAGTGATGGAAGATCCAGGTAAGGGAATACAGGTTTTGGCACGGAAAATGTGTGCTGAAATTTTAACCATAAATACGCCCTTGAATGAGAACCTCCGCTACCCGTCATACAAGAGGTTCAAATGTCAGCTTCTTGCAGAAAAGGCTCGAGAAAACCGTCTATCAAAGGCAATTAAACTCCTAAAAAAGGTGAAACATCCCGTTGAACCAGGAACAATCTGGTCCTTTTTTTTGGTAGGATCAGCTGCAAAAATCCCAAAAATCCAGATGACTTGTCTACAAACTGATATGTTTAGTGTGCATCTCTAGTGAGGGTGACTTCATACCACCTCATATCGTTGAACAGGGGGTCTGACTCAATTCGGATGGCTATATGGAATTGATAAACACCGTGGTCAACCTACTGGAAGACCATATGTATGACAGCATGATTCATCTACCTGTCAAACCTCCGGGAAGACTTTTACGACATCTGTCCTCCTAACTCCCTTGATTGTAATCCCATGAATTATTATGTATGGGGCGACGTTAAGAAAGACATCAAACACACTGACTGTAACTCCAAGGCCCAGCTAATCAGGGGTTAAGGAGGCGCTTGAGGCTCTCTAGAGGGACACCGTGAAGGCCGCACGTACCAGAATACGAAGTTGAATGGCGGACGTGGTAGATGCAGAGGGGACTGGAGGTTGCTTCTTTGAGTGAATTGTCTATTGATTATTATACCTGGGATGACACTTTTCTATTTTTTCCAATGAGTTCGATGAGATATTCACTTTGTTTCACTTTGAAAAGAAACTGTCAAATCATCTTGTATTTTACGTGTACAGACATCCAATAAAAATCGTTTATCGGCGTCGGGTTGTGGAATAAACGAGCCGAGTATTTTTTTTTCTTACTTAGTCTAGCGTTCACTTCCACACAAGTACCAATGGTGGAAGGCAGAAATCTGTTACATCTCACTCCCCAGGACTGGTTAAATAGCAGGACGTACTAGCATGATTCGCTAGTCTTGAGAGACAACCAGACCAAGAGAAGGTTAACTTTGAATTCAAAACCAGCCAGAAGATGGACGGTTTTGTTAGGTTATCTTGCACTAGACACACCCATACATACGAGGAAGGAAGTACATATGATGCACATACGACCCTGCCTTATGAAAATAATGTCGTAATAATAAAATACATATTTACCGTTTACTATTGGTTTAATAGTTATGTCATAGTCAACATAGTGGTTGAAAAATTATCAATGATTAACTATTGGTAACTGCATGGCAATTACTTGCAGCAAAGCAAGCATTTAGGTCTTAGCGAGAGCAAACCTACTTCTCTCAAAAGAGAGTCAAACAGAAGATTTTGGCACTGTTAGCATGAGAGTAAAACATGTGAGTAACACACACACACATATATATATATATATATATATATATATATATATATATTAAGGGTGTTTCATTAAGACAGATTATATATAAGGGTGTTTTATTAAGACGGATCAAATTCAGCAGTAAATAAATCAATGTTATTGGTGAAAATTTATTTATTTCTCTATTGGATCATGTTATTTAATTATGTGTGAAAAATATCACCCAAATGTATGCCAAATCTGAAAGAAAAAGAAAAAAAATCTTTAGACGCTTAAACTTAATTCACATTTAAAATCGGTCAAAGTTATTCATATATATATATATATATATATATATATATATATATATATATATATATATATAAGTAAACATTGAAGTCAACACTCAGAGGCGACAGGCTGTTTCATGATAGACGCAATCGCCAGGCCGCCTCTGAGAGTTGACTTCAATCTTCACTTTTATATTTATATTTGCATACGCTCTATCTCTGATATTGTGTACTTTATCTCATAAATATAACACACCTTAAAACTATATATCTTCATATATATATATATATATATATATATATATATATATATATATATAGTTTGTAAAACAGTGAAGGAAAGGTAGATATAGAACCAGTTTGGCAGGAGGGCGAAAAAATGTAAACAGAGATCCTGTTTACATTAACTAAAAAACAGTCTGACAGGACCAGATTGTGCAAGAGTCAAAAAATGGTAGACGTAGATTCTGTTTGCCGTAGGGTCACAAAAAGTTAAACATAGATCCGGTTTACAGTAGAGTAAAAAACAGACTGACATAGGTGTGGATTCTGGGAGAGTCAAAAAAGGATATATATAGATCCAGTTTGCCGGAGAGTCACAAAAAGTTAGACATAGATACAGTTAACCGTAGAGAAACAAAAAAGATAGGCATATGTCCCGATTGTGCGAGAGTAAAAAGAGGATAGATATGTCTGATTTGCAGTTGCGCAAAATAAAAGGCAGACAATAACCCTTTTCCCAGGAGAGTCAAAAACGTTTTTGGCATAGATCTAGTTTTCCAGACAGAAAAAAAAAAAAGTAGACATAGACCATTTTTTTAGGAGAGTCAAAAATTAGATATAAGCCTGATTTGCGTAAGTGCCAAAAATTTCGACATAATTTTGGCAAACAGATTGCCCCTTTTTAGGAAGTTTTAGCCCTTTTGTACATATTGATACCAACCGATGATGTGACCGAAATGCAAAGTTGAGCATATTTAATTATATCGCAATTGATAGAAATAGCCGATATTGGAAATTAGAGACAATAAAAAAATTTAAATTGTCTGAATAGCTTTACACTGCGTGCCAAAATATTATCGAGATAACCATTTTTCTAATATTTCAATGTTTGCGTACTTGTGTAGGGTCGGCGGTGAACTTTTTCACTGTTTGATGACACCTCCCTATCATTTTAGAAAGTTCTAGGGTAGATTTACCTTTTGAGAATTCTGAGGTGATAGTTTTCTTTTCAGCGTCACTTAAACTGCTTTTACGTCCCATCTTTTCACTAAATTCTTACACTTTTCTAATAATTTTGCAGGCTCAAATCACCGCGCTGATAACAAATATGGCGCCAGTTTGTTTACATTGCGCAGATCAGTACGAAAATTTCAGTGATTGCGCAGGTCAGTGTTGCCAACATTGTGTGAATTGATTGGACGGTTTTTGAAATATTAGAAAATCTCGATAATAATTTGGCGCGCAGTGTATATTAAAACATTTACTTGATCTGAATGTATCGACATAATTTTTTTATTATTAATTTCATTGCCCGATATGAAATAAAACCTGTGGTATTTCCCTTGTCGTTGATACCAATTCCTGAAAATAGGGTTGTAATTGTACTGTGAAAATGATTTTGAAAGTCTGTTTGTAAAATTGGATGATACTTGACGTATAACGATGGAAAGAAAGGAAATAGTGTCGAAAATGCCAAGATTAAAAATGGGGATAAAAACGAATTCATCTTAAATTGAAAACCAGGAATCGGACGAAAGAGGACGCATATACTTTTTGAGAACGTTATTTGTCCGGCTTTCGTATCAAAAGAAGTAAATAAACAAAAATCAAATCCAAGACACACGCAATTTTTGACGTCAAGAATCGAGTAAACTGCAATGAACGAAGCTTGTTCACGTTATAAAAAGAAAGAATATAATATGATATAAGACGGTATTTTGAGAAAAAAGAAAAGAAAAGATACTCGCGCAAACATCATGTACGATAGACGCTTCATCCATATTTCAAATATGGAGGAAAAAAAAACAAAAAAAAAAACATGGAAAGCAGATTTGAAGGGTAGCATAAGTGATGATTCATGCCAAAAATAAAATAAGTTGGCGTGTCAGGATCGGAGAAGAGATCCTGAATGAAAATATGCTTCTGAACAATGGTTGTCGATGTTAATGGAAGTGTACCGTTTTTGAAACTGACTGAAGAACTCGGAGCGAAACCGGATGATATCAATAATTATAATAGACATGAAGGGACGGTAAAAGGAAGCGTTACAAAAGGTATAATTAAAGAATTGAGACTATTTGTATGCAGGTCTTCCTTAAACCAACCATAATTTCAAGGTTTTTCTGTAAAACACACACACGAAGATATATATTGTCTTTTTCTACAGGTTAGTTCTGACACATTTTTCAAACATATATATATATATATATATATATATATATATATATATATATATATATATATATATATTAAGACATTTTAATGTTTATACGTTCTCTTTTTATAGATACAAATATTTAAGTAATGCTCTGTTTATAATAAACAGTATTATCGACATTTACCGGCCTGAATGTCCGAGAAATCTTCAGAGAAAATATGCGTCTTCCAACAGGAATCGAATCTGTATCCTATAAAGAGCCGTCATATAGCCTGACGTGCTTTACCGATTCATCCACAGAGGGACGTTTCAGTTAGCAAAGTCGATTTTACTGTTTTTAAACTACAATTCTTTATGATTTTGTCTCGTACATTCATATCTGCTCGATGCCTATCCAAATGTAAACAAATGACGTCACACATTATGAAATGGACAAAGTCCGACAATTATATTAAGATATTTTTTATGTTCATACATTCTTTTTTTATAATTGTCGGACTTTTTCCCTTTCATAATATATATATATATATATATATATATATATATATATATATATATATATATATATATATATATATATATATATACGGCTCTCCCATCGTATTCGACGTATGAGGGCCAAGCAGTTTCCTAGGAACCGACAGCCCAGACACCAGAACATATGAATTTATTATAGTGGTGAATGGGCATTATGCAGAACCAACCACACTTTTTGCATGGTCGAATACAGAGACCTGGTGCACTACGTGCCACAAGGTCCCCAAACGACCCTCCGCAGGTTTTGAATTCAGAGTTGTCCTTCCTCTAGACTAGTTGCCATCCAAGGCTATGGATCCCAGTCAGTCCTGCTATTCACCCATACCTGGCCGTAAGGGGGGAGAAGAAGAGGTTAGTACCTTTCCCAAGGTTTCGATTGGAATTTGAAATCGGCTCTCAGTCCGAGCTGCTTTCCACTACTCCACCGTGCTTCATATATATATATATATATATATATATATATATATATATATATATATATATATATATATATATAGTTGTCAAAACAAACAGTTAAAGTCGTTATCTTCTCTACTTTACCCCTCCTGTAATTTAATACAATTAAATTACGCCATAATAGGTAGTAACTACTGTAGTTACACGCGGTTAAAAATAAATGAATTTCTCATTTAAAGTCAAATTTAAATATCGAACAGAATGAAAGGTTTAGAATCAATTCTTTTTTAAAGGTTTAACTTTAATTTTATTTTTCGTCGCAATTACAATTGTCCAATTGATATGGTTTAATTAAACCGTAATTAAGACTTAAGCGGGGCACGGTACGTTACTCATAATGTTTTTTTCTTTTTATAGCACGCATACTGTGACGTGTTCGAAATATTACATAGTTCGTGTTCTCTAATGTCTTCTAAGAGTGACTGTATGTGACGGGATTTTAAAGAATGGGGAATTTAAAAGAAAATAAAAAAAATACGCTTGATATAATTGTAAAGAAACTACGGAGATCGGTTGCTTATGCAAAGAAAGATTATGCCGAATTACGGTGTCGAATAAAGATTAAATGATTTTATTGTTAAATTCTTATGACTATTACGTATATAGGACGCTGAATTTTAAAGGCTGACGGTCCCAAACCCTCGGGCAGAATTAGACGAAATTCAGCCTGAAGGGCGGCTTCTAGAGGAGTATATTAACAAATATAAATTGTATCCCTCACCAGTAGCACGACTTGGAGTTTCATGCTGAAAGAAATCTCAAGGGGTTGGGTAGAGACTGACAATTACATAATTTAGATTTAAAAATATATATATATATATGTTGTTGACGCAATACTGTCGCAGTCCATATATTATACGGGTAATACTTTTTTGTATTTTAATAATGTATATTGAATTTAAAATAGACGGGACTTTTATTTTATATTTAAAATAAGGTGATTAATATTCAATTTTATATTTAAAATAAACAGAGATTAATTGTATTTATTTAAAATATATATTACAATATACGGACTTAAAACTATATGTAAAAGAAATATATAAAGTTAGAATTATTATCTTATATTAAACATAAAGGGCGATTACTGTATTTCTTTAAATTGTTTAAAAAATTTATATGTATATATATATATATAAAAAGGGAAACATCCGAATTTACATTAAAAATGAATCTGGATCTATGTATTTCAACGGATATATATTTTTATGTCTACATATAACCATCAATTTATTTCTGTTGTTTAATAAGTTAGGTTCATTTAAATGATTTAAGATAACTAACTTTTCTGCAAGGCATGAATTACATCTATTGCCCTTCCCTTTATAAGATTTGGAATTGGCTACAATATCCCACATAATAATGAGCGTCTTATAAACATTCTTTTATTTCAAGAAATGTTTGCAGATTGTAGTGCTGTTTACATTGCTTATAAATTCGATGATACTAGAAACGACATTTCCAAATATTTTCTGTGGGACCAAAATAAAATTTGACGTTTTTACCGGAATGTATGCTAGCACGGTATATAGTATTACCAGCCATACATTGGCCGTTTAAGGAAAATATCGTATTTTTTCAGCAGTTGCATTTATCTTAAATAAAAGGCTAACGTTAACCTTTTTTTAAAAATAAATACAGCTACCAAAAAATATCTAAAGTTCGAAAGGTTTGTTCCAAAAAATTGAGCCTTTCGATAGAAAACGAGCTTCTTAGCCAATTATAATAATTTACAACTAAACCACGAGCAGCCGTTGAAGAAGAGCAATTTTCAATTGTCTATTTAAGAAAGGTACGTCTCCCCTTATAGCGATTTACTAAGCGTAGCTTAAATGTGGGACAAGGCCGAAAGTATGGAGCTCAAACTTAGAATCGAACTCACTACGCAGTTATGATTGATCTAACGAGACATGCATGCTAAATATTACATTCCATCAACGTGTACCATCTCTCCTTATATTATCTCCTTTGCGTCATTTTCCATTCTGTTAGTATTTTTTACGCCAAAAGCCGTCTAAGATCGGACCGTGTTAGACGAGTAATTCCATTCGTTGTAAACTTTAAATGCTTTCTTTCATTTTCTGTCGGGAAAATGGTTTGCTCATTTCATTTTCTTCGATCGTTGATGTAAAAAGTTTCGCGCGTTTTTTATTGGAATTTTTGTATGCGAAGGTAATATGTTGAGAAGAACATCTTCTTTAATAAGAATTTCGAACTTTAGGACGCTAGATTAAATTTCACGATCTAAAATATAGGGCCATTTAATCAAACTCATGCACCCATTAAATATAAAATTTAATGAGAAATTATGTCTGATGAAATAATTTAGTATATATATATATATATATATATATATATATATATATATATATATATATATATATATTTAGTTTATGTAAATATCATAAGTGAGAAAGAGTTTAAGTGTACAGCCCTGATCACGCTATTGAACTTACCACATAATGCGCTATTTCCCAGAAACTGTAACTAAGGTCCGTTCAGCATAATTTCTCTACAAAGCACAGGTGGGCTCTGTGCGTGTTGGACAAATAAGAATATCCCTGAGCAAGCGTCTGCAACAGGGATTGTCTGTCCCCCTGAGTAGACAGTCATTGTATTTGTATATATATATATAGTAGGTTGGTGCAAAAATAGTGACGAATAATGTCGTTTTTTGACATTAAAAATACATCAAAAAACGACATTATTACGTCATTATTTTTGCACCAACCTAATATATATATATATATATATATATATATATATGTCAAATTACAATGTACAAGGTCAAAGAGCCACTTGATATCGTAGAGTAAACAACACCTGCCAAAGCAATAATGACACCAAGACCAAAAACAAGGGGATTGTTGGGAGAGAACCGGAAAACACAAATATAAAAATTAAACAAGGGAAAACCTCTACTCTTGTTCAAAAGACGAGGGAAAAGTGTGAGCCGGGCAATATGGAAACATATCTAATCTTATTGAGCAAAGAATATGGAAATAAGATTTCAGAGTTTTAGGCGGAAATGTAAGAAGTACACTTTAGAAGGAAACGGAAACCCAGTTCTATGCATAAAAGCTCTACTCGTGTTAAAAAAAAGACATATATATATATATATATATATATATATATATATATATATATATATATATATATATATGTGTGTGTGTGTGTGTATGTATGTATGTATGTATGTATGTAAGGACCACTCAAAAGCTTGTATAAAAATAATAATATGTAAATTTAAAAAAAATTATGCTTGGAAATGTGATGTGAGGAACCAGGAAAAATTATTTACCTGGGGAGATAAAATATAATCAATATGCCCTTAAGGTCGTCTGTTTTTAATTTACATTAAAGTAATATTCGCTCTGGTTTTACATTGAGCTCTCTGGATTACATCCTTCTTGGTATTATCCATACGGATTACCAAACATTTCATCACCCAACTATATGTATATATATATATATATATATATATATATATATATATATATATACGTATATAAAATAAACTAATTATGCTCACTAATCACCTGACAGTTTCTGTTTAGAGGTATGAGCGATAATATGAATTAACTAATTTATTTTCTTTCTTTATTATTACTTTATTACATGATATCGAGCACTATACTTACAAAGACAAAACATATTTGGCAGAATTACCCAGGTCGACAGTCTTTTGGCAAAACACATTCTTTCTTGCACTGATATTTCTTTATTTATGAAGCTCACTCTTAAAATAAAGCATCCTATTTTATTATCTCATCAGAGGAATTCAAAAGCGGACGTTGATGGTCTTTCAGTAGAGGTTGAGCGTTCCTGCAAATAATCCACTTTTGGCTTGTTACATATTTCGCTCCTCTTTTGTTACAGCTTTTTCTCTGGTTTCGTCAGGGAAAGATGCTTAGAGGCATTCTGGCAAAACACTATTCGATATGAAAAAGCGTATTAAACTGAGTTGTGCTACTTCATACATAAGGGAAAATACGCCCATCGCCAGTCATCAAGCCGTTCTAAAAGTTTTTTTCTATCTGTCGTGTCCTTTCAAGACGTAGGCGATCATGGCTCTCCACTTCTTTTTATCCCTTGCAGCTCTCAACAAGTTCCTTCACTCTGCCACTTCCCACAAATCACGTTCTGTTATCCACTTGCTATGTCATGCGTTGTTTTCCCTTGTCTCTCTTTCCCTCTATTCGACCCGAGAGTATCAGATTCTCTAGGCCCTCCTTCCTCATTATGTGTCTCAAGATCTTCAGCTGCCTATTCCTGATAAGTATAAGCCTCATTGTTTTTATCCTCACTAAGACCTCACTGTGGCTCACACGATCGGTCCATGATATCGTTAACATCCTCCTGTAGAACCACATCTACATCGCCTCGAGTCTCTTCATCATCTTTGAGGAAATCATCCAACATTCGCTGCCGTAACGCAGGACAGATGTCACGTAGCAGCTCAGTATTCATTTTTTTTGGTTACTAAATAAATCCTCCTGTCAAGTTCCTTCTATATGATGCCTTCTCCAGACCACGTTCTGTTATTTACCTGCTCAAGCCCGCCAGATATGTCATGAGTTGCTTTCCCTTGTCTCTCTTTCCCTCTATACGACCCGTGAGTATCAGATTCTTCAGACCCTCCTTCTTCATTATGTGCCTCAAAGACTTCAGCTGCCTATTCAAGATGTTAAATATAAGCCTCCTCATTGCATTCTAAGTTCTCATCGTTGCTCACACGCTCGGTCCTTGATATCCTTTGTATCCTTCTGTAGAAACACATCTCCGTCGCCTTGAGTCTCTTCTTCATCTTTGAGGAAATCATTCGTTGCCGTATCCAACATTCGATTCTCTGAGTAATGCGCTTTAGCAGTGGCGAAAACGCCATGTGTATAACAATCAACGTTCTGAATTGATCGGCACAAGCTTTTTGTTTATAGAAGATGAAAATTTATAGCCAAATATGTTGACTGTGTGGAAGAATAGTGTTTGTTCATATATCTGTTGTACTCTTAGAGGAAATATCTAAAAGGCATTCACGTTCGGACCGAAAATTTATAACTAGACGTGGTCTAAGAATAGTGTTCTTGGTTGCTGTATGCAACGGTGTTAATGAGTTCCCGTAACCATCGAATTTTCTAAGGAAATATCTACGAGGAATTTACGTTCGGGTCGAAAACTAATAAGCAGATGCGGTGACAATATCTAAAAATAGTGATTTGGATAGGAGAACTTGAATGGCATGCAACTGAAATCTTGTTTAATATGATGGAGATCGTTCTCATCTTTTGTTAGTTTATTAGTTACGAAGAGGAGTTAATGTTTGATTAATTCTTGTATTTGTAGAGATTTTTTAAACATAACATGAAGATAGACATACTGTGGAAATGTTGTTGAACATTGTCAAACAATCTCTTTTCTCGTTCTTTTCTTAAATTGCGACTCACTTCAATCATTTTTTGTTATTATTATCATCATCATCATTATTATTATTGAGAGAAGCACGTCAAAAATATGACGCAGGGGCACTAATATACGAAACCATTCTAATGAGGGTACCCCGGGCATATGCAAAACCGTCAAATGTACGCAATATATAGAAAGATTTTAATAAAACAACAAACACTGCATATGATTTGAGGGTGAGGGGTTGCTCGATTCGGATAATCGATTTTAAAGTTGAAATTGGTTAATAATTTATTATCTATAAGAGTAAAGTTAAAGTACAAATCAAGCATTCGGGCGCGTAACTTGAATCACGTTTTACTTTATCAACTGTGTCATGAATCTAAAAAAAAAAAAATAAGCAGAATTTGTTAGAAGAAAAAATGTCCACCAAAGTAACAGCCCAACATGCGAATTAGACTTGGGAGAGGCTTGGGTATGACGATAAACTATACCCGAAAGCATGACCAGAAGATTGGAGGTTTTTATGACCGTGGAATCACCTCATGATTACTTCTGTCCCCAGGTCTACCCTAACTTTATATAACTGCGTTAATGCCCTCCAAGTACCTGCTATAGTTTCACAAGAAATACCTAGGAAGTATTACTTTCTAGCAGAAATTTCATAACCAGTAGTGGTGACTTTATAGAAGTATTGCAGGGCTTTATTTTGTTTTTTTTTGTTTTTTTTTTAAAGTTGCTCTATCTGTTGTCGCTTCAGTGGAAACAATGAAAAAGAAGTATTATTTATGGAACGTCCCTCTTATATTAAGAATCATATAATAATCCTGTTGTTAACTCAGCTAGCGCATAAGTTACACATTGCCAATACCTCATAAATAATGGGCTGTTCCGTTTTGATCGCATGGGAAAACGGAAAAAGTCATCGCAGAGACGCTGTTTGGTATTACTGAGAAAAAGGAAGGAAGAAAGAACATAGAGGACGTGATAACACTCTCATGTTTACTTCAGTGAAATGAAAAAAACTTGTCAATTTTAAACCTTCTCATGTGTACCCTCTTACTTCTTTAAATAATAACATGCATGCATACTTATGGTTTTATAGCAATATTTGGTTAATATTTAAGTTGTTTTTCATCCTGGGTATGATGATAAACTACATCTGGCAGCAAGGCCTCTGATCAGGAAATGGGAGATTTTGAGGAGCCTGGAACTATCTTTTAATTGGTGTTGTTCCCAGATCAACTCTGAAACGTGGTGGTAGCACTATTAGGGTCCCAACTATGGGTAAATAGTGAACTCCCAAATAAAAATCAGTATGCTTTTATAACAAATTGAGCAGCAATACTTTTTTCGCGCATGTGACTATAACGAACCCAACTGGAATTGGAACTCGGTTTAATATAATAAGCGTAGAAACAAGAAAAGAAATATATGTCTCAACCCACCTTCTATAGTTTATTTAAAATTAACATAGGAGAAGTATTATTAAAACTTATAAAAAAAATCCAAAAATGACCACCTCCCTAAGAAGAGCCTTCAATAGAAAAACGATTAAAATAAGTTATTCTCGTACAAATAATACATATAAAATTATAGATTCCCATAATAAAGTTGTTCTTAATCAATTCTATGAAATCACCAATTCACCTAGTATGGATACCCCATGTAATTGTAGAAGGAAAATTCTGTCCAGTAGACGGAAAATGCAGAGCCTCTAATGTAACTTACCAGGCAATCATTTACCCTAAATAGAACAAGAACAACCACAATATTTACATTGGAATTTCCGCGGGATAATGGAAGCAACGTCTGTATATCCATCAGCACACATTTTCCTACCAAAAATTGAAATTCTAAACTGCATTTGCAAAAAAAGTTTGTGAATTGAGGGAGAAAGTACTGAATCCTCAGATTGATTTGAAAATTATAGGGTTTGTCTCCACTCCTAGTAGTTTTAAAGGTAGAGACAATCTATGCCTACAAGAAAAATATAGAATTAATAAATTTTGAAATACAAAGAAACTGGTTATATATATATATATATATATATATATATATATATATGGTTTTAATTTTGTTTTTGTATTAAATATTTTAATTTTAGTTTTAGATTTTTGTAATATTTTTATTTATTAAAATTTTATATTTATTTAAATTTTTTGTTACTATTATTTATTTATTTATTTATTTAATTAATATATTTATATATTATTTTCTTATATAGTATTATCTATTCATTCTAAAAGGCATCTTTTATTTCCCTTATTCTTGAGGCAATTTTCATTGATTTTTTCCAATTTTAAGTTTTTTCTTACTATTAGGTTGGTGCAAAAATAATGACGTAATAATGTCGTTTTTTGAGATTAAAAATACGTCAAAAAACGACATTATTACGTCATTATTTTTGCACCAACCTAATATATTATATATTAAATTTCAAATATAAATTTTTCCCTTGCGGATGGGTATTAAGTAATATAAATTTAAATTGAGTTATGTTAATTTAAATGTATTCATCCTATTATATTTATTTTGCCTCCCTCTTTATATTGTTTTTTTTTTATATTTTCCATGATATTCTTTCTGACATATTTGTTAATTTAATACGCTTTAATTTTGAATTAACTCTCTTTCATATTTTTTGGTTTATCTCTTATTATTTTATATAATATTTGTTTGTTTTTTCATTTATTTCTGAAGGTTTATTTGATCAATCTACTGCCTGATTTCTGCTGGGTATATTAAATAGGTCATCTTTTTCTCTCATTTCCTTCTCTTTCTCTCTTCCTTTCCCCTCTGACCACCACTCATATCAAGACTTACACCACTTCCCTGTCTTATAATTCTTCTTCATCTTTTTTCCCCTGTTTTTCTTCCTTCTTTTTTTCCTGGCCCTTGCCTGTCTTTTTATTTCTAATATTTATCATCCATTGACTGTTTGAAAAATCCTTTTACAAGGTGATAATGAACATTTACATCATGCTATCTTAATTCCGATTGTATGATATATATATATATATATATATATATATATATATATATATATATATATATATATATATATATATATATATATATATATATCCGATTCATAAATTTGCCAAGAGTATTTGCACTTAAGTGAATATGATGAACTCAACGAGAATTGGAACTCGGCTCTCCGATTAGCAACGCCGGGCATTCCAAGCTTACAGCACACGGTATTCCCAAAAGGTCACTCATCGAGGTCCTAATTAGGCTCGACGTTGCTTAACTTCGGTGATCATACGAGTACCGATGTTTTAACTTCATAGGGTCGTAAGCCGAAATATCCGTTTGAAGTTTCAAACTAACGCCATTTTTTTGCTTGTTTTAATTTGATTTTTCAAGTTGACATCCCTTCTTTTCCAAGCAGGCTTTGTCATTTACTAAACGATACATCAGCATGTTTAAGCAGAAAATAGTCAATCAATAATTAATTTAAGAGGCGAGTCAATAAATCCTTTATTATTAATGTTTATTTGAATTATTACCATGTACTGATATAAAACAATCTTTTGAACGTCTGACAATGAAGAATCTGAATGTGTTAGTTGTAAGGCATCCATGGTAGTTTTTATTCATTTTTTTTTTAATTAAGCATTTTTCTTTTAATTGGAATTTCTTTTTTTATACGCCATATCCATTCAGGATTAGGTCGATCATGTCTCGCTACAAACTTCTGTTTCTTGTTTTAAGAAACATTTACTTTTTACTGCTGCTTGTTTTAAGAAACATTTTACTTTTTAGCATCTTTCTTTTTCTTCATTCTGCCTATTTAGTCACACATTATTCAGCAAGGTACTCGCTATTTTCTTCTGCTTTAACTGTGAGTGTTAAATTCTCCAGGCCCTCTTTCTTCATTATGTAAGCTTATATATAGAAGGAAAATACCAGACATTCTCATTGTTGTATTTTTGGTGAGGATAATATAATAAAGCCTTTAGTTTGTTATTTTATTTTATTAATTTATTATTATAAATTTGTCTGAAATTTACTATTATTATCTATTCATATATTTCTTTTTGTTTGTATATATTGTATATATATAACATAAGCGAAATCTGATAAACTTTATCTTAAATACTAAAGTTTAAAACTGAAGTAAACATACAAGATATGAAAATAATGTATCAACACACATTGAGATTTGAACTGACGTTTCTTATACCTCAATGAACCGGCTAGAATTTCACAGAATCTTGCTTGAAACGAAACAATATGCAAAAATTATGACACTAAAATGATATTGGAATCATAACTTGGATAGCTAATTATTCCCCTAATTTTTTTTTATTATGGAAGTTAGTGAGAACAAGCGATATTTCATTAAACAAAGGAATATGTTTCCTAAGCTCAGTGTACGCTTATCATTTATTTTCTATTTGCGTTGTCTCCAACTAGCCGTAGGTTGGCGGACTAAAATTTAATGATTATAACGAAAACATCTCAAAGAAAATATCATTTCAAATTTATCAATAATGGTTGACAATGCGTCATCTCATGAAAGCAAAATAGTTATAATATGACTGCCACAAATACGACTTCAATCTTGTATTAAAAACAAAAGAGAGCCATAATTTGCTTTTATTTATCATCAGTGTAACTCGGATATAAGAGACCCGGATATAAGAGAGATTTTCTCTGGTCCTAAATTAGAGCCATACTTACCTAAACAAAATCGACCAAACCCGGATATAAGAGTAACCGGGATATAAGAGTCGTCTTCTCCGGTCCCGACAACTCTCTTATATCCGGGTTACACTGTATTGTGAAAAAATCTGTAATGATTGAGCCTTGTATTCAACTGGCTGTAGATGAATCGTATAAACGATAATATATATATATATATATATATATATATATATATATATATATATATATATATATAATAGTTATACAGTATTGAAAAACAAAAGCTATTGAATCCCTGGGGGAAACGTATTTTATTGATGGTATATCTGACACATAATTTTAGATAATTTGGTTGCGCTGTTTGCATGGTCATCAGTTAGGGGATGAGTCCGAAATGAGATTTGCAGGTCGGGAACATTAGAATCAAGCAGACGCAGAAGTTTAAACATCTGGGAAGCGTCTTGACAGAGGACGGTAAGTGCGACACAGATCCATAGACGTATTGGGATGACCAGATACACATTCCAATATCTGGGCAGAATATTGCGTGACAAGAGGATTTCTTTAGTATCAAAAAAAGAATACTCAGTTGTTACGTGACATCTGTCCTTCTTTACGGCAGAGAATGTTGGGCAATTTCCTCAAAGATGAAGAGGAGACTCGAGGTGATGGAGATGTAGTTCTACAGAAGGATGCTAAAGATATTATGGACCGAGCGTGTGAGCAACGATGAGGTCTTAGATTAGTTGCAAACAAGGAGGAGACTTATATTTAACATCAAGAGGAGGCAGCTGAAGTTTCTGGGACACATAATGAGGAAGGAGGGTCTAGAGAATCTGATACTCACTAGTCGAATAGAGATAAAGAGAGACAAGGGAAAACAACGCGTGATATATCGAGCGGGCTTGAGGAAGTGGATGTCATAACGTGCTCTGGGGAAGGAAGCAGAGGGAAGAAACTTGTTGAGAGCTGCAATGGATAGGAGGTAGTGAAGAGCTATGATCACCTACACCCTGAAAGGACATTGCACATAAAAAGAAAGTAAGAAAGAAAATTCCAAATTGGTATTCTTCTATTAATTTCTCATTCTTATCAACAGTCTATGTGTCATTTTCCAGATTTTTCAAGAATTAAAAATTGTCATACGTTAAAGTTGGTTTTCAAGTTTCATGAAAACCAGCAGTTCGGACTAGATTAAAACTACATTTTTTTATTTTAAGGCATTTCTATCGTTATAATAACGATAGAAATGCCTTAAAATAAAAATAAAAACCCAGATATGAATCTTTCACTGAGGTAAAAATATTCTTTTACAAGACGTTCTGGCGTATTTACTTGTTGATGAGAGATCTTTTTTCAAGAGCCAGCTGTAATCAGCCATCATGTGAGAATCCTAGCGGCCTTCCTACCGAACCTCCATAATTTTGTTATTTCTACCCTTGTTCATCACTTACATCACCTAAATCAGTCGTTCTAAAATCGTGCGTCTGAGCGCCCTGGTGCGCCATGGAAGATGGCTAGGTGCGGCTTGGCATTCCAGAGAAATATGTGTCCAGATATAAGAAATAAATATATTTCCTTTATTATATTGCGGTACCCGTCTCGTTACTGATAGCCCTCGAGGAAAACTTCAATGATAGGAAGTTTTTGTTTTGCTGTATTGAACTGGTAAGAGTTGCTGGTTGGTTCTCCATGCCTAGTTCGAGAAAGTTGATTACTAAAAGATTTATTATGTAACATAAAATGATGACGAGGATTAGGATTGTTTATTTAAAAGTTGTCTTATTTATACTTTCATAGTAATTTATCATTTACTAGCAGTATAACCCGCCTTTGCCCGGGCCTTTCATTACTGGGAATTTTTGTCGTTCAATTGGAGCAGTTTAAGTTTAAAGTCAGACCACACGAAAATCAATATTAGTAACAACATTTGGGTGCAACTGAGGCACGTCCCCAAATGGCAGGTTAACAGTTTGAAGGGGGTGTGTGGAAAGGGAACTTTATAGTAATAAATATTATTATTGTAATAATTTAAACTATTTATTTTTATTAAAGTTCATATGAAGATATATGTCCAAAAACAGATGGTAAATAGTAAAACGTTACTGAGAGTTATAATGGACAGGAAGTAGTGAAGAACCATTGTTGTAAACAATTTGGACTCAAAACCGTCACTGAAGGATTATCTATCAAACAAAAAAATTTCATCAAAATCGGATGTAAACTGTTGGAATGCATAAACAACATCAGATCACACACATACATACACACACACATTTTTAAATTATAGATATAGATAATTTATTACTGATTTTTTTTTATAAGCAAGTGTGATAAATTAGTTACTTTATCATTAACACGACAATCGGGATTACTTATTCTATGCAGTTGGTGAACTGCAATATCATTTCTGAATTAAAAATGTGAAGCATTTTAGTCTGCGCTAAACCAATCTATTTTTTTTTATTCAAAGAAAACATTTACAATCTGACTCAGCAACTGAACAGATTTTTGCCAACCAACAATTAGATAATATTCAAGCATGTCTTTCAGATTTTCTAGGGAATTTCATGATGAAACTTTAGAATGATTTAAATTAGAGACGCTTAGTAGAGCAGGCTGTCGCAGAAAATCATTTAATTATAAAAGCAGTTCAATTAGCATAACTACATTTTTGTTTCGTTTTTTTTTAAATGCTTTTAGCTTCAGTGAGGTTCTTGTTTAGTGAACCCACATATATCAAAATATTATAGTATTTTTTAAATTCAAATATGGCTTCTTTCCTCGGAAATTTGTACAGCTGTCAACCAAGCATGCGCCAGTTTGGCTCTAACAGGCGTTAAAAGTGGAAGTGTTGTGCATACTACTTATTTTCAGATAAATACACCTATACAAAATGGATAAGTTTCTTAAAAAGAAGCGTGATATTGAAGAATTCAATTCTGGAAGTGAGAAAATTATAAGTGCAAATAATAGAGAAAAACCGCATGTTACTCGCAAATACCATGAAAGCTATGTAAGCTTTGGTTTTACTTGGATCGAAAGTGAAGATAAGGATTTGCAGCTATGTTTAGTATGTAGATTTAAAATGGCAAATGAATCATTGCTTCCTCATAAATTGAGTAAACATTTAAAAACCAAACATTCTCACTTACAAAATAAATTTACAAGTTATTTCAAGAGATTGTCCGAACAGCAAACAAGCTGCAAATTCTTTTAAAAGTATAATGACTGTTTGTGAGAAAGCTCAAATCGCTTCTTCTCGAATCTCCGAACTGATAGCACAAAATATTTAAGTTCATACTTTAGGTGAGTCATTTATTTTGCCTGCAAGCAAAAAAATGTCATGACGATGCTGGAAAATGAAGCAGCAATGAAAATAGCAAGATTTCTCTGTCCAACGATACACTTCACAGGCGTATTGTAGAAATATCTTCTCATATAAATTATATACAGTAATAAACTTTAGTATTGAAATTTTGTATTGGAATTGATGAGTCAACAGACATTACCGGAAAGGCACAATTATTAGCATTTATTTGTTTTATTAATGAAGACCAAATAGTAAATCAGTTTATTTTTAGCAAAGGATTAAGTGTGACTACAAAAAAGTGAGGACGTTTTTAACATTCTGAATAACTATCTTGATAAATGGCAGTTATTATGGAAGTCGTGTGTAGGCATTTGGATAGAACACAAAATGAGAATGTTATCGTAACTCACTGATTTCTTCATAAGGAGGCCTTGATGCCAAAAAACATTGGGAGAAAAATTAAGAGAAGTTTTAGATGAAGTTGTTCAGATGGCAAATTTTATTATAACAAGACTTGTCAAATCGCATGTATTCGAACACTTAGTATCGAAATTGATTCTCAACACAGACGGTTGTTTTTACACACCGAGGTAAGGTGGCTGTCACCGGGGGGGGGGAGTACTTACTTGTGTACACGAGTTACGACAAGAACTTATTGCGTTTTTGAAGAGATGAAACAATTACCTTATTGTGACTTCCTTCAGTGCGTATTTTGGATTGTCAGGTTACAGTATTTAACCGACATATTTCAGCAGTTTAATATTTCGAATTCGAGCATTCAAGGGAAAGAAGAACATATTCTCACATCGACTGACAGAATGAAAGAATTTCAGAGAAAACAACAGATTTCGAAAAGAGAATCTATTGAAGGTAGTTTGGAAACGTTTCCATTAGTAAGTAACACTTGCATAAATAAAATACTTCCAATAATTGTTGAACATTTAACAAGTCTGGAGGAAAAACCGAGTTCTTATTTTCCAACACATAACACAGAACAATACGATTGGATTAGAAACCCATTCATGGAAACCAAGTGATTTTGGTTTAACATTAACTGAACAAGAACTGATTAAACAATGAATTGTCTCAAAGATTTTTGGACTTCTATAAAAGAAGAATATGTGTCAATATCGAATAAGGCTCTGACCATTTTACTACAGTTTGCAACATCATATTTATGTGAATTAGGCTTTTCTGCTCTCACCATAATTAGTGTTAAAAAAGAGAGGAACTTTTTAATGCATTGAGGCAGACATTTTTATCTACGAAATATAGGCACAAACATTGAAGAAATAACTAATACCCATCAGGCTCATGTTTCTCATAAACACAAGAATGAATAGGCTTCAGGTATTTTTCATTTTATATTTTTTTATTGCATTATTTTCTTCTGCAATATTTGACTTCATTATAACATATTTTTCCGAAAATTGTATATAGTGCGCCTACAATTATTGGTAGGATTTCAAGTGCTCCCCGATATCAAAAATTTCGACTACCACTGACGTAGATTACTAGCACATTGGTCAAGATGATTATTTAAAAAATACATTTTTACGCTCGTATTGTAACCTAACTCTATGTAATCCCTTACAAATTTGTTTACGATATTTTTGTAGTTATCTGATCTATAATTGCTTAAAAAGTTTTCTATCAATTTCAAAAATGGGAACCATGGATTTTTTCGTGTTCATTCATGACATTAAGAAAATTGGAATCTATGAAATGTACGACCACTGTTCAGGACTTGTTTGAATGTGTTGGGTATTGTTCGGAAAAAAAAAGTGATTTGTCATAGAATAGAAGAGCAAGCATTAAAACAGATGAGTTCAGAACATTTACTGGAAAAATGTGGGTATCTTTAAACTTTTAGAGAAAAACTTAAAAGAAGAACACCCAGATAGATACCGTGTCTTTTCATTGAATTCTGCAACTAGAAAGTATTTGTAAAGCTATAATGGACCTAAAGCATGTGGTAGATCCTGCATCATAGTGAACACAATCAGAACAAGGGCGCTTAACCATCGAGAATTTAAATCTTTGCTTAAGGACATGGAGGTAGAGTACAGAGATGTGATTTACCAAAACAGTGTTTGGTAGTTGGGTCTGAGCCTAAATCCTAAAACGGGTTTAGGAAATAAAGAATGAAATCCTCTTCTTTCTCGGCAGAAAGGGGATTTCATGTAATTTTGTGACCAAAATGGGATGTGAGGAATGAAAATATGAGTGGATGTTTGCAACTGATATTTTTCAGAAATGAAATGAATTGAAAATGGCGTTGCAAGGTATGGGGCTCTTCGTACATGCATGTGGGCTGATTCAAAACAAAAATATGTCTAACAAACAGATGAGCGCGATGTTATCATTTCTGTTTTTTAGTAAAACAGAAAGTGCCTGTAACTGTTTCTTCCAAGATTAGGGATCATTTTCTGAGTTTGGAGGATGAGGTCACAAGTGAATATCAGTATTTCAAGAAAATTAAACCTGAATTCAATTTGTTATCTTATACTTTCACTGCTGATATTGATACAGTACTTGAGGGATGCAGTTTGAACTAAGTGGCTTGCAGTCAAATCACACGCTGAAAGAAATGTTTAATTCTGTGACATAGACAGAATTTTACAAATCCCTATCTACCAGCAAATTTCCATGTGTTAAGAAATTTGCTGGGAAAATGGTTTTTATTTTTCGATGCACATGTATTTGTGAGCAAATTTCTTGCATTAAAAGCAACAAGTGCAAAAATAGATCCTATGTGAGTGACAAAAAGTTGCAGGCAGTGATAAGGACCTCAACAAACAAACTCGCTCCTGATTTCAAAATAATTGTAAAAAAGTATGAGCGTTTACATTTGTGTCATTAAATTACATTTTCCGTGTAACAAGATTATTTTAGGTTTATTTTTTATTATTATTATACAATTTACAATTCGCATTAAGTGAAATGTAATGTAAACTAATGAATATATATTTTAGAAGGTGCAGCCCTCCGCTAACCACGACCCTCTCGAAGTGGCCCTCAAGCCAAAACAATTGCCAACGACTAGTATATGGCGACGTGACGTGTAGCAGATATTGGGCGCGAGTAATGTACTTGAAAAAAAAAATCAATATATATATATATATATATATATATATATATATATATATATATATATATATATATATATGTATGTAATAATAAAGCAAAAAAACCGTTGATGGAACCAGCGGACAACTTGCCAATACCTAACTTATTTAGATAAAGTCTCGAAGAAAAAAAAACGAAAATACTGAACAAAAACAAAAAATAAAATGGGCTAAAGGCATACGAGCCTACTCAGTAAAGTGCTCGAAGCTTAGATAGACTAGACAGAGCAAAATAATAATAAAAAACAACAACAACTCTGAACAACATTCAATCCTACGAAAGGATGACCATAGTCATAAGCCGAGTTTTATGCTCACGTCATCTTCAACGACGACTTGAATGCCAAAGATGTGAAGATCGCGTTAAACTCGGGTTACAACTAGGGCCATAATTTCCTAGGATTTGACGTTATACACACACAGACATATATATGTATATGTATGAATATATATGTATATGTATATATATGTATATATATGTATATATATATATATATGTATATATATGTAAATATATATGTATATATATATGTATATATATTTATGTATATATATGTAGATATATCTATGTATATATATGTATATATATCTATGTATTTATATGTATATATGTGTATATATATGTATATCGCGTTAAACTCGCGTTACAAATAGGGCCATCATTTCCTAGGATTTGACGTTATACACACACGCACATATATGTATATGTATATATATGTATATGAATATATATGTATATGTAAATATATATGTATATATAGCTATGTATTTATATGTATATATGTGTATATATATGTATATATATGTATATATATGTATATGTATATGTATGTATATGTATATATATGTATATAGAGGTATATATATATGTGTGTATATATATATATATATATATATATATATATATATATATATATATATATATATTATTGCTTGGTGAGAAACAAAAAAACACCAGTCTGCAAATTTCCAGAGAGACCATTGAAAGTAGAAGACAAACCCCTGTACTTTCACCTATCTTGGTAGCAAAGTCAATTACAGTTCAACTTTAGATGATGAAATCATGCATCGGATTGCTAAGGCTACCAGTGCCTTCGGCAAACTTCGCCCTCGATTGTGGATTGAGCGGGGTATTCGACTGGATACGAAAATTCGGGTGTTGTACTTGCTATCCTTTTGTATGGCTCACAATCGTGGACTCCATACAGGTACCACATACGCCAGCTAGATGTTTTCCATAAAAGCTGCGTGCAATCTGTGCTTCAAGATAGGACATCTAACGTAGACCTGTTTAAAAGGTGTAATATTGGAGGAACGAGACTTTTATCATACAGTCTCAGTTACGGTTGACTGGTCATGTCTGATGACAGGATACCCAAAATCCTAATGTACAGCCAATTAGATCAGGGCTACAGAAATGTAGGACGCCCATGGTTAAGATACAAAGACAAGCTGAAAAGCAACTTGTCAGCAGTCAATAGAACACTTGACACCCCTGAGCACTTAGTCTTGGAGCGGGTAGAATGGAGATCAATGTGTTTGAGTGGACGCTGAATCATCTTCAAGCGAGAGCAAAATCTAAAAGGTCAGCCAATCTAACAGCGATCACATCTCACAATCCTCACACTGGCTCCATATATGGGCTCCTTTGTAAATCAATAGCGGGACTTATATGCCACTTAAGATTATCGCACAAACGTTCATAACTGAATCATAAACTGGCAGATCCTCATACGGTTAAACCGACGGGAGAGTCCATTATATATATATATATATATATATATATATATATATATATATATATATATATATATATATATATGCCAACGGCTTCCCATACTTCATACTTCTCAAATTGACTCTCGCGTGGTCATGTGTGACGTCATGAGATGCGGTGCGATTTTCGCTTCTAGCGTCTTATGTGCACGTGTTTATCGTTGCTTAGAAATCATCTATATAAACATTGACAGACTATCATCCCTATCTTGTCCGTATATTGCCTAATATGTTGTAATTGACATCTTTGATAATGTCTTATGTAAGCCGAAAGCTTAGATTGTATTAAAAAAATATGGATCAATATCGTGAATTTCTTTCTTCGTTCAATGATAATGTTATTAAAATTATCAGACGTTATGAAAAGAATTTACATAAAATAAATAGACAACACTTATATTATTTAATGAAAACGTGTATGAATGAAAAGATGCTGCCTAAATGCACACAATTTAAATGTATGTATATATATATGTATGTATATATATGTATGTATATATATGTATGTATATACATATATATATATATATATATATATATATATATATAATGATATCACAAGACGGTTTTTTGTAGAAGTAGTAGTGTGTTAAAAATGTTGAAAATAAAATAAAAAGTGATTGTCAGTGATAAATACAAGCCGTAGACTATAGTAATACATTTTATTATCGGTTATTCCCTGACAAGACGATGAATGCTACTTAGATGCAAGCGGGTACTGCAAGCGAAAGTAACTGAAGGGAAAAATAAAGAACGGGTTTAAGAAGACAGAAAATGACAACTGACATTGTATTCAAATTTTTGAAGATCTTAGTTAACATGAAAGCAAAGAAGAGATTTCCGCCAGCGAAAACTGTAAGAGAATGAACGGTCAGTATAGAAATTACGGTTACAAATAAGCAATCTTAACAGTGAAATTATGAGACCTAGCTGCCAATCTAGTACTGTACGTCAATTCATGAAGTCGAGGTACTAAAGAGGAAAGCTCATTGTAACAAGTGCCGTTGAAAAAGTAACTGAACCAAATTCTGATTTGGAAATTGTCAAGAATCTTTAAATATATAGCAGAAACACCAGACCAGATATGGCAGCAATATTCGATGCACGGACGGACAGTAGCCTTATAAATTGGCAAAAAAAGGTTAAGATTATACATGGTGCGTAATAAATATTCATTGCCAATAATTTGTTTAGAAAAGAAATTACCACAGAATCTAAATTACCAATGATTTGATTATAGAAATTCATCAGAAATTGCTAAAGTATAAACTTTCATTGGAGAGGAAATACTTTATGTTTGTTTGTTTGTTTAGCGGCAGATCATCTCCTTATGGCTTATTTAATCAGGAAATTTAATATTCTTGGGAGAATTAGTCATTTATTTTACAACAATATAATGTTGATCATTTTTTTTTTACTATGAAAATGTACTGGGGGTATTTTAACGCAAGATTTTTTATACTCTCATACTGTTTTGACCCCAGTTTGGGGATTAACTATTTGCCCATAACTGGGACCCTAACAGGTGCTACTACGACGGGGTCAGGGGTCTATCTAAGAACAACAACAATTAAGAAATGTTTCCACCTTCCTCGAAACGTCCAAATTCAATTTAATTTTCTTACTGCCGGATGTGGTTTATTGTCAGGACAGAGACAAGCTTTACTGACTGCATAAGAAAATACAGGTATAAATTATTGGAATCATAGAGGCGATTTTAGAAAGCAGAAATGTACTTCTACATTAGAATGCTGAAAATACGATCGACGAGGCGTGGAAGCAAGAAGAAGGTCTTAACGGAAATGCAGATAAAAAGAATCCTTATACAGAAAAGTGTGGTTGAAATTTTGTAGGTCACATTGAAGGAGGGCTTGGAGAGTTTTGCATTCATAGGACATATTAAAGGCAAAAGAGACAGAGAACAATCGGAGGTTGTGGTGAGCCATGATCATTTACTTCTTGATTGATTTGTTTTCTGTGGCTTATCAACATTTTTGCAGCTTATGTAAAACCAGAAAGTAAGTTTAGATCGTAAGAATTTGTATTTTTTTTTTTAGATAATAATCATTTCGCAATACAAGACTTACTAATTGACCCATAGTTTGGTTGAAAGGGGGGGTCCTACCTTTCCCAAGTGTAGTTACCAGTAAGTGAAAATAAAGGACCTAATGGCATTTGGAACTCGACACTCTCACTAACAATTCTGAGCCATTATATTTTAGTCTACCCGCACGTCCAAGATGCAGAAAATATTTCCTGGAACTCGACACTCTCACTAACAATTCTGAGCCATTATATTTTAGTCTACCCGCACGTCCAAGATGCAGAAAATATTTCCAAAGCTGTTACCCATTTAGGTATTAAGCAGGCTGAACGTTGCTTAACGTCGGTGATCGTACGAGAATTAATTTTTTAACGAAATATGGCCGCTAGCCTCCCAAGAAGAGGGAGAGAGGAGGAGGAGAAAAGAAAAAGGAATAGGAGGAGGAGGAGGAGGGAGAAGAAGAAGAAAAAGAAGAAGAAAAGGAATAATAAGAAGATAGATCTTGATGTTTTTTTTTTTTAATCTGAAGTTGTACAGGTGAAGAAATATTTCAGTGGTTAGTCTGTAGCCAGTATCTCGTATTAAAGTTCGAATATTTTAAGCCGATTTCTTTTGCTGTGCCGAAAACTCTATGATACTGAGTCCAACAATGACTAATGCATTAAATCGATCAGGCCTCTCTGGAGAGACAACGATATCTCGATTTCTGCGTTATTTTTTTCCTCACGAAAAGTATTTGAATCGATTTCCTGATGTAGACACTGTGGCCAAATGTTATTGAATATTCAAGGAGTTATTAATATTATCTGCTCATTGTATTTCGATGTAATCAGAGACGTATTTGGATGCTGATGAAACATCAACAATAAGAACATATTCGAAACTTTCCTTCGGCTAATACACACACACACACATACACACACATACAGACACACGCAAACATATATTCACACAGATATAGTAGGCCGACAAAAGAAAGTCGAAAGAAAAGCGTGAACAATAAAATATAGTATATTATTATATAGTATATTATTATTATGTCTTTGAACGAAATAAAATCATGACGAGAAAAGATGTTAAAAGTTAGAATTGTAGGACACGCCTCAGTCCTTTCTCAATAAGAAATAAAATTAAATTTTAGGCGGAATTTTATTTTAACTTTTTTCGTGTTATAGTTTGTTGATGGCGTGTTGCGGAAACTGTTCATTGAGTATGCTTAAATTCCTATTTAAAACTAGAATTACGGAATTAGTCTTTAAAATAATATATATATATATATATATATATATATATATATATATATATATATATATATATATATATATATCTGTCTGAATACCAGATAAAACAGTAGATACTTTATTCATTTTAATATCTTTCTTCACCTTTCTCTCTCCCCTCTCTCTCTCTCGCTATATATATATATATATATATATGTATATATGTATATATATATATATATATATACATATACATATATATATATATATACATATATATATATATATATATATATATATATGTATATATATATATGTATATGTATATATATACCATATATATATACCATATATAGATATATACACCATATATATATATATATATATATATATATATATATATATATATGGTATATATATATGGTATATATATATATATATATATATATATATATATGGTATATATATTTATGGTATATATATATATGGTATATATATATATGTATACATATATATGTTGTATATATATATATATATGGTATATATATATATATATGTATATATATAATCTACAAGCAAGACTGAAGAGACAAGGAAAATATCTACATGTGTGTGTGTATATATATATATATATATATATATATATATATATATACTTACACACACTTGAATTTTTGACGGACTGATCCACCTGCAAAACCTTGGAGTCGGGATGCTGAAGATAACATCAATCAGTTACAAATTTTTACTCACTTTATATCATTTTTTTTATTTTATGATATTCCATAAAAACATTTAAAAACTAAACACAAATGCAATCATGTTTCGATATGTATTAATACATCTTATCGGGCGGTAATAATGATATTTACTAACGCCCGATTAGATGACTTAATATGCTAAAATAAGATCTTGAAATATCCTAAAATAAAAAAGTATATATATATATATATGTATGTGTGTGTGTGTGTGTGTGTGTAGGGTGGCAATAAAGTCACTATACAGCTACTTACAATAAAAATTAACACAAAGCAATTAATCAATTTATTATTAAAATGGTTCTGGTAATTCCGGTTATTAACAATAAAATGCTATGGTAAACAATAATAATTTAATTATTGATATGTTCGAACTGCAAATCACCTGTTTCAATGATTTGTGTATTTATTAGAAGTAACTGCATAGTGACTTTATTACCATCCATAATTTAAATTTTAATAAAAATATCTGGTTAACGCAATGCTGGAGCAGTCCATATATTATACGGGGATTACCGGTTAAAATAAAAAAAATTGTATTTACGATAAACTGTATTTTAAAAAGAAATATAGTGAAATAAACGTACCTATATATATATATATATATATATATATATATATATATATATATATATATATATATATATATATATATATATATATATATATATATATATATATATATATATATATATATTTATATATATATATATATATATATATATATATATATATATATATGTGTGCGTGTGAAAAATATTATTTAAAATAGACTCTATTTATATTTTATATCTAACGTAAACGTGGATTATTATTTTTTTTTAATATTGCATTACAATAACCGGACCTAGAACTATAAAAAATATTTTGTATTTAAGAAAGACAGGATTTATGTTTTATATTCAGAACAAACGGGAATTAAAAGTTTTATTTTATATTTAAAATAAACGGGAAATAATTGTTGTTTTAAAAATTGTATTAAGATAAACGGACGTAAAACTAAAATAAATAAAAAACACTATATTATTGACACCAGTACTCAATAAGCATTATATATATATATATATATATATATATATATATATATATATATATATGTGTGTGTGTATATATATATATATATGTGTGTATATATATATATATATATATATATATATATATATATATATATATATATATATATATATATATATAATCGATTCTCCCGTCGAATTCGACGTATGATAGTCAAGCAGATCAGTTTCTAGGAAAACGACAGCTCGACGGCAGCTCATGAGATTTGATTATAGTGGTGAAAGTTTCGTGCAGGACCATCCACATTTTTTGAAACGCCGAATACAAAGACGTGGTACACTACGGGCCACAGGGGTCATAAAAAAACCCTCCGCAAGTTTTGAATTCAGATTTGTCCTTCTAGACGAGTTGCCATCCAAGGCTATAGAACCCAGTCTGTCCTGCAATTTACCCATGGCTAGAGGGAGAAGAAGAGTATTAACACTTTTCCCAAGGCTGTTAGCACGGAAGTGAATGTTAGGGATTCGACTGGAATTCGAACTCGGCTCTCCGATTTCTTAATCCAATCCAATGTGAATTGATTGGACGGTTTTTGAAATATTAGAAAAAAAGTTATCTCGATAATAATTTGGCACGCTGTGTGTGTGTGTGTGTGTGTGTGTGTGTGTATATATATGTATTTTTTATTTCAATAATGAATATGCTTGTAAAACGCGTAAACCTGAGAAATAAGTTATTCCAAAAAATTTCGGTTGAAGATGGAACAGAGCTTAGTAGTTTAATTCAATTTAATTCAAATAATTATATTGATGTTTTCGGGTCTTGTTTTGAAACATGAGAACTCTTATGTAGCGTGTTGGAACCATATTTTTAAATAAATAATTATATATATATATATATATATATATATATATATATATATATATATATATATGTACTTCTATTCGATGCTTGGGTACACATCATCAGTTATGTTTCTAGCCGAGGTTCATTAGGTCGTTTCGGGTTTTATACATCATACCCTCTCTCCACGGTGACCTAGCCGATACTGATCGGGTATTGACTTAGTGTACCTTTCGTTAGCTACATGTTTTTTCATATATATATATATGTAATCGAGAAAAATTCATAAAAGGAAATGTAACATTCAACGTTTGAATTAAAAAAATGTCGGATTAAAAATAAATCCTTCAATTCTCTCTCTGTGTCTCTGTCTGTCTCTCCCCCCATCTTTCTCTCTCTCTCTGTGTCTCTCTCTCTCTCTATCTATCTATCTATCTATCTATCTATCTATCTATCTATCTATCTCTCTCTCTCTCTCTCTATATATATATATATATATATATATATATATATTTGCTTTATGTGAGGAGGTTGCCTAGGAGATGTTTTTACAGATTCCAATTCACAATATATTCTACATTTTTTTCCTTGATTCCCTCTATTCTAGCGTTTTCAAAGATCCGAGCGCTGGCCAAAAGTGGTTGTTTCGCTATAACTCTCTTTAGTTTACGTTCATCTGTAGGAAGAACGTTCTTAAAGGCTTTTCCTTTACTTGGCGTTTTCCAGTTAGCTGCATATATATATATATATATATATATATATATATATATATATATATATATATATATATATATATATATGCAGGATTCAATGAGTAAATCGTTGTCATTTTATATTTTTAATTTGGCACATGTGTGTTGTCTTGTATTTGATTTTTTCGACTGCACAATTTAGTAAAGTCAGTTGGGCACCGTCCGTGAGAAAAATAGCGCCATAACGCAATTCGCACTGCCATACGTTTGGAATCGACTTGCTTGGCACCAGCACCGGAAGCTCTAATACGAACAATTCGGTGTTTTTGGTTGTCAATCTGATGGCAGTGCAGAGGATTTGGAATGAGTTGGATGATATATCCAGTCAACGTCATGATTGGGGTGATAACTAGTGATGGCGACGTTATGTCGCTATACATCTTCCCAACGGGCCTCAGACTTAACACGGAAACCTACATCAAGTGCCTTGAAGTGGTAGTACTGCCTTGGGTCTGCAAATAGCACTCTGCACCATGTCACACAAGCAGGAGAACACAGTTATGGCTGTCACTCAAATTCTACGATCACATCACTCCTTACATCTGGACACCTAAATACCCCGACTGGAAGCCTATTGATTATTATGTGTGGGGCCTAGTTGATCTAGAGTCCGATAGAACTCCTTGTAACATCAAAGATGAACTGAGAGCAAGGATTATGACAGCATTCACCAACAAGGAAACCGTTCAGAAGAGATGCAGGCAATTTCGTAGTCGTCTCTAGATCGTAGTTGAAGCCAATAGCGATTTTGTTAAATAAATTTACCATTTAGTATTTCAAGATATTTTTGTGCAATTTTGGCACAAACCACATATGTCTTCGTATTAGCAAGCTTACATTGTCTAACAGGTATGGAAGTGTGTTCAAAATAAAGTCATTGTATCCAACTCCCGTAAGACGTGCTGGGAGAACATATGGACCTACCAGACAGTCAATTACAATTTCAGCCGACACATTAATTTTAAACTGATGCTGGTGTCTAGTCTCTATTGTACCATTGGGAATCCGATCCGCCCACAAATGTTGAGTAAATTTGCTAATGTATCGCTTCCAAATGTTGTCTCATCCATAATCAAGACTGAGAAGACAAAGAAAAGATCGGCAGTTTGTGCATTAAACCAACCGCAAAAGTTCTCTCATAGTGGGGGATCAGAAGTCGAAAGACCCTGCATACATTGCAAATCATACGGATACAGGAGATACTCTTGAATATACTTCATGCAATACTATGAGATGTACGATATGCTAGATGCTCAATGTGAGCTGCTATTTGGATGCGACAGCTTGCAGAATGTGTTCTACGTGGCCAGGCGTACTAGCGAATCTCGGGATTTCTAGATTCATAGTTTGTGGTGCCATAGATCCTGTCTCAGCAAAGCGACGATAAACAGCAGCAAAGGTTGGATGACTTGACTGCCTTCGGTCTGCATCGCAATCTGGTACAGCCGTGCAGCCTTGCGTCCATTGCCATTCGCGGGGCTCTATATAAAAATCCCGTTTGCGTGCTCACGACATGAATATCCTGCTATTGTTAAACGAAACACTTTTCAGTCAACTAACTACTACACTCGTTAAACGTTGAAGACAACTCGCCGCAAATATATACGAATGACAAATGTAACCTCGTCGACATAGCAGCACAGTTCAATCTACCGCAAAATTTCTTTAAACTAAGTCAAAAATGATTATTTTTGGACATATGTTTATTTGGATTTTTGTCCGTGTTTTGGCGTGAGGAACTCGCTTCCAATGTTTGTAAAAGTATTTTTAATACACACACATATACTATATATAAATAAATATATATATATATATATATATATATATATATATATATATATATATATATATATATATTAATATACCACCAATTATATATATATATATATATATATATATATATATATATATATATATATATATATATATATATATATGAGTATTCTAAGTTTTTCTTTTGTTTTTATTCATGTTGTCCTTTTACAGATATACTCTATCCTAAATATATATATATATATATATATATATATATATATATATATATATATATATATATATATCAAGTGGACATTGAATTCTTCACCCAGCTTTTTGGTGTCATTATTAAAGGCAGAGAGAAAATTACCGTGTTGATACATATTATATTTCGAGTAATATGTGATTGGCTTGAGTAACGTTTCAGGGGCCGAAACTAAATTAGTTCTCAACTCAGCGTTTTAACTCTCAGATGAACGCACCAATTTTGTATTTGAAAATGATGAAGGCTACAATATTCATCTTGAAATAAATAACACCCTGATGATGACATTGTGCTAATGTCAAAAGTACTCAGAAAAAATAATACGTGTCAACACGGTAATTTTCTCTTTTATTTAATAATGAAACCAAAAATATTGTCCGTGAATATGAACGTATCCAGCTGAAAATAAGGAGACAAAACTTGAGTAAATTATTCAATGATACATGTCTCAATAAAAAAAAATGCTGTCAATATATATATATATATATATATATATATATATATATATATATATATATATTTGTGTGTGTGCGTGTGCGTGTGTACAGGGTTATTAAAAAGGAGGAGATTTTGAAAATTTAATAAAACAAATGCTAAGAGACAGAAACACATTCAATACATTACTGGATAGGTAAGATTCAATACTTATTATTTGATGGCTACACTTCGAAAAGTTGCAGTAGGGGAAACTAGTTTTGTGTGCTGTGGCCATTGTAAGGGTCGACAAAAATTCTAACAATTTACATTTATACAAATTCTGAACAAAATAACAACACAAATTATCATTTAAATGAAATAAGGTAAAAAACTTTGTTTTAAAAACTTCGATCCGTTTCCGATTTGCTAATGTATTGAATGCATTTCTGTCTCTTTGTGTTTGTTTTTATTAATTTTTCGAAATATGCCGTTTTTTTTTAAAATAACCGCATATATATATATATATATATATATATATATATATATATATATATATATATATATATACTGGGGTATGCATATATATATATATATATATACTGGGGTATGCATATATATATATATATATATATATATATATATATATATATATATATATATACTGGACCATGCATTTACTTCTTTGTCAACGTCGTTTTGGATGGCTGGAGTACAACAAATGTATGACAATCGTATAGCAAAAGGCATCATACGCGATGAACTGGCCACGAGACTTCATCCTGAAATGCTCTATTCACTATGTTTCAATGAACTATTAGTACACACACACACACATATATATATATATATATATAATTCTCAAAATGTGTGTGTGTCTATGTATGTGTGTGTATGTGTGTGAGGGGATGTTGTTTAGGCGTTTCCACAGTTTTCATCCGATTTCGAGGAAAAAATTTTGTTTAATAGATAATTCTTCAGTGCCGTTTTTGACTTCAAATTGCACATTCCCCTTCTCTTGGCCAAGGGTCAATCTCTCTCAAGCGATAATACCTTTTACGTTTCATGAAGCCTACTACTACAGTTTGAAGGCGTTGCTTTCTTTGTCCTTTATAGCCGTTCCCAATTTATAATTTTTTTTTACGGTCCTCTTAGTTTTTGCATTGCAATCACCGTAGTAATAAGTAAGCTTGCTTTTTTATTACTCAACATTTATTTTCCCAAAATTTTCTAAAGTTATTCGAGCTTAGTGATCCCTGTAGCTTTATCACGTTCTCTACTGGTATTTGCCCACGTAATCCATTTGACAATTCATACTGGACTAAGATATGCCAACATAGAAAAGAACTTGCCTAGGTCGCAAAACTGATGCCGCCAGGTCCGCCACGCGAATCAGAGATAATGAATCGTCTTTAGAACGTTCAGTTTGCCTGTCAAATTCCTCTAGGAATGCTTCAGAGCTACTGAGTCCGAAGATCAACGCAGCCAACGGCTTTCCAGACGAGCATACCTGAACGCTTCTGCGCACGAGGCTGAGACCAGATTGAAAACGCAAAAACGGCCCTTTTCAGGATCATTGCCATTCAAATTGTTAACTCTACCATTTGGGGATGTGTCTCATTTGCACCTAATTGTTGTTACTAATATTGATTTTCGTGTGGGTTGAATTTAAATATTCCCAGTAATCGAAGACGGCTGATGAGGAGAGATTGTTCTTATCTGCAGTATTTATAATGGATATTTAAATTTATGCAGTTAGTACTCACTGATAAACGAATTTTTCTTAATTAGGACATTAATTGCAGCGATCCTGTTAACTGAATATACGGGCTTGTCTATCGTAATTGCGTTTACATGTTAAATTCGTGTAATTTTCATATTCTCACAAATTACTTGTAAATATGTGTTCCCCATATCAAGAAAGCTTAACAATGCCCTATGTTAAATGGAGAAGGGCTAAGTGGATGCTGCAAAATAGGTCTTTGATAATCCTTCGAATGGACGGAACAGGCTTGCCTTAATGATTAGCGATCGAAATATGTACTTTTATTTTAAAAAACAACAAAAAAAAACAACTTTATACATGGCCAGCGTACGAGTTATCACTTCAGGAAGTAAAATAGGTGACCAGGGTTCAAATTCCAGCCTGAGCTGTTGCATTTACTTTTACACATATATTTTTGAGAAAATAATTGATCCCTCTTGTCTGCGTCTGTCTGTTAAATACCATGTCAGACATGTCTCCGTAGATTTGCAGTCTAGGGAAAGGATTATTACAAGTCCAAGGCGTCGCAGAAAGCAGAGTGACACCGCTTCAATATATTTCTCAAGAAGCCATGAAAATACTTTTTTTTTTTAATCAAGTTCAGCCTAAACATGGTAGTAAAGTCACTAAGATACAAATGGTTACTGGGTGTGGAAGAATTAGAAAGCAGAAACATTTCAAAGGAGCGAAAACAAAAGAAGGGTAATCAAGAAAACAGGAGATAGCAACTGACATTACTATCACAGTTTTTGAAGATTAAAGTTGACTACGAAGTATGAAACCGGAAGAGAGTTCCACAAGCCAAAAGTGCGAGAAGAGAAACTAATAGAGCTTATGATTCCATCTAGCCAACTCAACTATAAATTGGCGAGACCTCGTCGCCAGTCTAATGGTACGCTTAAATTCACAAAGTCTAGGTGCCATATCGAAGAGTGATATTTTATTTTATTTGTTTGTTTGTTTGTTTAGGTTTTATGGCATATCAACCACTGTGGGTAATTTAATGCCAAATCCAGTTTATATATATATATGCCAAATATATCAATTTTAAATACCTATTTTGTATGGAACATTTTTAGCAACTAGAGCTTATTTGCTTGTACACTGCAAAATAATCCTAGGTATTTTTGTTTAAGTCAAGAATTTCCATTTGATAAGGACATTTTATTTGCAAAATGGTAAAAGGTAGGATATGTTGTTTACACATCAGTCTACATCTTTGATAAGAGACCAATTCCTATTAGAAAATCCAATATAATTTTTGGTTCAGTTTTTGCAAATAATTTCATGTTCTTGATTGATTGATTAATTGTTTTGTTTAACGGCATCTCAAACTTAGTTGTCACTTTATGCCGAAAATGATTTTGAGTGACTTTAAAAGTCAAAAACGTATATCTGGCAACATTATGGTTTCAAAAACGTATAGCTGGCAACATTATTGTTTCAAAAACGCATAGCTGGCAATATTATTGTTTCAAAAACGTATAGCAGGCAACCTTATTTTTTACAAAAAACATATAGCTGGCAACATTATGGTTTCAAAAACCTATAGCTGGCAACATTATTGTTTAAAGAAACGTATAGCTGGCAACATTATTGTATCAAAAACTTATAGCTGTCATGATTATTGTTTCAAAAACCTACAGCTGGCAACATTATTGTTTCAAAAACGTATAGCTGGCAAAATTATTGTTTCAAAAACGTACAGCTGGCAAAATTATTTTTTACAAAAAACGTATAGCTGGCAACATTATGGTTTCAAAAACGTATAGCTGGCAACATTATTGTTTTAAAACGCATAGCTGTCAACATTATTATTTCAAAAATGTATAGCTGGCAACATTATTGTTTCAAAAACGCATAGCTGGCAACATTATGGTTCCAAAAACAGATAGCTGGCAACATTGTTTCAAAAACGTAAGGCTGGCAACATTATTTTTCCGAAAACATTATCTGAGTCCTTGCTGTTGGATGTAGTTTATCGCCGTACCCAGGACGAGGATGTAGTTTATCGCCATACCCAGGACGCGGATAGTTTACCGTCATACCCAGGACGCGGATGTAGTTTATACTCATACCCAGGACGTTATTTTATTTTAGCGATATTGTAAGGTATTTACAGAAATGTGGCACAAGGCCAAAATAGGGCAATGGGGGAAAAGGATGGTCCTCTGCTGTCTTAACATTAATCTTATCTAGCTGCTATCACTGACTCAAACATACCATTATATTCCTTATAGCAAAACAACGCATTCTTACCATAGATCATCCATAATGCCTGAATGTTTTTATGAATATCCTAACTAATCCACATATGTACAATTCATATCTGCGTGGGGAGGGAAATAAAATAACAATTTTAAAAATCTAAACCCCCAAACCGAAAAGGTCATTCGCTCTGTTGTCATGAAAGTATTTATCGAAAAGGCACATGGAGGCGGTGGGAAAAGTGATTGAAGGCGATATTATAAAACTTAAATTCTTTTGCCATGCATTATTTTAGTTTAAGAGAAAGACACACAGTTGGATATATGTGTCCTAAATCTTTATTTACATATATATTGTTATATTCCGTGCTAATAGGAATATATACTTGACTAACACGGTGGATAAAATAAGTAAAGATTTATTGTAAAAACCAGTACAATAAGAATAAAGGTAACAGTTATACACAAGGTTGTCACAAATCAATTCAGTAGTGAGTGCTACTATTGGAAGGTCGGTAGTTCTCGCGTAAGTCTGAGTCGTACTCAACAGATCCCAGATAGTAATATTTACCAACCTCCCCACGCGGTAGGAAGTAGCACAAGGCCGAATTTAATGGGGGGGGGGCAATCCGAGACCATAGGCTCGGCCAAATTTCCCCGTAAACGGGTTGGGTCTGTCTACCTTCCCGGACGAGGCTATGCCAAAGAGCAGTCTGGTCCGGTTTCCTCTCTGCACGAAGGCAGAGTTCGACAGCTAGACCAATTACGACTGAAAAGTGAGTTCGATCCTGACTTCGTGCTCACATATTTTAGGTCTTGTGCCACATATAAGCGGCACTTAGAAAATCATTCGAGCACTTCGAAGTGGTTAGAAAGATTTTTCGATAGATCACTTATGAATGAAAAGTGAGTTTGATCCTCACTGAGTGTCCCCCAAACTTTCGGCCATGTACCACATCTGAGGTACGCTTAGAAAATCGACTTAACTAGTCTCGTCAGCCAGAGACATTCATATGGCGCAAAACCCATTCAGAAATAGCTAAACGGTCAGCTGTATCCGGTCTAAGAACACTGTTTATGGTCTCAGGCCACTGGTTAAAAGTAGCTTTGAGCGATTGAAGCCTATAGATCTTGGCGAAGATTATACTTCTTCGGAATTGTGGGCTCATGCTACTTAATCATAAACAATATCAGTCAGCCAGTTATGTGCCATGCGTGATACACGCGTAGGCAATCACGAATCTTTCAATATATAACTGACGAGGGAGATATTTTTTCCCGCAGTAGGTTGCCATTTCATTCTGCGGTAGACTAGTTGCCATCCAAGGTATTAGAATCCAGTCAGTCCTGCTATTTACTCATAGCTGAAGGGAGAAGAAAAGAGGATTCATAACTTTCGGAAGAGTATTAGCAAATTCAATCTCATTTGATATTCCGTCCCAGCGAACTAACTTATCGTAGCTTCACGCTTTTCTTTTGATATTCCGCCCCAGCGGACGAACTTATCGTATCTTCACGCTACTCTTTTGATATTCTTTCCCAGCGAACGAACTTATCGTAGCTTCACTCTGCTCTTTTGATATTCCGCCCCAGCGAACTAACTTATCGTAGCTTCACTCTACTCTTTTGATATTCCGCCCCAGCTAACGAACACTTTCTATGCGGCCATAAACATGTTCTTCGAATTTAATAATTCTCTGCGTCGTTTTGGATTATCTTATTTGCCGAAATTAAACTTTAGCATATTTTTATCTGAATTCCTCGTTCCTATCCTTGATCTGTGTCAGATCATTGTATTTTTTAATGCTTACGAGTATCGTCGTATATAGAAACCCAGCTCCCTGCAAGAAATCTAAAGATTATATTGAATCCATTGCTTGGTCAGCCGCTAAGAAAGTTGGTTCTCTATATCGCAAGGAACTATTTTTCCCGCCATGATATGTCTTACATATCTATAAGTCTACCATTTGTCTAGGGCTAGAATATGGCTGCCACATACGCTCCGGCGCCTCTGCTATTTACAATGAGCTTCTTAATAAATCCAAAGAATAATCAGCAATATTATTGGTTCTGATCTGGCGGCTCGGCTTAAGTCATTTTCCCACTACGGTAGGGTTGTCTCTCTCTGTCTTTTCTAGAAATACTTTCATTGTAATTGTAATTGTTTGGATGAACTCTACGCTGTGGTACCTAGACTTTTATCATTTAAGTGCATTAGTTGTCTGGCATCTAGATCTTATCAATTTACATTTGAACTCTCTAGATGTAGCCATAAGTATATGCTGACAGCTTATTTTCTCGCACTTCTTGCTT
>OZ010572.1:121792744-121810244 GCA_963932145.1 Acanthosepion lycidas
GTTTTTGTGTAGTCCATTACTTATTGTACACTTGGTTACTTTAATCCCTAATGCACGCAGATGTTCCTGCAGCTGTTCTCGGGTAACCTGTGGATTTTGTTGGATCTGACGTTCTAATATCCTTGCTGATCTTAGAGAAATCTTCCTCGGAGCACCTGTTCGTCTTTGGTTTTCGACGCTGTTATGAGTTTTAAACCTTGCAATGAACGAAGCAATTGTAGTAAAAGGAATATTCAGGTTGTTAGAAATCGTTCTGTAACTTTTGCCATCTTTCCAAAGAGACAAAATGTGTTGTTTTTGTGAAATAGTCAATTCTTTACCTTTAGGCACTATTAGAACCTTCTCGTAAGACTAGAAATTGCAGAATGCTCTGATAATGGCAAATAGCGTTAACTATAATTACTGATAACATTACTGGAACATTCTAGAATATACTTTTTTAAGAATTAATTGATTATTTTATTCTAATAATTGATTTGTACGAATGCTTTTTTCACCAGTTAGAATTTTTAAAAAAATGCATTAATTTATGTTAGAATAAGAATTAATTAAGTTTATTATTATTTTTTAATAGTATGTGTCTTTATACATAAAATGTGCTGAGATTTGTTTTATTTAAGGCTTTTACATTTATAAAAATACAATTTTTCAAGTGTACGAATATTTATTTCCCCCCCACTGTATATTGTCAGGAATGACTAAAAGCGCTAGAAACTATCATTATACAAAATGAACAGCACACATGAAATAAGATAACTTCACCACAAGAGATGATATCATGAAATGCATATAATATTTATGTCCCCACGTATTATACTAGTATTCAAAATTAACAAATTTAAGAAATAATTATACTCATTAAGTTACAATGGAGACTAACAGTTTAAATTGAATGTTAAATTAATATTATTGAAAGAAGAAAGATTCAAGAAATATAGAAAGTTACATATAGAAGTTATCAAGAGTTTGCAGGAAGTCATATAAATCGAGTGCCTCCAAAAATGTAGTGATTTTTTGGGGAAACTGTATTTATAATATAAAAGCAGGTAAAAAATAACGTAATCTATCAATAAGCATACAGTGTAAAAATATTCACATCATGTATAAATAAGGACATTATGTATCAACAATCAATCTCTAAAATCCTTTCAGCCATGTTAGGCTGATGCAGACGATTAATTTCTATTCGCGCAAATAATAAAGTTATTGTCGTTATAAATATTCCGATGGAATGGCTTGATTGGAAGAAGTCAGCATGAAACTGATATCATAAACGATCGTATTAAGACAAAGATTAAATAAAGTTTTGAAAATGTTAAATGATTATGCAGCAATGTGATTAAATAACAAAAGAAAGGAAACAAGCAAAAAAGAAAGAAAGACAACGTTTATTGAAATAATTCAGTGGCTTTGCAACTTAACGACAGCGTGAGATTACAGATCTCAGACAATCAAAGATTGTGAAAAGAAAACAATATCATGACTTAATTGGCGATAATTAGTTTATTTATTGAAAGAGGCGTTGATGTCAGATTCATTTCAACGAATCAGAAAAAAATGACAATTGATATAAAACAAAATTGTATAATGAGAGTATTTTTGCTTGGCACGAACATATGAATGTATGTATATATCTGATCTATATATATATATATATATATATATATATATATATATATATATATATATATATATATATGTGTGTGTGTGTGTGTATGTATACAGATGCACAGACACACACGCACGAACAAAGTCTCTGTTGGACTATTTCATTTCTTACGTGTGCAGATATGTATGTATGTTTGCATACATACATATTTGCAAACATATATATGCATATTCATGTATAGGTATATAAACATACATACATACATACATACATATATATATATATATATATATATATATATATATATATATGTATACATGTATGTGTGTATATATGTATGTGCGTATACTCACATATGCACACAAACACACACACACGCACGAACAAAGTTAAACACGTCTCTGTTCGACTATTTCATTTCTTACGTGTGCAGATATGTATGTATGTTTGCAAAGAGACGCACGTCTCTTTTGGTCCATTTCAATTCTTCTATGTGGAGATATATATATATGTATGTTTCCATACGTATACACACAGACCCAAACACAGACGTCTATTAGTCTATTCCAGTTCTTATGTGTACAGATATGTATGTATGTTTGCACACAGACACACACAAATGTATGCTGGTCCATTTCGCTTGGAAAGTGTGCAGATATGTATGTATGTATGTTTGCACATCGACACATGTCCTTCTTGATCCATTTCGGTTCTTTCATGTGTAGATATATATGCATGTTTGCATACAGACACACAGAGAAACAGAAGTCGGTTGGTCTATTTCAATTCCTATGTGTGCAGATAAGTATGCATGTTTCCACACAGACGTCTCTGTATGTACATATACATGTAGGCGGCACGGTGGAGTAATGGATAGCTTGGATTGAGGAATCGGATAGCCGAGTTCGAATTCCAGTCGAATTCATAACATTCACTTACGTGCTAATACCCTTGAGAAAGGTGTGAATCCTCTTCTTCTCCCTCCAGCTATGGGTAAATAGTAGGACAGACTGGGTTCTATAGCCTTGGATGGCAACTGGTCTAGGAGAAGAAAAACTCTGAATTCAAAACCTGCGGAGGGTCGTTTGGGAACCTTTTGGCACGTAGTGCACCAGGTCTCTGTAATCGGCCCTTCAAAAAGTGTGGATGGTCCTGCACGAAACCTTCACCACTATAATCAAATCTCATGTGTTATACATGCGGGTTTGGGGACCGCTTGTGAATTCCAAATTCCCATGAAACTCGAATATTGGAGCCGACTCAACCCATCCCGGGTGAATGCCGTTACAAGAACAAGAAGAGAACATGTATGTTTACACACAGTCCCACAGAAACACAAACATCTGCTGGTCGATTTCACTTTGTATGTATGCAAATATGTATGTATGGTTGCACACAGACACATTTCAGTTCTTATATATGTAGATATACATATATATTTGCATAATAATTTGGGCGCGTAGGCGAGTGGTTAGAACGTTCGCTTTGTGACCATGAGACCCGGGTCTCACCATGGTCGATTTGTCAAGAACGTGAATTCCTGATGTCATCGGTCTGTAGAGGGGGACGATCCCAACGGCACGCTTGGAATGTGCCAGAAAACCATGCCTTGTGAGTGAAATTAGGCAGACAGAACACTTGGGGCCGTCGATAGCACGAATTCACAGAGGTTTTGAGTGCGCTGGTATTGTTCAGATTGCTGATCATTCTAGATAATACGCGCGCACACACACACACTATATGTCTCTCTCTTTCTAAGGTCTTCCCAGCATAGTTGCAGTATAAACCACAGGTTGGCCCTATGATGTTGAACAAATGCAAATGTGCCTGAGCGAGAGCCTGCAATAGGGATTGGCTAGCCTCCCTAGTAGACAGGTATCCTCGAATGCGAGTGACCAACTAGTATTATTATATTTACATACAAACACACACAGGCACAAAAGTATGTTGGTCTATTTACCTTTTCATCTGTGCAGATATGAATGCATATTTGGACGCAGACACACGTTTCTGTTGGTGCATTTCGGTTCCTATATGTGCAGATATACATATATGTTTGCATTCAGACACACACAGGCACAAACACAAATATCTGTTGGTCCCTTTCACTTCTTATATGCGCAGATATGTATGCAGAAAGTAATGGAATCATGAAATATTACCATCTTTGTAATAAAACAATAAAAAGAAACCCTATCATCTTACACATTTTACATAGATACATGTCTTCGTAATGTGTGAACTGTATTTGTGAGTACATTTTTTGTATTTCTTTAAGCTTTAAGCTGAGCACATACAGACGATCAACATCGACATTAATATGATGCATGCGGTAACAAGTAAGACGCTTTCTCGTTTTGACATCCATTCGCATAATATCAGTTATGGTTTAGTTAAAGATGTTGAAACCATTGCTACCAGTAATCCCTTCCATGTGTATATCGGAACCTTTTCCAATCAAATCGAGGACTCTAACAACAGCTGGAATTATTGATGTCCTCATGTGCCATATTTATTAGACTTCTATTTCAAGATGCTTGTGTTTTGATAGTTTTTGAAGATATTAAAGATACATTACAATCAAGGACAGAAAAAAAAAACTTCTGTGTGTATTGTAAAGTCCCATAAAATTTTTACATTTTTTTTAAAACTCTGTAACCGCGTCTGATTGATGTTCAAGCCAGTTTCTTGCATCCCCTCACTCTCGTAAAATTTTTATATTCTTCAGTACAGATACTGGCTGACTCTGTCATACCGAGTTTTATATTCAGTGGAGATTAACAGCATACAACCTGATACAAGATGTTTAAATCTTGCTAGTGACTTGTTAGCAAGCATTGGTCCTGTGCAGCAAGAATAAAACCGGTTTCAAATTTTAACTCTGCACTACGTAACGACTAATTGCTAAGGAGTTTGTTTATATCAGTTTGTTTGGTACGGTCAGATTATTGACCATAAAGAGGCTTATCTTGCCATTGTTTCTGTATTCGTTATATTACATTTTTTTTTGTTTTCCTTTTTAATTTCTTTGGTGCTGCAGTAGGTGTATTTTGACTTATTTGCATTTCTTCATCATCCAATTGAATTTTTTTTTTGAAATTATTGGCTTTATTTATTACTGGATAAAGTTTCTTATTTCTTTCGAAATATTTGACACATATCATCATCCATTGTTCTATAGTTTCCAGGTACCTTTGAAGATCGATTGCTGTCGTATTGTAAAACAGTTCTAGTTGAACTAATCCTTTTCCTCCTTCAGAGCTGAGCACATACAGACGATCAACATCGGCATTAATATGATGCATGCGGTAGCAAGTAAGAAGCTTTCTCGTTTTGATATCTATTCGTTTAATGCCATCTATGGTTTAGTTAAGAATGTTGAAAGCATTGCACCACAGGACAGCCAAAGTGTTTATTGTTGATATTATGTTTTGTGAATTTTTCTCGGTGTTTAATAAGAGACTCATATGTCTGTATTACTCATTTTTTTTACTTTCTGCTTACGTTGCATTCCCTATCCTTCACTGACTCTTACTTATTTATAGAGTTCTTTTTCCATTTCTTTTATCTTTGTGACGACATCTAGACCGACTGAATGTGTATCTGTAATTATCACTTTCGTGAATTTCCCTTTTGCAAATTTATCTAATCCAAAATCGTTAAGGATGGCTTCACCGAAGCATTTTGCAATATTGAGGAAAACTTTCAATTCATTTTTGTCATTGGCAAAGAGTTTGGTATCATTCATGTGTATTAAACTCTTATTGTTTTTAATTTGTCTCCATAGGTATTACTGATTAGTTCATGCAAAAGGGGGAGTAATGACAGAAAGAACGGAAGGGGCGACAGGGAGTTCCCTTAAAAGATCCTTCCTCGGATATTCAGACAATTCGAAGTGACAGTACCTTTCGAGTGATTTACGCATAATGTGTTTATGCTATATGTAAAGAAATTTGCTGTCACTGAGAAGACTTTACATTTCCAGAGCCTTCATGATCCAACAGTGCGGCACGATATCAAAGGATTTACGGTAATCTAAGCTGTACTGATATTTCTAACTTTTCTCTTGCAATTTTCAGGATCATTTATTAGTAACTGATATCTTCAAACATAAACCTCGTCGACATAACTACTGTTTCAGGGTAAGATTGTTGTTTTAATCGAGAGAAAAAAGTAAGTACCTATAATTTTGGGTGTTTCACCTGTTTTTGCTAGGAGATATGTAATACGTTGTCATTTCCTGCGGATATCTGGTGGGAAGCTATGCGACGAGAAAGTGGTTGAAGCGGAGATGTGAGGACAGGATCTATAACGTCACAAATTCTTCTTTGGGTTATATCAAGAATATCGTTTCTAGACTTGATGCAGTCCAAATTCGTCTCCAACTCCTTGTGGGTGACGAATTATTTTCCTCCTTTCAAACTCTCCCATGGGTGGGAGGTGGCCAGCCTGCCGCTGTTCTAACCCTATTTCCATGAAAAGTTCTTTCACGAACTGCGTTCCTTCGTTCGACCAGGCCTAACATTCCCGGCTAGGTTCCGCCATGCCACTTACATTTTAGCAAACCACCGACATTCTCTCAGTATTCCATTGGAGAGAATTTAGTTTTCGTTGAACGGCTTATTCCCGCGTATCACTGCTCTGGATTTTTCACCGATTACTAAAATCTTAACCTGTTCAAGTCTAGCGTTAACCGTTATCTGTACCTCCTATCCGTATAAACTATCCCTTAACATAACCCTCTAACTCGAGTTGCTCCCGAGCCTTTTACAGGGTGAGCCATACTGTAATAGAAGCAAAAATAAAGTAGATGTGACAGCAATATTCAATGCAGCGGCGATTGGTAGATTTATAAATGTAAAAGAATTAAAAAATGTCTATCACGTAACAGTGAACCAATTATCTTAGCGTAGATAGCAATTGATTCAATATTTTGTGAAGTCGACACTCGTTTGACACTTTTGTAATGTCAACGAATACTCGTTGTCACTTTCGAAATGATCGTTGTAGTAGAGACTTTGTAATCGCAGATACAACTATAGTATGCAGTTGAACAATACTGGTGTCAAACTCCTTCGTATAATCTCGCACTATTAGTACTTGCTCGATAATACTCGCTCGAATAGTAGCCACTGAGTAGCAATCCATATAGAGAAAAAGTATAGTGAATAGAGTAGAGAATAGGGGTCCGTATAGCAATAGAGGATAGAGTAGAAATGCGATGAGTATAGTATAGAGAATAGACTAGGAATAGCGATCATTAGCCGTCACACTACTTCCTACTTATGCGTTTCCTTTATGGTCCCGTGGTCTACTTAATTCAATAATGGGATCGCCTCTGATTGCTGACTGGCGATCTATGTTCAAACTTAAGCGTCGTCAGCCATATTTTATTCTTATATAATACAATATAATTATTTACCCACTGCCCCACGCAGCAAGATGTGGCATAAGGCCGAATTTAAAGTGGGGTATCCGAGCCCGTAGGCTCGGGCAAAAATTCCCTATAGACCCACGTAAAAACGGAGTCAGTTTCCCGAGACGACACTCCGCCCCTAGGCAGAGCCTCGTCTGGGGGATATCCTCTGACATAAGCCAGGTAAGTATATAACACAATATAATCGTTCGCCTTCATGTCAGTGGAAAATATGAAACGAAGAAGGCGCAATGAGTTGCTCTTCAACTGTGCTAGAAGAAGGAAAAATAATTATCTACGATTATCTACCCTCATCCCCGGAGTCCAGAGACGAGAAAATGTCATATTTAAAAGTAATGAAACCGAAACAACACAAATTTAAAAATCAGCGATAATAGCTAATGATAGTCGAAAGTACTTAGACATTGAACTATCTATATTTAAACATTGACGGAAACCAGAAACTATGCTAGCCTCCTCATCACAGCAGAATATTCGAGAGTTTTACCCTTTTGTATATTCGGTTTTAAATTTTTGTATTTAGGATAAAGAGGTGGCAATCGGATGGCGCAAGGTCAGGGAAATAAAGTGGATGGCACAAAGTCTCCCACCCAAGTTGCTGTATGGTATCCCTGACTACTCGCGCGACATGCGGCCTGGCGTTGTCATGGAGGAAAAGCACACCTTTGCGATTCGCCAGTGCTGGCTCCTTCTGGCGCAATTGCCTGTGGCACACGTTTCAATTGCTGCGAGTATAGGTCTCCAGTGACCGTTTGGCCCGTTGGTAGCAGTTCATAATAAACCACTTGACGACCTGTCCACCAGACACAAAGGATAATCCTGCGTAGGTCCATAGGCGGTCTTGCGGTGTGAGGGACAGCATTCTGAGGAGACAACCAATGTCTGGAACGCTTGGGAGTTTCGTACAGAACCCACTTTTCATCACTGGTAAGCACTCGATTGAAAAAGGATGCGGTACGGTGGCGAGAAAGCAGCGATACACAGGCTGCCACTCGTTGTCCCTTGTGGATTTCCAACTGCGTTTGCGGAACCCACTTGCTCAGTTTGTACGTCTTACCTAGGCGGGGCAGGTGAAGTCTAACTGTTTCGTAGGAAACGTTGAACTGTCTTTCAAGTTCTCCACACGTTAGACTACTGTCCTATTCAATGGCCGCCTTCAGGACTCCGTCATTCAAGATCTGTGGTCGTCCACTGCGAGGCTCATCATGGAGAGACAAATCTCCCGACTTGAATTTTCGAAACCAATGCCTTGCAGTACGTTCATCCACAGCCCTATCCCCAAACGCTTGACATATGCGGCGACTTGATGGAGCTGCTGATAAGCCCACTTTGAAGTCGTAAAGCAAACAGGCCCGAACGAGATCTCTAGACACTTCCATCCTTCTCACACCTGTCCGACTTATAACTGATGATATTCAGTCACCCTCCCACGAGGCTGTCATGTGGCACAAGGCCGGTTTAACGTAGGCTCTCTGAGCCCGTGGACTCGGCCAAAAATATACCCATTGAACACGTATAAACGGGTTCAGGGCCGGTCTACCTCCCCGAAGGAGACTCCGCCCTTCGGCGTAGCCTCCTTCGGGTTCCTCCCGTCCGTAGGATGAGAGTATAACCGAGCAGTCGCTCAGAAAATACTGACTCGACTGACTTATAACTGATGGCCGGGCACGGTGCGCGTGTTTTTTATAACGTCTGATGTTCTTACTTCCGGCTGTCCGAATTTGAAAAAAATTGTTACACGCATTTCGTATATATTTTAACTTCATTCAATGACTAATCAAAAAAAGGATATAACTTTTTTGGTTACATTGTATACAAAATATACATACAAAAAGAAATATATGGATAGATAAAAATAGTAAATTTCAGACAAATTTATAATAATAAATAAATAAAATAACAAATTAAAAACCTTATTTACAAATAACCAAATATATTATCCTCCACAAAAACAAAACACTGAGAAGGTATGGTTTCCTCCTGAGTAGGTCTGGTTTCCTCCTACATGTAAAAAGGGCCTGGAGATTTTAACATTCACAGTTAAAACTAGAGAAGCAGACAGAAATAGCGTGTAACCTACAGAATTTTCTGTAAGCTAGGCGTAATAAAGAAAAAGAAAGATTGTCAAAAGTAAAATGTTTCTTAAAACAAGAAGCAGAAGTTCGTAGCGAGACATGATCGACCTAATCCTGAATGGATATGGCGTATAAAAAAAGAAATTCCAATTAAAAGAAAAATGCTTAATTAAAAAAAAAAAAATGAATAAAAACTACCATGGATGCATTACAACTAACACATTCAGATTCTTCATTGTCAGACGTTCAAAAGATTGTTTTATATCAGTACATGGTAATAATTAAAATAAACATAAATAATAATGAATTTATTGACTTGCCTCTTAATTATTGATTGACTACTTTCTGCTTAAACATGCTGATGTATCATTTAGTAAATGACAAGGCCTGCTTGGAAAAGAAGGGATGTCAACTTGAAAAATCAAATTAAAACAAGCGAAAAAATGAGGTTCGTTTGAAATTTGAAACGGATATTTCGGATTACGGCAATATGAAGTTAAAACATCAGTACTCGTATGATCACTGAAGTTAAGCAACGTCGAGCCTAGTTAGCACCTCGATGAGTGACAGCTTGGAAGTGAAAGATGCCCAGGCATTTTTAACCGCAGAGCCGAGTTCCAATTCCTGTTGGGTTCATTATCTTCATTTAAGTGCAAATATTCTTGGCAAAGTTATGAATCGGACTAATCCGCCCCAACAACAATGGTGTAATTACTAATACTTTTATCAATATAGTTTTATATAAATAAAACAAAGTGAAAACATATCTAGATTTATAGTTAAGCTAGCAGCATGGCCCGGCGTTGCCCGTGCTTGATTCAAAAATCGTACGACTCATACAGCAATCGCTATCACTTGACTATTGATATTTTTGCCCTTCCTTGCCTTTAAAGGAGTGCCCTTCTCCGTGCTGATGTTGTTACATGCCTTACTTCTTGCCTATCTCACACTGCGAATTTTTTTAAGCTCTATACTAAACATTAAATCTGTTACGAAAAAAGAACTAAACAAAATGAACACAAAACGATCAGCTTTAAAAAAGGACTCGTAACTGGAAAAACCGAATGAAAAAAAGAATGTTAACAACAAATACTTTTTCACACCCAACCCAATTCTGCGAAATCAAAATCAACGTTGAGTTTAAGCAAGCGAATGAACCAATTGGAGTAAAGTGCCATGCAGATTTAAATTTTTCCCACTTGTGACGAATTCAGCTATCGATTTTCTTTTGCATGCTAGCATACTAGTTAAAATTCGTGTCAGTCAGCTGTTGGCTCTCACGCTGGCCAATAGAATCTTCCTGCCTCTTCATGAGAGACAGCTATAGGCTCTCACTCTGGGCAGTAGAAAATGGCCGCAAACTACATGAAAATTGACGTAGAAGCATAAAAAAATCGATTATTTCCACTATCGGTGGGAGTTGGGAAATGCAATGTCGGTTTTAGCCTTCCCGCTAACTTGGAGCATGTGCATGTCAATTTTGGCGCAAATCTTTCGAAAACTGCTGCCGTCCATTCGTTACACACACATCCTGCTTTTCGCTTATTAGACATTAAATTAGGTCACTTAGCATCTTCCATAATTTTCCGAGATTTTTTTCAATTAGCCTGATGTGTATTATGAGTGTCTCTTCAAATTAACATTAAAAAAAAATAAAAACTAACATTTTTAATTTTGTTTATAAATAACTGCTACGAAATAAAATATTTACATCACCTTTGATAAAGTCTATTAAAGGACAAAAGGCGTTGGCTAATATTTTTCCTTTTGTCTTTATTCATCTTTTCCTTTTAAAGATAAATTTCTGTTTTATCTGAAATTTTACACAAACAAATCACTTTTATTTCCCAAGTACTTTCTATCTCTTTCTTTCTTTCCGCCTCCTTTGATTGTAATATACGGAAAAAAATTCGTGAATATAAAAGGATCATGACAAAAATAAGCAGACATATTGTTTGTAATTTATTTATTCAGACATGCTTAAAAGAAAATTTGTTGCCGAAATACAGAAATATGCATACACACACACACACACACACACACACACACACACACATATATATATATATATATATTAGGTTGGTGCAAAAATAATGACGTAATAATGTCGTTTTTTGACGTTAAAAATACGTCAAAAAACGACATTATTGAGTCATTATTTTTGCACCAAACTAATTACATAATATAGACATACTATGTCTATTTTATAATAATCTTTTTAGTTCTCTAATAAGTTTCTTGATGTTAAGATGAAATTCACCAAAGAAGCCGCTGTAGATTTTCTTAGCCAAGTAATTTCGAAAAGCGATCTGAATCACTAAGCTCGAATAACTCTAGGAAAGTTTGTAAAAAGTAAATGTTGAGTAATAAAAAAAAGCAAGCTTCCTTATTACTACGGTGATTGCAATGCTAAAACTGGCAGGACATTAAAAAAATTAGATTGGGAGCTGCTATACACGACAACGAAAGCAACGCCTTAAAACTGTAGTAGTAGGCTTTGTGCAACGGAAAAACTGACCTCGAGAGAGATCGAATCCTTGGCCAAAAAAGAAATCTGTAAACCGGTCTGGACGTACAGAAGTAGAAGCGGAATTGCGTAGTTAAACGGTAGCAATGAGCTTAGGACTGCGTAGAAAATCAGTAAAACACGGCGAGATTTGATTGGACGTGTAAAGAGGCTTTGTGCAGCCAATGGGCAATTCGAGCAGGTGTCGCGTTCTGCAGGTCATGCGTTTGCGCGTGCAGCGCGTGACACATCGCGTGACACAGTGCGTGTTGCTGGGCCACACGTACATGCGTTACTGCACGAGCTAATTATCAATATATAGGTGGATTGATGTGAGTTTATTACCATCAATCCAACTAAATATATTAGCCCTATCACTGATATCGAGCGCTTTCCAATAAGTACTGCGCCTTATAATATATAAAAAATATATATAAAAATGTCATATATACATATATCTATATTTATATACATACACATTTTACATATATATATATATATATATGTGTATCTGTGTGTGTGAGTGTGTGTGTGTGTGTGTGTGTGCGGGTATACGTATATATACGCAGGTCGATAGATATTAATTTGGTCCAAAGAGGGAACCTGAAGTCTCTTCTCTCACTGAAATAGCAATATGCAATCATTTTGATAGGGATCTATTTCTGTAAGTCATTCGATAAAACAGAGAAAAAATTTCGATGTAATATTCAATAGTCACAATAATATTGCATTAGGAATACAAATAATCAGTTTTCGATTTTCGTTCACTGTCCTGAAGATTGTGGATTGTAGCGTCATGAAAACACTTTATAATACAAGAAAATTAAAGTTATAATAAATATTTAAAAAAAAAATTCCCGCTTTGAAGCTTGGAAACCATGGTTAGTCCAAATATGAAAAAAAATATTTCTCCAGATATCCTATTTTTACAACCGTCTGGTTTCGCTAAAATATCAAATCATCTCAAGACTTAAAATATTAAATTGTTTTATGTTGAGCCTTTTTAAGCTGAACAGTCGTTCGTGATCTGATATTAATACAAGAATTCTTTATATTAAGAGCACTAAAATCTCTCAATCGGGTTAAACTGTAAAATATATATATATAACTCGGGTTAAACTGTAGAATATATATCTATATCTATCTATCTATCTATCTATATATATATATATATATATATATATATATATATATATATATATATATGTGTGTGTGTGTGTTTTGTACTGGGTGCGATGGATAAATTGTCGTCTATAATATGCAAATATGAAAATGGCACTGACATCTCATTTTAACAGATACATTTACCAAAATTACACAAAAATATCTTGAATTACTAGAGGCTAAATTTATTCAATAGAATTGACAGTTGTTCTAATGACGTTTCAATCTTGGTAGCTTGGACACATGAATTAAAGGGTACCTACAACTAGATTGGCTACTACGTGTCACCATTTTAATATTGAAATAACTAAATGTAACCGTAAATTATTATTCTAATAATTTCTTCTTTCGCACCTCTCGCCTGTTGTACTGTCTCTCGGATTCTAGCTTTCCTGTCAGCTATGATCTTTAATTATTTAAATGAAAAATCAAGAGCCAATTTCTGTCTTTCTGTACCCTATCTTTTTATTGTCCTTTTTCCCTATTTGCGTCTTAGTGATGTTATCGCTTTGCTTGAGGTGAAATGATTTACAAGGATATATACACGCGCGTGCACACACACACACACATACACAGAGGGTACGATGGATAAATTTACGCGAAGATGAAAATAACACTGACATCTCATTTTAACACATGTATTTACCAAAATGACACAAACATATTAGGTTGGTGCAAAAATAATGACGTAATAATGTCGTTTTTTGATGTATTTTTTAACTTCAAAAAAACGACATTATTACGTCATTATTTTTGCACCTACCTAATATATTGAAATAATAAAGAGCAAATTTATTCAATAAAATCACCATTAACTTCAACCACGACCCCAGACGACTTCGGAATCTCCTGAATATCTACTGGACGGTCTCCCTTTTTACGTTGGAGAATGTTGCTGTTATCCTTGCCTTCAGTTAATCTTTGGTGTTGCAAGGAATTTTGTTAGTCTCTCGCTCAACTGAGCCCCACACACAATAATCAAAGGGATTTCAGTCAGGGGAGTTAGGTGGTCAAATGTAAGGGGTGATATGGTCGCAGAAATTGTCTGACAGCCATGACTATGTTCTCCTGCTTGTGTGGCATGATTGCCAGATAGGTTCTTACAGTATCCACCCTCTTGACCCAGGACAGCAGTACCTCTTCCACGCATTTGATGTAGACCTCCGTGTTGAATGTGTGGCCCTGTGTGAAGATGAATGGAGGCATAACATCGCCATCACTAGCTTTCACTCCAAATACCTTCGTAATCACCATTAGACTCATCCAACTCTTTCCGAGTCCTCTGCACTGATTGACATTCTAAAATGTTCATATTTGAGCTTACGGCGCGAATGCCAAGTTGTACAGCATGCCGTTTCCAAATTTATGACGGAGTGAATTGGATCATGGTACTCTTTTTCTCACAGACGATGCACAACTGACTTTACTAAATTGTGCAGTCGACAAAATAGAAAACAAAACAAAACAAAAGAAAAAACAAGCAAACAACGCGCATGTGTGTAATCTCTATCTATAAAAGGTAGGATGCGTGTGTGTGTGTAACGAATGCACGGCCGCAATTTTCGACGGATTTGCACCAAAATTGACATGCACATGCTCAAAGTTAGTGAAAAGGCCAAGACCCACTTTGCATTTCCCAACTCCCATCGATAGTGGAAATAATTGATTTTTTCATGCTTCTACGGCAGTTTTCATGTAGTTTGCGGCCATTTTGTACTGGTCAGAGTGAGAGCAAATAGACAGAAAGATTCTATTGGCCAGCGTGAGAACTAACAACTGACTGACACGAATGTTATCTAGGATGCTAGCATGCAAAAAATCATCGATAGATGCATTCGTCACAAGTGGGAAAAATTTAAATCTGCATGGCACTTTACTCAGCACTAAGATTTCTCATCCCGAGTAACTATATTTTACAAATACACAAATCGATCTAAGACATTACTCTGATGACTTTTTCTGTGAGTCTCAAATACTTGTAATCTATAGCAGAAAGAAAAAATGATACAAGTTTTAATTAAAAACGATTCCCTAGAACAAGAATAGTGATAGTAGCAAAATACATATTTCAAATAGGAGTCGTAATGTGTTTTAAATAAAAAGGTGTAATTTATTGTCTTAAGGAAAGAAAATTATACCCTCTTGTTGCTTTAATCTACAGTAATGAAAAAATATTTATCCATCTCATTTTTTACTATAGCACATAGCGCGTTAAAAAAATACTTGTCTTTATTTTTCCTGCCCAAACTGACGCCGTTAGGGTGAGATTTTGCGTGAAAATTCTTTCGCCTGTAGGCCGCGTCAATTCTCGGTTGTTACGCGTAGAGTACAGATGTGTAGTGCATCCTCGTCGGATTTTCGTTTTCACGCAAGAAGACCGAACGGATTGAGTAGAAATATTGCTTCACGTTTTGCCAAAAGCTCAATTTCGAACCATCCAGAGGATTCAGCAGGCTGTTGTCAATGATGCCATGAGCAGAACTCAGATCAGGCAGTGGTAAGTCTGCTTCAAATATGGCCGCATTTCAGCGAAGTGAGAGGCACCCGCAGGAAGGTCATCCACACGACGAAACGAACAGCCGATTGAGAAGGGTCGACGAATAGTCATGTAAGACAACATTCCTGGAAATTGCTCACGAAGTGGGAATAAGCACAGGTTCAGTGCATTCCATTTCAATGGAGTATTTGTACATACGGAGAATATCGGTGAAAATTGTGGTTTTCAGATCAGGGAAGAGTCCGAAGTCATATGGCACCAGCTCGGGAGAGTAAGGATCCAGTCGAACAATTAGTCTGTTGTTCTTGACCAGGAAATCTTGCTGCAATATCTCTGCTCGAAGAGTTCGGTCATCTTGCGTGAAAACGAAAATGCGACGAGCGGAATTGACGCGACCTAGCGCAGAAAGGGTGGTGTCACCTCCGACACCATATATATATATATATATATATATATATATATATATATATATATATATATATATATATATCCAAGTATAGGATTGGTGTAGACGGAACAAATACCAATAATATATATATATATATATATATATATATATATATATATATATATATATATGAATATATACACACACACACACACACACACACACACATATATATATATATATATATATATATATATATATATATATATATATATATATATATATATATATCTGTAATAAAATGGACAAAGTCCGACTATTATTGTAAGACATTTTTTATGTTCCTGCGATAAGTATCGATCTGGGTTCTGCTCATAGGATACAGGTTCGGTTTCTGTCGGAAGACGCATATTTTCTATGAAAATTTCTCGGACATTCAGGCCGTTAAATATCGTTAGTACTGTTCATTATAAACAGAGCATTTACTTAAATATTTGTATCTATAAAAAGAACGTATAAACCAAAAATAATATGTCTTAATATATATATATATATATATATATATATATATATATATATATATATATATATACATATGTGTGTGTATGTGTGTGTGCAGTGAGAGAAAGAGTGTGAGAGAGAGAGAGTAGGGGGAGAGAGAAACATGGAAGAAGAAAGAGACAGAGACAGAATGATAAAGAAACATTTCCGGTGTAGAGGAGAAAAGTAGCCAAAACATTGTTATTCCGCTGACTACATTCAGAGAACGTATAATACGACAAGTCTTCATTTTTCTGCTTACCACCCACTGACTCTACCCCGATCCATAAATCATTTCACGATCGCTTTAAGAATCCTTTACTACAATAAAAAATATTTGCTGTTTAAAGAGAGAAGAAGTGTCCATTTTTAAGAATTCATTACGTAAAGTGCGCCTAAGAACAATGAAAAAAGAGCTTGTTAATGGTCACCAAATAACGATAGGAATTTTATATGCATAGCATAAATCCATTGCTAATGATTTTACTGTAGAAATTAATTGAAAATGAAGACACATTGTCCTGTCGATAAAAGCGTTGGTTGAAGCATTCCAGTGATTTGATCCAAATAGTTGCGATTTCAATACCTGGCCACAGAAAGGGCGTACAAAACATGTAGACTTGAGATACTAATATGATTCTACCCCCGTAGACTAAATAAAAGGTTCAGTTCGAAATTCCAACGAATATCACCGGATCGTACAACGGCCTTAACGTCGTGAATATGAAAATAATGATGAGGTCTACAGTTCGAACAATGAAAGTAGAATAAATACAATACCGCAATGACGTAATAATGTCGTTTTTTGACGTATTTTTTAATGTCAAAAAGCGACATTATTACGTCATTATTTTTGCACCAAACTAATATAATTATATATATATATATATATGTATATATATATATATAAGATAAATCCATTGCTAATTATTTTACTATAGAAATGAATTAAAATTCAAAACGACAGGGATTTTCTGTGGCCAGGAGTAAATGCGAAGGGTTATTATAATATAAATACATATCTTGTAACTTCACTAGAAAATGCAACGGGAATTGTTTCGCATACAGAAAGACGTTGTACCTGAATTAAATGCATTGGGCATCGAACTGCAGTTTGTAAATTGTTTAGAAATTAATAAAAGAAGTACTGACTGACTGAAGGCTGATATATGCATAATGTCCATTATTTCTAATTGCAGAAAGCGCAGAAATTCTACCAGGAATATTTGAATTTTAGGAATTGGACAAATATTGACTTCATAAACTGAATTTACTTGAGGCAGA
>OZ010572.1:121815244-121865244 GCA_963932145.1 Acanthosepion lycidas
ACACCATCATATATATATATATATATATATATATATATATATATATATATATATATCGAAGTATGGGATTGGTGTAGACGGAATAAATACCAATAACCAAAAATACTTTTAGTAAAAGAGTGCACAATACAGAGTAGGGCAAATATTATTTATTCCAAAAATTAAAACATAAACATATTATAGCATCACTACAAAAATACTCATTTTGTTTCAACACTTCTGGTCACTAATAATGTAATGGTGTTGAATGTAGAATATGCATTCACCATCATCACTTGATAAGAGACCAGCAGTGTTGAAACAAAATGACTATTTTTGTAGTGATGTTATAACATATTTATATTATAATTTTTGAATTAATATCATATATATATATATATATATATATATATATATATATATATATATATATATATATATATATATATATATATATATATATATATATATATATATATATATATATATATATATATATATATATATATATATATATGATTGGTGTATACGGAATAAATTCCAATAACCGACAATTACTATTCTTAAAAGAGTCCTCAATACAGAGTAGAGCAAATATAATTATTTATGAATAATAGCGAATATAAATATTTATGATGTTGAATATAGATTGCAGAACCTTCTACAATCTACATTCAAAATCATCACTTGATAAGGCACCAGAGGTGTTGAAACAAAATGGCTATTTTTGTTGTGACTTTATAACACATTTATGTTCTAATTTTTAAATAAATAATTATATATATATATATATATATATATATATATATATTCTTTTTAATCAAACTTGTTTGTATCTATCTATCTATCTATCTATCTATCTATCTATCTATTATTTATCTATCTATCTATCTGTGTGTGTGTGTGTGTATTTGTGTGTGTGTGTGCGTTTGTGTGTGCGTGTGTTTCTCTCCCCCCTCTCTCTCTTTTTCTCTGTCTGCTTAATTTCTTACGATATTTTCCCTATTTTAAGATGAGGTTTGAGTACATGGTGCTGTCTTCATTCTGGTATTCTTTGGGAACGTTTGAAATGGTCTACCGTTAGTTATTTACCTTATTTATGCAAAGGAATTCTAACAATCAAACAAACACCATATCGGTTCTTGATAATGACCGCCAAAGTCGAAAATACATGAAGAAAAATAATAAAATATAAACTTCGCATACTTTATCCATAACTTCGAGCACAATATTTAACACCTTACCTGAAAATGGGAAAATATAATTAAAAAATAAAAAGAGACACCCTGTTGGTTCCTTTTAATCAAAATTGTTTGGATGCATAATTTCTACCTAAATACATATGTAATGACTATGAGTTTGTTTGCTACGAACGAGCAAAATGTTGTGTGTAGAGCCTTTCAGATTTTAAGAGTGTAAGTGAAATAATTCAGCGAGGAAAAATTTTAACGTAAAAAAAGATTATTCGTCATGAAGATAGGGTGTTGCTACGTTTTATTTTTCTTATACGGAAATATCTTTTTTATGGAAAAATTACCGTTTTCAACAATTTGGTGTAAGTCTGTAATTTCACTTTAATTACTAATGCCCAGACAAGAAAAAATATCTTATAGAATAATTTTCTTCAGCATAATTTTAAAAAAAAACTTTTCAATGTTGTTTTCAGTTGGAATTTTACCAAGAACAAATGTAATCGATTTTGTTTTTTTTTTTCCTTTCAGGCTAGTAATGACAGCTTTATACCTTCTCGTTGTTAGCGGGAAGAAAACTACGGTATTTCCACATCACTGAAAGGAATATTGTCTTACGAAAATAATGATAACGTTTTTTTGATTGACCACAAAGACTGCGAAATAGACATTTCTTACCAATTTTTTTTTATTTCTTCTGTAGGCAACCGGTTTCTAAGATCAATCAAGTGGCTTTGAACGAGTGAAGCTGATGGATGTTGGTAAAGACCACACTTCTGCAAACATTGTTGCCCAGCGCTCCAGAATCATAAACAACTTTCTTTTTTAATCAATTAACCCCAAACAAGGCGATAATTATACTAACACACAAAGGTCTACTGTAAATAGACAGAGAATGAGACGACTTTGGAAGGAGCCGGAAAACCAATGCTAAACAGGAAACAAGCGATAAACCTATACGTCTGTTCGAAAGACCAGGAAACAGTGTGAACTGGACATAAGGTTCGGTTCAAACTCCTGCCGAACGTTTCCCTATAAGGAAACGGTTAATATTAACATGACAATTACCTTAATAGTTTGAGGGACTACTTTTCAGGTGAAGGATCCATTTTTTTTAAATTTTTACTACTATGAATTTCGAGAGGTTACAGTAAAAATAGTAATGATGAACGCCATTTGTGATTTGAATGTAAGAGAATCTTAAGAAAGCTTTTGGCACTCATTAGCCGAAAAGTACGGTGGAGTAATGGATTTCTTCTCCCCCAGCTATGGATAAAATAGCAGGACTTGCGTGGCAACCAGCCTAGGAGATGGAATATAATATGACGTCAATCCAGCCTGAAGAAAGTTGTTCTCCGTCGAGTTATCTTGGTCAAGACATACCACTTCTAACCTACGACTATGATAAGTTATGGGACTCGTGAACAGAACAGCCAGTGCTACTGACAGTTGAAATTTATGAAATATTTCTATTAACACATTTCTTCAGGAAAATAGATTTCGCAAGAAGTCCACTACACTTTCGATTAATGATGTATGTTTCCTTCCTAGTTTTTGTTCGATGTTTGTGTGGAAAGCCAACCATTACAAAAGCAAGCGATGTCCGCCCTGCATATTTCAATTTCTCACGAGTTACATGTGCTAGTCATTTCAGTTTTTACCGTTGTTGAGAGTCCCCATGTGAGTTTGGCACAGTTGTTTGTTTGTGATTTTGTAGCGCTAGTCTACAATTTCGAAGATGTGTCGTCATTACAAAGATCCACAGGCTTCACACGCACAAAGCTATTTTTAATTATTGCCCTTAGAAAGCGGTTGTATGCAGCAGGTATGATATATACAGTATGCGATGGATAAATTGACGCCAAAATAAAAAGAACTATTTTAACAGATATACGGGGTTCAATGGATAAATTGTCGTCTAAATAACACAAAAATGAAAATAACACTGACATCTCATTTTAACGGATATACAGGGTGCGATGGATAAATTGTCGTCTAAATTACACAAAAATTTTAACAGATACATTTACCAAAGTTACACAAAAATATCTTAAAATACTAAAGGGTAAATTTATTCAATATAATCGTCATTTGCTTTTAACCACGGCCTACAGACAACTTCAGAATCTCCTGCAACTCTTCTGGATGGTCTCCTTGTTTAAGCTGGTGAATGCTGCTGTAATCCTTGCCGTCAGTTAATTTTCTTGGTGTCTCGCTCAAATGCGCCCAACACACAATAATCAACGGGGTTTCAGTATGGGTAGTTATGTGGCCAGATTTAAGGGGTGATGTGGTAGCTGGAATTGTCCAACAGCCATGACTAGGTTCTCCTGCTTGGATTCTGCATGCATAATGATCTTCCCTTTTGATTCCCGACAGTACAACCTCCTTAAGGCACTTTGATGTAAGGGTCTGTGTTGAGCCCGAGGCCTTCATAAAAAAAAAGGGTATTTTTTTTTCAGAACGATTAGAGTGAGTTTTCCGAGCTGGGGTATCTTCCATTAGACTCATCCGACTTTTTCTGAATCCCCTGCACGTTCCAAACGATTTGAAGTGATAGTATTGGAGATTCTGGCGCGAATGCCAAACGGTACAGCATTCCGTTTCCAAATTTCTGGTGGAGTGAATTGAGTCATTGTGCTCTTTTTCTTACATACAGTGTCCAACTAACTCTGTTAGTCTTTGCAGTCGACGAAAAAAACAACAATGCGTATGCGCGAAATTAAAATTTAATGTGGTAACAATTTACCCATCGTACCCTGTATCAGTAAGAAATGTCTATTTTGCAGTCTTTGGAGCCAAGTAAAAATACCTTGGTGCCTGAGGTTCGAAAAAAATATTAGTACAGGCTTCAATTTTAATCATTGATCCGAGAAAACGACAGATAATTTTTTTTCAAATTTATAAACGATTTTGCGGGACATGAGCGATATCGATTTGGAAGTATCGATCTGACGAGTCTATTTAAGAATATTGCCATTGTAGCATACCTACGGACGATAATGGGTATATCCCCATGCATATAAATCCATTAGTAAAAAATGTATGTGGGTCTATAGTGCTATAGACGAGGGTATGTCGAAGGGCAGAGTCTCGTCTCGGGAAACAGCTACCCGACCTCGTTTTAAACGGGGTTTACGGGGAATTTTTGGCCGAGCCAACGGGCTCGGATACCCCACATTAAATTCGGCCTTGTGCCACATCTGACTGCGTGGGGCGATTGGCAGATATCTTACAGTTGGAGTTTCGTCTCCAGTTGTGCTTGTCAAATTCTCTGCGTCTGTGCAGTGAGGATCCCCAGGCGAGACATTGTCGAAGGGCAGAATCTCATCTCGAGAAACAGCTACCCGACCCTGTTTTATACGGTGGTCTACGGGGAATTTTTGGTCGAGCCTACGGGCTTGGATACTCCACATTAAAATAGGTCTTGTGCCACATCTAACCGCGTGGGGTGGTTAGTAGATATCCTGCAGTTGGAGATTCATTGTGGAATTCACTTGACTCGCAGTTGGCTACTTCTTTTACGTGCCGCTGGCGAATCTTATATGTGTTATTCTTGTCCTAAGTATTATCATTCATTACCAACTTTCGTTTGATTATTCTATTCAGTAACCTTCCCTAGGTTACAACTATTACTCAGGTTATTGTTTTGGTGTTATAGAAACATGATGCTGGCGGAGAATTTACCGTTAGCGCAGTTTAATCTAAGTTCTATCGCCTTATCTCCTTTGTGATGATTATAAGGAAAACGAAGCAAGATGTTTGGTGGCGATCAGAGAAGCACGCACGCGAAAATCTGTTCCATAATGTGGTAGTACTTGTTAAAAGGCCTTGAGTGGAACTTGCTAGTTTTAGAAGACAGATGAAATGAAGGTACGTTTACTCCGTGGTAGTGGCTTGACGTCTGCAAAATGAAAATATCTGAAATGATGAAACCATAGAATAGTATTCATCTAAACATTTGCCATGGAAATAGCGAAGAGTAGCAACGGATTTGAATCCTTGCATCATCAAGGCATCGTCTGCGATTTATCAATTCCGCCAACGGGGGGATCGATTTTTAATCATGTTAAGCTGCAATCCAGATCTTGACCTCTTACCCTACGTAGATCTTTTCTTCAACTAATATACATACACATATATATGTGTGCATGTATTGTTGTGTTTGCGTGTAAGTAAGTCTCTGTGTGTGCGTGTTTAAAACAAAAAAGAGGGGAGGAGAAAGAAAGGGTGATTGAAATTCCGATAGATTTCTAGGAGACATCCTCTTTATCATTAAGTGAAGCTGACTGGATGGTGAAATTATCGTTAAGCATCAAAGAGACAAATCTCATTATTTTTATTTTCCTGTCTGAAGAATACGCCTTTTCAACGCACCAAAGACAGTGATGAGAAAAAAAGTGAAAAAAGAAAAAAAAAAAAAAAAGAAAAAAAGAAGAGAAATCAATAGCCAATAATGAAATGATATCGATTTTCAAATAACGAAGACACCCAAGCATCAATAACGACATGTGATATTAGAAAATTATTCACGAGCATTTTTGGGGGTAGGATTTCCAGAAGAAAAAAAAAAAAAATTCGGATATTGCAATGGCGGACAACATTCAAGATAAAACTAGTTAATATTGTTTCTTAGATAGTTTTGGACAGAATAGTTATAGATTGGAAAGAAAAATAACTTGTGACATCGAACATGTCACTTTCACACAAACACACACACATAAACGCACGAACACGTGCGCCTGCACACACACACAAATATATATATATATATATATATATATATATATATATATATATATATATATATATCCTTGTGCAGGTATGCAGAAAATAGAAAAGAACACGTTGGGTGCATAATCCGGGGTTCCTTAGTATTTTTGTTTTTATTTTTAAGAAGACAGTGCTCCATACAGAAGTAGAGCTTATATTATAATAATATTTTTTGTTTAAAAATAAGATTCCTTCGCTACATAAGAGTTCTCATGTTTCAAAAACGAGAGCCGAAATCATCCAAATAATTAATAAAATTAAGTTGGATTGTGGTGTTTAGTCCCGTTTCATCTTCAAGCGAAATTTTAGGAATAAGCTATCTCTCGGTTTACGTGTATTTTTAGGCACGGTCCGTTACAGAATTTGTTATTGTGGGAGTGGCTAGACTATTTTCCTTCTTTAAGTGATCAGGGAGTTAATTCTTATCAGTAGATTCATCATCCTCTAACTCTTATGTAGCGTAGGAATCATATTTTTAAACAAAAAATATTATTATAATATATATATATATATATATATATATATATATATATATATATATACTAGATGGGTGACGGCTTCGAAAATAGTCTGTGCTGTAATCTTGGATGTGTGGGTGGTGTAATGGATAGCGGCTCTAAATTGGAAATCGGGGAGCCGTGTTCTAATTCCAATCGGGTTCGTTATATTTACTTATCCTTGGGGAAGATTATGAATCTGTCTCTTCTCTCTCATGTTTTGAGTTAGTAGGACTTGTATACTTATTGATTTTTATCATCTCTCGCAAATTTTTGCAATTTAAAATTAAATTTTCTAGTTTTCACGCAAAAATGTTGATAAGTCGTAAAAAAACCAAACAAATCAATCAATCAATCAATATATATATATATATATATATATATATATATATATATAACTGATTGATATGAAATATTAGAACATTTGTGATTTGATAAAATATGCGAAAACCAGTTGTATGTTAATTTTTCTAATTTTGTTTTCAACGTTTCGTTCAATAAGAATCATTAAAGCAGATGAAAATAACTATTAGGGTGTTGCAAAAATAATGTCGTTTTCTCACATATGTTACTATCTGAGAAAACGACATTATTTTTGCAACAACCTAATAACTTTGCTACTTAGAAACGCAGTGGTTAATTTGAAAATGTGTTTTGTTTGTAACTTAACAATAATAAAACTGAAGATAAATATTTGTGAAGATATTAATGAGATTTGTACACAAGAATATATTTTAATAAAGTAAAATATATTGATTTGAAAGTAGGAAAATAAAAGAAACTTTTAGGCAGATATCTCTTTTATTTCTCCAAATCATCGGTTTTATCTCATATGCGAGAATTTAATTTCTTCTTTTCTAATAATGTTCTTTCATGATGATGACACTGATGACTAATTAAACCAATTTTTGTATGGAAGAGCGGATAGGATTGACTGAATAGTAATGTTGGTGGAAGACAGATTCGATTTTGTCTACCTTTTCTCTCTTCTTAGAATTCTTTCTCTTCTGTTTTGATGGCTTTTTTTTTTGTTTTAGATGGTAATGGAACATCACGAGTTGGTACCGTCTTGTCCATGTGCTTGAAACAATTTAAGCTCAAGCTCAGTGGCTTTCAGCGTGGTTTTGAGTTGGTCAATTTTATCTTCGAATGGGCAAACCACGTGGGATTTTCTCTGCAGTGAGCTCACTGAATAAAACATGACGTGGAAAGCTTGACTCTTCCATTCTTGCTACATGTTCTGAGAATCAGAGACGGTGTTTCATGATCAGCGATTCGATGGTTTGACTGTTCTTTCCGGGATTTTGCTGTTGGTCACATAGTAATTCCATTTGATGTTCGAGATTGAACGAAGATTTTGCTGGTGAAAGCGTTCTAATTTTTGGATATCGCGACGATATAGAGTTAATGTTTTCCAACCATATAGCAAAGTTGAAATGACAACAGCATTATAGACCATAATGTTAGTTAAGTTCATATCTTTGTTGTTGAAGACGCGTTTGATTAGCTTTCACGTGCACCGTATGCAGCTCCAATTCTGTGTTCCAAATTCTATTCTGAGGATCACTTGTCTGATAAACGATATGGAAGATGCTCTACTTGGTCGAGAGGTGTATCACAGATGGTGATATTAAAATCTGATATGATGATATTTGGGGCTGGCTGCGAAAGGACCTGGGTTTTCTTGATGTATTTGTTCAAATATATTTATTCCATTTACAGATATTAATTTATAATTTTATTTACTGTTATATTTTTAAAACATTTCCAAATTAACCACAGTAGAAAAGTTGACAGGATAACGATTTTAAGTTTTTTCTTTCATTTGTCCTAATGACAGTCTTATTGAACTAGACATTGAAAACATGATTCTTCTCTATGTGCCCTGTGCTTTTAGGACGTAAACCATCATGGCTCTCCGCAATTTCATGCCTTTCATAGCTCTTAATAAATTTTGTATTTTTTCTTATTTTTCCTACACCATATTTCGACATCCATTTACTCAAGCCCATACGTGAGTTATGCGTTGTTTTCCTCTGTTCTTCTTGCCTTCATTCGATCTTGTGAGTATGAGATTTCCCAAGCCCTCAATACTCAATATGTACTCTAGCAATTTTAACAGTCACTTCCTGATGTTAAATAAAGGTTTCCTATTTGTTTCTATTTTCACGAAAACTTCGACGCTGCTCACATTTTCGGTCCATGATGTTCTTAACATTCTTCTATAGAATCACATTTCTGTTGCTTCATGTCTCTTCTTCATCTTTGAGGAGAGTGTCCGGCATTCACGGCCATATACGAAGACTGATATCACGTAACAGTTCAGTACTCTCTTCATTGGTTCTAACGAAATCTTTATGTATCTTAATCATAATCATCATTCTGGTTGGTCGGAACCCCATTGACAATCCCTTCCACACAGTTCAGTCCTGTATTGCTGCCCCCAGATACCCAATCCTGAGTCCCGAGCTATAGTTTCTGAGAAGGTCAAGTTTCGTGAGAAGACACTTCCAGAAGGATGCCATAGGAGTAAAGATGAGAAGATTTCACTGTCCTCTCGGTGGCAGTGTGCGGCAAACTGTTATCGTTTTTTGCATTTTAAGAGATACGGTGAGAAGACACATCCTTGTCTTACAACCCTAGAAAATTAAATATACACTGTTTTTTCCTCATATATATATATATATATATATATATATATATATATATATATATATATATGTATATATATATGTATATATATTTATGTATGTATATATGTATATATATATGTATATATATTTATGTATATATATATGTATATATATTTATTTATTTATATATATATATAATATATATATATATATATATACATATATATATATATAAAAGTGAACATAGAAGTCAACACTTAGAGGCGACAGTCTGTTTCATGCTAGATGAAATCGTCAGGCCTGACGATTGCGTTTAGCATGAAACAGACTGTCGCCTCTAAGTGTTGACTTCTATGTTCACTTTTATATTTACACACGCTTTATCTCTGATATTGAGCACTTTATCCCATAAATATAGCACATCTATATTTCTTCATATATATATATATATATATATATATATATATATATATATATATATATATATATTTATGTGTGTGTATGTTAAAATGACATGTCATTGTGAGTGAGTGAATAATGGATGTTTATTTACTAATGATAAAAATATAGTTTAAAGCAGTGCTTAATATCAAGGATAGAGTGTATGTAAATATAAAAGTTACCATTGAAGTCAACACACAGCGGCAGCAGCATGTTTCATGCTTGAACGAAACCTTCAGGCTACAATTGTTCTGGCTCGACTATTTACATATGCTTGTCAATGGGACATTATTGATAGGTATATTACATTATTCTAACGTTTACTGGGGGTGGTAACGGTTATGTTTCAAATTATTTTTGAGGCTATTGAGGGGAAATGATTGTTGACCCTAATGCAATTTTGTACCTAATTTATAGTTGGTTAACTTCTTGTACTCATTACTTATTATTGATGAATGTATTATTTGTTCCGAATTGTTATTGTTGCGTGTATATATATATATATATATATATATATATATATATATATATATATATCAGTGGGTATCCCAGGGGTCGGACTTTTCGGGCTTAGCCCGAATTAGGCAACATAAAATTATATCTATTTCAAAGCAACAAAAACCTTTCGTAGTGTATTGTTTTCTCTGGATTTCATCTGGATTTCCAACTTTTGAAAGATCAAATGAAATGGCCATGTGAAAAAAAACAAAAACAAAAAAAAAACAGGGTTTTCTAGATTCAGTCTATCGACTTTCAGTGATTGTCCTTGAGATTTCTTTATTGTCATGGCAAAGCTTTCACATTCAAATGGCAAGTCAGTTGATCTCATAGGTATTCTAAGGATGAAGCAGTTAACTCCACCATATATTCTTAACATAATTGTCTGTTCTGCATGTGACAGAACTGTCGCTTCCAGAACATAAAGCATCATACTTTTGATGGCAAGTCTTGTACTATTACATAGTTTGGGTGAATTGAGGTTACGAAGCAGCATGATTGGTCTCACAAGCTTGAGTAAAAAGATTATATGGAGCAGTCCCTGTTGGTTCAAAATTATTGAGAAACTCGGCTTCATAGTTGAGAAATTGGTTCCGAGAATTGATAATATAAACTGGCTTTCCAGGAAACATTTTCAGTAGCCTTATGTTCATTATTTTTCAGAAACAATTTTTGGAGGTAAAAGTTCTCGATCACACGGTCATTTTTTATCAAAGTGTTGGGTAATAACATCTGGAAAGACTCAGGTCTTCTATTTGAATGATTTGAAAGAACAAATGAATTTTATTGTGAGATTCCTTTTCCAGAAGTCTATTCCTCCCATTTAGAATCGGAGTGGCAAATTCACCATCAACATTATCAATATTTAAATGCACTCGCATATTAACTGTAAGGTGCAATTTCTGAATGTGTCCCAGAGATAAGTTTTTTTCAGGCAGGCATTGATCTTATTAGCTCTAATTTCTCGAGTTTGTCTGAAGTCACTCCTCCCATTACTTTTGTGTTGTCTTTTAAATCATATAATGTCAAATCTAAGTCTTCGTTTGCTCATTTGTAGCTCATGGTTGTATCATCCCAAATGATCAGTTTACAGGTTCGTAGGAGTTTGGCCTGTAATAAATGTTTTAAGTATTTTCCTATCATGTAAGATCTAGGGTCCGACAAAATATTGAGTGTGCGATTCTACCTTCATCTAGAAGTATCGCTGTAATTCCACTTAATGCTACTGCAAGGACAATATTCTGTTTCTTGCGAACTTTTTCAAGCAGTAATTTTATCTGGTGCTACCTGGATAATCAATAAAGAATATTACTCCATTATCATTTTCCATGCTGTTTAAGATACAGTGGTAAACATTCTTCTGATCATCCCCCAGTCGAGATTCATTTTAAATGATGAACTGATCTAAAGTATGGGTATCATAATTGCTCCCTCGATATATTTCATGGTGTAACTCTATTCTGTCGTTAGGCTCAGGCATCCCACAATTAGTCAAGGTATTATTAACGACCAAACGGCCGTCCAGTACTTTCTAGATTCTGTTTAAGTTTCTTCTAGACTCGATGAATTACTTAATTATGATTATTTCAAATCCTCCTGTATATCCATGTTTGAACCGGCTTTTAATGCTCGGGAGTGAGCGTCCTGTGGATAGTAGTCGTAGCTCGTAGAGGCACAGTCATATCGGTAAAGAGAAACTCGGATGAGTTCCACCACGGAATATGTAATCGAGCGGCGCTATATCGAGTTTAATTCGTTACCTCTTCGTCACCGAGACCCGTTCGTATAGTTTGTATGGCGTTTGCCTCCTATCGGGACTGTTCGGGTTTCAATTCTCGGTAGTAGATGCGCACTGCTGACGAGTCCCAAATATAGGACAAAACGACCGTCCAGTACATTCTGTTGAGGTTTCTTCTAAACTCGATAAATTAATTATTAAGAGTCTGGACTGAACGTGAGAGATTGGTTATAAATTTTTGAGCAGAATTCAATCTTTTCATTTTGTAGTCTGGTACATTTCAGCAAGTTCTCAAACATATTGTTTTTAAACTTATCCCAGAGAAGTTTAGGTTGATCAATCTTACAAGATGTGAGCATAATTGCAAACAACAGTCTTAACTGACTGGCTACTCGAAAAACTTCTGCTTCTTCATGAGTTTTTTTCATCCTCTATTAAAAGGCCACGTAATCCACACACTTCTTGGTATGTTGTAGACACTCTGCTTTGAATGCACCGAAGATCCTCACATAATATCCTCGAACTCGAAGAAGTAACTGCAAGTAAAACAGTTCCTGTTCGTGGGGTGGACAGTATAAGCACGCTCGATAGCATTAAATACCTTGGCTTCATCTCCTTGAACATTTTGCCCCTGATTTTGTCGAAGTCGTGTTTTTTCCTAGTCCAGGTATAGCATGTTAGAACCTGTAGGTACATGAGGGATCTCTCAAAAACATTCTGTTGGTAGAGTTTGAAAAAAGCAGTAAGGGTATCGTCAAGTGTCGTTTGTGATAAATTATGACCTGTATCCTCAGTGAAGTATACTCTCTGTTTATCTTCGACATGGACAGCTCTGTTTACTACTGTTGAATATCGTTGGTGTATGTCAAATACAAAGATCCTTCAAATAGGTTCACTACTCAAAATGTAACATCACATCTGGTAACAGTATACTTCATATCGCTCACATTCATCGCCAATAGCAAAAGTAGTCAGGTCACTACCCTTGTTGACATATTTTACTATGTATTTGTTGACCTTTCCCAAAGCTGCAGTAGTCCAAATTAATGTGTGCCTTTAGAAGTTTACATAACAATTTATTATATCGCCTTATCCATTGATTATCTAAGGGAATTTACTGTCCTCGAACTCTCAAAGTTGTTGATTTGCTTCAATCTTCTGGTTTACGCTTGCAGTAACAGAGATATCCATCTTTGTCTGTCTGAGTTTACTGAAGTTATGACTTTGGATAACATTTAATATATTTTTTATCTTTCATACAGGATGAATCTGGATTAAGGAATCCGCATGGACCATGAGTCTTAATGGTTTCAAAGAACGTTATCCTTATCAGGCAGCTCAATTGTAATGATTTTATCAACATCTTCATCTCTTATTTTTAGTTTGAACCAAATCAGAGTAGGATAGTCGAGGAAGACCTCTCTTTGCCATTCAATCGTTATCACCCAGGCATTAATCTCAACGAAGATTCTTCCTTTTATGAGAAACCAGATGACTTTCTTTTGCATTTCATGGAACACTCGAGCGATGAAAACATGGCGATGGTCAACATTTTGATATTGTCAACGTTCTTTTGAAATTTCAGGCCATTTTGGATTACAGGTAAATGTAAGAAATATTTCTGCTCGTTCAAACTTTCTCATATAAGACACTGCACCCTAAGTACGTTGGTGCATATATCGGGATCATCCTGTATAACTTGAAGGCAAGATGATTTGCTGTTCAATATTCTTGTAGTCACCATAAGAATGCATGGAATCTTGAAAGTGTATGCAATAATCTACCCTTATTTTTTATTTCTTTGTATGAAACTGTTGTGACCAAGTAAATGATTAAAGAAATAACAAAATCAGTGTTACAGATATATCATATATTAAACAGTAAGTACAACAGAAGAGTATTACACGACTAGTGAGGGTGTGTCGATTGACCCAGAATACAATCTATTCGACTGTTAATATTTAACAGCCCTCCACGAGGGATGTATGTGGCACAAGGCCGATTTTCTGAGCCCGTAGGCTCGGCCAAATATATTCCCTTTGAATCCGCATAAACAGGTTCAGGGTCTGTCTACCTCCGCGGACATAACTCTGCCACTCGACGAAGCCTCGTCCGGGTTCCTCTCCGCAGAAAGGCAGAGAGTTCGACAGCAGCTGCTAGCAGTCACAATCCTGTAGAAGAATCTGTTCGATTCTTAATATCTAACAGTCTCCCCCCACGAGGCATGTAAGTGGCGTAAAGCCGAGTTTACCGTGGTTTCTCCGAGCCCGTAGGCTCGGCCAAATATATTTCCTTAGAAATCGCATAAACGGGTTCAAGGCATGTCTACCTCCCCGAAAACTTAGCCCTTCGGCAAAGCCTCACCTGGGTTACACTCTGCTTGAGGCAGAGAGTTCGACAGTTGAACAATCTATTCGACTGTTCCCCCAAGGCCTTCTCTCCTACTAATCTTATAGTTGGTGAAAGAGTTCAACATAGATTCTTTAGAGTGAGGACACCACAACAGTAACCTAAACTTTCTGCTTCTATTTTTGCATATATATATATATATATATATATATATATATATATATATATATATATATATATATCAAACATTAATTGGCTGGTCACTTCTTGCAAATGTAAGATTTGATTATAATTATACCGCTGTGACAGGGAGTCTGAGAAACACACACACCCACGTACGTATATCTTTTAGTGAAATTTGAATAGCGAAATTAAATCAGAGCATTTTGTTTACTGATGGGAAATCTGATCTAGGGCAGAAATTGTACCCATTGAATCTGAGTCATCAGAAGACATTGGAAATGGTCGAATAATTTTTATGGATTAAAAATTGAAATATAGCTGAGTAAACTAGAAGGAACATTGGAATTCACATGATTTTGATTGAAGCAAACAGAACCCCGTGATAATCGCGTGCAAAGTAGTAGGGCTGAGGATCAGTTAAAACCAGCCGGCTTTATCTATATAAACGTAGTTATGCTGAAAAAGGCAGATTGGAGAAAATTCTTGAAGAGAGAAGAGAGAATTGACCCGGGCAAGCGTTGGGAGGAGGAACACCACTATAACTTTAAGCCCCGCACAGAAATCTTTATCCCTCCATCGCAAGTGTCATATATAGTTCTGAGACGATTTAACAACAAGTTAATCACCACATTCTCTCTCTCCGTCTAGAATCCAGTGTATGAGTTACGTTAAATACTTTTCTGTTCTGTAACCCGTTTCTTTTCTCCACTATTCTTTTCTGCTATATAAAAGACATTAACAATTAAACCAATGAATAGTTGTTTGTCCGGCTTTCTGCAGATATTTTTTTTTTTTTGCTGCATTTTAAATTTCTTAGCGCAGACTCACCAGCCGTGTCTACATCTTCAGTCGACCGTGAATGGACGGACATCACTTCTGCTTTCTGGATCAAACAAATCACAACGTGGGCAGGAAGCAGGATTAAACCAGCGAACCGGTCCAATAATCTACGGATACCCAGGGGACCTACGGCCACTCCCTTAAGTTCGGTTAGGACCGAGTAGACACCTCAACCCAGAGAGTAAGACGCCGGAGGTTAGACCGCAACATGAAAGTAAAGGGACAGAAGTTATTACGACATACTGATCAACCACTCTCTTGTCTTGTTTCTGGGATTTCTTTTGCCATAGAGAAAATGATTTCTACCTTTGCCATTCCAGAATAAGAGTGAATATTGAAGGGAATCATAGCCTCTGTGAGTTTCAGAAATACGCTGCTAATTTCTGCTTCTTAGTTGCAAAACAATGTCACGGTGTTCATACCGTTCATCCGCCATTAACATTGCAATTTCATCTGTGACAGGCGCATTGTATTTCTTTTCATGTTCTCCAGTGGACGTTTATCTGGGCATTTTTTCATTTTTTATCAGCTTTATGTGCTCTCATGCATATTTTTTTTTTTTTTTTAAAACAACATGTTTTATGGTTTTGGTGAAACATTTCCTGTAAATCCATGACTATGTCCAATTCCATTCCATTGGAGACATATGTGTATCTTTGTTGTGTTTCTGCTTGATTACCACCCATAAAATATATGTGCACAAATTTATGAGATTCTTTGTGTAGTAGAAGAAGATACCCCATAATGATGACACTGCCCCTGGATTTAATATGTTGTCAACAATCCAAAGCCTGTCATATTCTTATCTGCTCATGTCACCTAAAAAGCAGAATTTTATTTCAGAATGGTTTCTTCTGAAGTGTTTTGCAGCTGGAGTATTCTGCGATAACAGATTTTTGAGAAATTCTGCGGGATCTTGATTTGTAGCTAGATTAATTTTGTACACTAAGCAAACTAGACCATGTAATTTTGCAGGTCACTTCCTCATTCCACAATGTTCATAAATGTTTTTCATTTCCCCAATTGTTATTTTGGGATCACTCTTGTAATCCTTTTGGGAATCATAAGAAAAATCTTCCATAAGCCGATTAATATTACTTGAAACTCTTGAATTGAGATATGCTTATGGGAATCAAAAAAAAAAAAAAAAAAAAAGCTTCAATAAGCCAATTAATATTACATGAGACTCTTGAATTGAGCTCTACTTATGGGAATCATAAGAAAAAAACTTCCATGCGTCAATTAAGATTTCTTGAAACTCGTGAATCTAGCTGTGCTTATGGGAATTATAAAAAAAGCTTCCATAAGCCAACCGATATTACTTGAAACTCTTGAATACGGTTCCCATTACGAAGCAAATGGGCCTAACGAGTATCCACAACTTCAACTAGTCTTGCAGCAACCGTTTGATTCCTGTTAGCAAGCAAAAGGGCCTGACGAACGCCGTCAGTTTCTTTTGATATTTTTTATTCGTTTTTCTCCTGGCCTCTGAAGAGAAACTTCCATATAATGATAGTTTTTCCTGGACATTTCTGTCTTTCAATTGAATGAGTCAAAGGTGGGTTGGGTGATACTGAGTCGGTATATATATTTAAATTTGTCGTAAATATTAAAGTTTTTCAGTTTTAACCGGACACAGACACACACATACAGACAGCTACCCTTTATATATATATATATATATATATATATATATATATATATATATATATATATATATAGATAGATATAGATATATTCGTAGAAGGGGTTGATTAGGGAAACAGCTAATTTCTATTACAGTTTTTCATCGAAAACGCTCAATATATAGACACCATCAATTCGACAAAACTTGTATACAAATCTTCCTCCCGTGTATACAGGTGCTATTATATAATGTTTTTGACTATTAAAATGTGATGTTGTTTATGGGGGTCAGTTTCTCATATATATATTTATTCGTAGATGATTTTGAGTAGAGAAACTTTCATTGAAAACTTTCAATATATTGGCACCCTCAATTCAACACAACTTAAATTCAAATCATCGTTAAGTTTATTCAGGTACTATTAAATTATGATTTTGATTATTAAATTACGGTTTTATTTATGGGTTCAGTCTCACATTTATAGATTTATTCGTAGAAGGTGATGAGTAGAGAAAGACAGCAAATATCATTACAGTTTTTTCATCGAAAACGTTCAATATATAGACACCTACATTTCAATACAAATTCAAATCTTTCTCACGTGTATTCAGGTTTTATTAAATTATGGTTTTAATAATTAAATTATTGTTTTGTTTATGGAGTCAGTCTCACACATATATATATATATGTTTATTCGGAGAAGGTGTTGAGTAGTGAAACACATCTAATGTCGATTACAGTTTTTCGTCGAAAACGTTCACTATATGGACACCATCAATTCTATAGAAGTTAAATTCGAATAATCATCACGTGTATCCAGGTTCTATAATATTATGGTTTCGATTATTAATGTATGTTTGGGGAGTCATTCTCCTTTATATATATATATATATTCATGGAAGGTGTTGATTAGAGAAACCGGCTAATGCCGGTTTTTATGAAAAAGCTTAAATACATAGACACCCTGAAACCAACCGAATTCAAATTTCGTCACGTGTATTCAGGTACTATTAAATTAGGGTTTTCATTATTAATGTGTGCTTTTGCTAATGGGAGAAGTTTCTCTCTCTTTCTCTCTCTTTCTCTTTCTCTCCCTCTCTCTCTCTCACAAACAGACACAAACCCGTGTATTTATATATATATATATATATATATATATATATATATATATATATATATATATATATATATTCATTAGTAGACGGTGCTGAGTACAGAATCACATTTCATGTCGGTTACAGTTTTTTACTGAAAGCGTTCAATATACAGACACGCTGAATTCAACACAACATCAATTCAAATCGTCACGTGTATCCGGGTACTATTAAATCATGGTTTTGATTATTAAAGCATGATTCTGCTTATAGAGTCAGTCTCATATATATATATATATATATATATATATGTATATTCATAGGTGTTGGGTAGTGAAAGACAACGAATATCGGTTACCGTTTAATGTTTCGACACCTCAATTCAACAGAATCACAGTTAATGTCGGTTAGAGGTTTTCATTGAAAACGTTCAATGTAGTGACACCATCCGTTCAACAGAACTTAAATTCAAATCATTCTCACGTGTATCCAAGTGCTATTATATTATGGCTTTGATTATTAAAGTATGGTTTTGATTATGACGATAGATACACACACGCCCGCGCGATCTCGCACTTCCCCATATATATATATATATATATATATATGGAGAGGTGCGATCTATATGAACATTTTCTCAGAGTTAACCTGTAGAAAAAGACAATATGTATAAAGGTAAAAGACAACAGGAAAATTGTATTATTAGCCGACGCGTTTCATCCAATGTGAACTTTTTCAGGGCATAAACGAAATGAATTTATTAAAAAAAAAGTAACTATTAACAACAAAACAAAATGACCTTAGAAAATAGGAGAATTTAGAAAACGCTATTGTATTCATATTGCACTATCACGTGTGGAAATATTGTTTTATTGATGTGTTTACGGATTCAGCCATTTTCTTTTAATTTCTTGATACATTGAATATTATCCAAATATTAATCTACGCCTAGGTTTTTTTCCAATATCAACTTTCCTAATATAATTACTACTCTCCCAAGCAAATGTGTGTGTCTGTATATATATATATATATATATATATATATATATATATATATATATATATATATATTCACTTAAGCATAGAGAAGGATCAGAAGCTCATAAATAATTGATATAATGTTCAAATCTTTATATATTCCAGGATCATTTTCCAACTTATTCAAGATGATCTTTGTTCTTTCTAACCTTCTAAAATTCTGTCCTGGAATAACAAGTTCACTCAGAGGTTTCATGTGAGATTTCATTTTCAAGTCTTCTTATTTACTCTTCTTTGGACTGTCATAGCTGAAACTCCTCAGGTGCCAAACATCTTATGAATTCAGCTGGATCTTTTCTAATTCATCTCTTTAGCTCTAAGTTGAAATCCCTCTTCCTACTGTGATCTCCTGATCCAATTTTCCTCTCTACTGGTCTATCTTTTTAAAACTTACTGTTTTCTTGATGTTTCTTGAATGGACTTTGAAAATGGAAGCCAGAGTAGGACACTGATGAGACGTTTTCTTAAGCACCAGTGCGACAGATTAGAACTTTCAACAGGCTGGAAAACAAAAATAGGCGAGGCAGTAGTTGTAGAGTTTAGAGAGAACTGGAGCCAGCACATGGTCACATTCTTTTATGACTACGGCTGATATACCGTCACCACCAGAGAGTCTAATTTAGATGTGTAATACCATCGACGGTGTTATGCATATTTCGCCCAGTAGAGCTTCACTTTTAACGGGAGAATCAGATGTGGGTACTTCGGATGAGACGTGTGTTGAGTTGGATATGTATTTTCGAGCAAAGCATTTAGTCTTGTCTGCTTGGGATGTTAGAATTTCGAATTGATTGAATAGAGGAGGGATTTAGGATTTACTCTAGTTCAACACACTCTTTCAGAGCCGCTAATAATCTTAGATCGAAATTTCAGCGATGCAATACATTGTTTTATCTAATCAGCAAACAGTAACTCTGCTTCCTTGATGACACGCTGACACTCATTACGAACAGAGGAAAAGTGACGTCCGTTGCAATCAGATATGTCGCTTCGGTACAGATGGAAAAAGCGGCAGAGCAGGCAGGTGGGAACTAAGGAGATGAAAGCGATTTAACTTGGTTAAATTACTTCAATGTAGTTGTTCCACCACAGGTCAGTAGAGAACATGAGACCACGAAGGGGCGGTTAGACGCTCTCGTGCAGTTGAGCCGAGAGGAGACCACAGATGCACATTTTGTACGGGATGATTTAAAGCCACATTCCAAGGTACGTCGCGAAGGAAGTCACGGAACCAGTCCCAGTCTGCGCGTTGATAACATAAAGATATTCTATTAGTGGGAGGTTCATGGCTAGAGGGGGAGTGGAAAGAGATGTTAGCAGACACTACCGCGTGATCAGAGTTGCCAAGAGGGCAGAGCTCCGTAGAGCGACAAGAATCAGGGATGGAGGTAAAACGGAGATCAAGAAGGGAAGCGTTACCATCCAGGTTACTGGGGAAACGAATAGGAAAGTCAACCACTTGCGTGAGGGATTAAGTGATTGAAAAGTTAAGTGTCAGCGAGGTCAGTTATAGAGTGTTTAAGCCACATGGTATGTTGGAATTAAAGTCACCGAACGCCAATATGTGTACAAACGGATGTAGAGAGATGGCTTTGTCTATATTAGAATTATTTTAAAACTAGGTGTTATCAACATATCTTATCTTTCTAGAATAGTACTTATAAAAATAGTACAAATCTTTCTAAATATTTTTAGAATTTAAAACAAGCTAATAATATTGCTAAGGTAAAATGGAAATATTTTAAAAAAAGCTAGTAGAACCTGAAATAAACCCTATTATTATGTTTCCATGAAAAATAAGACATTATCAGATTTTCTGATAAAAACTCCTTATTAAACCAAGAAGTAAATTGACATCTTAAATGGATACTCTTTATTTAACGGTTGTATATTAATTCGCCAATGTAGTTCTGCATTTTTGATCTGTTTATTATTTACAAAGGTTTATTTACCAATTTCTTAAAGGGGCGTTTTATTTATCAACTATAAAATTTGATGTAAGAAGTTGAACGAGCATATGACTAGTTAGCAATATTGTTAAATTACCTCCCTAAACGTTTTAACTTTTACTTATTTGCAAAGTTGAATATCAGACTTCGATACATATTCTGAAATAATGTACCAAGTTGTATTTGTCATTAAACAAATTGTGTAGGATTTATAGGCAGACAAGTTCCTGCCATGACCTATATTAAAAGTTTTTTTTCCAGTCGGCCACATTAGCGTAGGTCACACCAGGTTATTTATTTAAAAAAGTATTCTGCTTTTTACCAGTGGTTTGATATCGCCCGAGGGGACACATTTGTGGTGTTGAAGCATGATTGGAATTGTGTAGCGATTTTTACCATGTTTTTGTCTTAATATATATATATATATATATATATATATATATATATATATATATATATATATATGCGTGTGTGTGTATGTGTTAATAATTACACATATTCCTATGTTTCCAGGACAACTCAGAGTTTTATGCTTTTCCCATTGACTAGGAGCTAAAAATTACTGAAAAGTCCATAATTTTTAGTACCTGATGAATGGGAAAACCATGAAACGCTTAGTCGTACTAATATTAATATATACTTTATGTATTTGATTATTAATATATAGCTCCTTCTAACTACATTTAGCACCGTCTTGTTTACACCGAAAATTAAATAGTTATTTCCTCAACTGTAAGTGTATGTAATCGCATATATATATATAGTTGCTCATATTTCTTTATTTAACTCATTTCAACAATTATCTCTCCCTCTATCTCTCGCTTTCTCTCTCTCTCTCTCTCTCTCTCTCTCTGTATATATATATATATATATATATATATATATATATTAATAATAAAATTATTGGTAATCCGAATGGAATTTCAAAGAGGATAGAGATCCGTTGAGAGCTCTATGACAAACCAAAAATTATATATATATATATATATATATATATATATATATATAATGACAAACAAACACATAAAAAACATAGGTAATATTTTATTTCATTGAAGCCGATAAAACATGTCTTCAAATCCTCAGACCTATAACCCCCCCCAAAAATGTTTACAGGTCTGAGAATTTGAAGCCATGTTTTATCGGCTTCAATGAAATAAAATATCACCTATGGCTTTTTAACTGTTTGTCATTATATATATATATATATATATATATATATATATATATATATATATATATATATATATATATATATATAGAGAGAGAGAGAGAGAGAGAGAGAGAGAGAGAGAAAGATATTTGGTGCATATATATATTTTTGGGGGGTTGCGTGTCGAATGCCTGTTCCAGGTGATTAGCTTTCAGAACAACATTCATTATAAGAAGGATCCCCAAACGATATTCCTGCTCTTTAACATGACCGGAATTAGTTCTGTAGTCTAGCATCCTAATCTTGGAACAGTCGTATTATATCGAAAGTTAAGTTTTAATCACTACATCCTCACGAAATACATAAAGAGAAAAGGCAATACATTTAGATAAACAAGTTATAAAAACAAGTTATAATTGCACTGCACATAAAAATATGAGAATTTTTCTTGTGTTTAAGTATTTAATAATTTATCAATCATGAATGAAAAAAAAATAATTGAATAATTATGATATTTAAATAATTGAAAGAATAATTAATGTCATTCGGAGATAGTATTACACAGAAATAGACGAATAGCCCATTCATAAATAGTGGATTATTTCAATGACATATAAAGTCTTAAGCAAATGTGAACACAAAATATGCAAAAATGTTATACAATAATGTTATATAAACACAAATCGTTATACAAATGATATACAAAATGACCATGCAAATACAATGAGATATACAAAAGTGTAATACAAAAGTGTATGTATGTGTATAGCTAGTGGGGGGGGGGTGGCTAGTAAATTTATTTATGTTCTTTGCTCTTTCAACAAAAGTGTCGTAACGTTTGTCGTCCCTCGAGGAGGACGAATCGAGTAGGTCGAGGGCTGAAGTCAAGTGGTCTACGAGCGATCCCAAATCTCACGCTCTACGGACGGTTCGAAATAAGACAGCAACGGCAAAATCCCGCCTGTCGCGGATGTCAAATCGTGTGGCCCGTTCGCGGACGCCGCCGCGTGCGAAGCAACAGCAACCGAAATGGATGCGCACGGCAACTACGCGTACCACCGACGCTGACCCTCATGAACATTTGTGTTTATTCAACACCCATAGAGCCCACCTGTGGTTTATACTGCAACTATGCTGAGTAGATCTGGGTGTTATTTAGCGTGATCAACAATTTAAGCAAGGCCAGCATGCTCAAGACCTCGGCCACGATAACTTGTGAGTTCATGCTAGCACAGCTATCGACGGTACCCAAGCGAAGGCTTCCGTCTACCCAATTTCACTCACAAGGCTTCGGTCACTAGTTTTCAGGTACTTTCCAAATGTGCCGCACGTTGAGATCGAGTCGTCGAGTCTGATAACAACAGGAAGTCTCCTTCCTGGCAAATCGACTATGGTGAGATTCGAACCCCTGTCTCATTGTCAAGATGCGAACATTCTAACCACTCGGTCAATATATATATATATATATATATATATATATATATATATATATATATATATATATATATATATATATATATATATATATATATATATATATATATGTGTGTGTGTGTGTGTGTGTGTGTGTGTGTGTGTGTGTGTGTGTGTGTGTGTGTGTGGTTGAATGATTTAAACAAGTTTTGTCGATTTTCTGTAGGATCAGCTCATATCCACAGACAAGAATCTTAGCATCCTTATTAAAGGAATAGAGAAAATTACCATCTTAGTACATATTCATTTATTCAGAGTACTTTCGATATTAGCACAACGTCATCATCAAGGTGTTTTTTTTTAATTTTAATTCAATAAAAAGATTGTTATGTTAAAAAATAATTACACCCTGATGGTGGCATTGTACTGATGTCGAAAGTACTCTGAATAACTGAATATGCATCAACATGGTAATTTTCTCTTTCTTTAATAAGGATAATAAGAAGCTTGTCCGTGAGTATGAAAATAAGTAGACAAAAATTGTCTACATTATTCATGGAGACATGTCGTAATGAAAATATGCTACCAAATTATGCGTAATATATATATATATATATATATATATATATATATATATATATATATATATATATATATAGTGTTATAAAAAAGTGGTATAAAATATTAACTCTTATAAAAATGCTATACAAATGAAAGGCGCTATAGAAAATTATTACCTAAAATTGTTATGCATATACGAATTGCTATACAGAAGTTCTATAAAAAACATTTCATAAAATTATGAAGTTTTATATTATTAAAAGGGATTATTGCACGAAACTGTTTTACAAATAAAAAGCTTTATACAAAAGTTATATACAAATGTTTTATACAATTACTGAGTGTTATGCAAAAGAGATATATAAAAAAGGGGGTTATACAAAAGTATAGTACAAAACAGTTATACAAATACGAAGTGCTATACAAATGTTCTATGCAAACGTTTTATAAGTGTTATATGAAATGATATACAAATAAAAGGAGTTATACAAAAATATTTCCCGAAACAGTTATACAAATACGAAGCGTTCTACATTGTTAGGAAAACAAGAACCTAAATCCGTCTACACTGGGTTTTATATGTGCCGATTTATAAACTAGTAACATATCTTCATACGATATTATTTAGTATTATTTAGTAACTTATCTTCATAAGATACTGTTCATTTACGCGAATTTGTCGTCGGAATTCAGGCCAATATTTCATGGGAGTTTTCAGCTGAAATTAAAAATCAAGCATTTTCTTGCAACGAATCGCTCCTAAATTTAATATTCAGATTTAAATCTTTATTTCCCCATTATCTGATCTTCTATGCAGTTAGAGTTTTAATTTAATTATTAATCCCTTTCAGTTATGAGGAAATCTTTTTAAATACAGATATTTAAATTACACAACTTTTAATATTAAAATGCAATATTTACGAACACGTTATTACGCGACCGAATCTCTAAAATTGAATTAGCCAGTGGTTGAACAATATTCAAGCAAGGAGACAAAAGTTATTAAAAAACCGAGAAACTTATATTCCTTTTAAATGAAACAGCTTTATCTGATTGCAAAGCAAGTTTTAGATTTATTAGAAAGAAACGTAATATTAAATGTTACATATTCCGTAATGACGTAACAGTAAACGTTACAGATTTAGCACAAATTTAAGAGTAATCGTTACATATTTATCAAGAACGTAACATTGAACAATACTGATTTAGTAAAAACTTAAGAGTAAAAATTACAGATTTAGTAGAAAGGTAACAGTTGAGGTTACATATTTAGTAGGAACGTAAGAGTAAACGATACAGATTTAGCATAAACCTAACAGTAAACATTACAGATTTAGTAAGAACATAACAGTAAATGTTACAGATTTAGTAGGAACGGAACAGTAAGCATTACAGATTTAGTAGGATCGTAAGAGTAAATGTTATAGATTTACTAGGAACGTAACAGTAAAGTTTTGGTAGGAACGAAAGTGCAAACGTTACACATTTAGAAGAAAAACAAGAGTAAACGTTATAAATTTAGTCGAAACGTAAAAGTAAACATCATCGATTTAGTAGAAACGTATCAGTAAAATTTTCAGATTTAGTAGGAATATATATGATGGCATATATATATATATATATATATATATATATATATATATATGGCATACTTGTATATATATATATATATATATATATATATATATATATATATATATAATTCGAAAATACGCTTTTAAGTAGGCGCCCAAGGGGGTCGTCAGTGATGTTTTGATTTGGTTCATCAGGGAATTTCGGGTTTCAACATCATACTCCCCATCACCAAATCGACCCAATCAGGGGAGATCAACCCCTGATTCCCCCTTCCAATTAAACGCTAACAGCTACTCTGGCCTTTTTAAAGAATAAGAGGAAGAACGACCACATATTTCGCACATCCGATTGGATGTCTGTAACAACCAATCCGCTGCACGAACTATCTTTTAAATGGCCCGCGGACGAGGACTGGCTTCTTTTCTTATTTCGGTGGATTGCAGATTCGATGGATAACCGAGGAGGTAATCTTAATGTTCCTAAATCTTACGCTTTTCCTTAAATATTTTATGATTTAATTATTTGCCGTTTTATTTTATTTGTACATTTTTCTTTTCTTTTGGCGGGGATACTTGAACTCAACCTATTATCACATTTTATCGTTTCGCCTGTTTCTTAACTTTAAATAGATTTATTCGTAAAATTAAGATAATAATTGTCTATAAACATGGAGTATATATATATATATTTCCCGTACATACAAAAATGAAATTAGAAATAAAATAAAATAAAAGTACAATAAGCAATATAATATTCCTTAACATTGATTTAAACTATATACACATTTGAAGTCGTTAAATATAATAGACGACGAAATGATCTTGGAGTATATCAAGTAATATATATATGGGATATTTGTATATATATATATATATATATATATATATATAACGTTGGTAACGTTATGCTATCGAATTCTGGTGTGTAGTGGGTGGGTTACTCTATGCTATCGACTTGTTTTGTGTAGGGTTGGGTAACGTTATGCTATCAACTTGTGGTGTGTGGGGTTTAGTAACTTTATGCTATCGACTTGTGTTGTGTAGAGGGTGGGTAACTTTATGCTATCGGCTTGTGGTGTGTTTTTTTTTTATACAATCTATGTGAGTGAAATTGGGTCAAGCCGTCAAAGTTTGTTCTAGGACGAAAATACAAATCATCGTGTCTGACGTTTTTTTCCTCAAACTGCTCATCGTACCAGATGATTTTGCGATTTATAAATTTCTATATATCAAAATAGTGTTGGTTATGATGATTGAAAAAATGTAAAAGAATTTAACGCTTTTCGACATTTAAAAGGACTTCATCAGATTAAAAAAAAAAAGTTCGATGGCTACGGTCGGCAGACGGCACCGCTCATGGCTAAAACCACTAATGCATGATCGGCACGGTTTTTGACAACGACCACAGTATTAGAATACCGTGGAATGATCGACCGTGGGACGTTTGCACCTTTGTCAAGCATCTACGGCACGCTGGACTCTATTCTCTTTATAGTTCTTTGTTCCGGCGAAAACAGCAACTCTCCACCCCATTCGATCCCGAGCAATCGCATACCAGTTTACAACCTTGATAGAATATTCCATTATAGACGTTTTACACTGGTCTTTTAAGGGAAGCTTGAGTCGTCTAACGTTACGCGTGCCTTCAGACAGTTCCCCATATCTGTTTGGCAATTCTGAAGTTATCCTCACGCACAAGCTCCCTAAGTCAACGAGACAGGGGGATTTGATATAATGACTGAATGCCAGCTCTTTTGAGCATTTCTGTATCCGCGACCCTATCTTGACATTTAATTTTTAAAATAATGTTTTTATTGATGAAATTATAGTGGAAGACGATAAAATATAAACGAAAATGTTGGTTATAATTATGTATCAGGAGGAAACTCTGCTGATAAGAAACTAAATTTTATCATTAATTTTGTTTCTTTCTGGCGTCCGACGTGTCAAAAATCAAAAGCTCAATCGATTTCATTTATCTTTTCAAAGATGTTGTTTTTACTGCTCATTTTTTTTATTTTTAACAGAAGATTTGATATGAAAGTGAGATGCACTTAGAAACTGGACGGAAATTTACAGTGGAAGATTCAACAATCCGTGCAATTTCTATATATTTTCGCTTTAGCAAATTATTTTGTCTTTTAATTAAAGCACCCCGTTTTACGTCAGATTCCTCACGATGAACGAGGGTGTTGTTTTGTGTTAATATAAACATTTCTTTAAACTCGAAATCTCACCAATGTATTCTTGCAACGTTTATTACAGGCTAGGGTGTGACTTCCTGTATGGTGTTTTATATTATTATTATTATTATTATTATTATTATTATTATTATTATTATTATTGCTCCTTGTTGATGTTCCCACGTACCACATTTTTGAGTTTTGTATTTTATTATTATTATTATTATTTTCTTTTGTATTATGACTCGTTTTTTTAGTAGGAGTTGTAACAACATTTATATTAAGTTTAGATAGATCCTTTTCAATTGTAGTTGCGATAGACTCAATAAATATTAGGCTGGTGCAAAAATAATGTCGTAATAATGTCGTTTTTTGACGTTAGAAAATACGTCAAAAACGACATTATTACGTCATTATTTTTGCAGCAACCTAATAATAAAATGTATCCAGTTTTATTAAGTCCATTTATATAGCTCTCCGTTTCGCATTAAATACGAAATAATTACGATATTGATAGAACATTTCAATATATTTTCAATGTTCCCCTCCTCATCGTGCACATATTCACGGCTCCAAATTCCAAGTGATCTTAAATAGAATCTGATAATTCTTTCGGATTTTATTTGGTTGTTATGATGTGAATAGTTTTCTCATAGCTTTAGACAGGTACATAAAACAAGTCTACCTAAATTTAAACTGAATTTTCAAACATGAAACATCTTTCTTTAAGCGTTAATCTTAGATTTTATTTAAAAACAAATACTAAATTAAATGTAATATTCTCAATAAACAAAATACTTTAATGAATTATTTCAAATTGATTTTAGATCGATTGTAATCTTTTTTTCTCTTTATCACAAAAATGTACAAATTCGTTCATAATGACAAATCTGTTAACGCGCAATAATTTTCTTTTTTTAAAACATCTTTCAAAAATAAAATGTAATTTCTGGAATCTGTCTTCAAGTTTAATTAATCTAATTTGACACAAATATTATTTGCAATTAGCTTAAAATTCGATTGAAAGGCATTTTTTAAACTCGGAGTTGTTTTATTGACGTGAATAGTGATTTAATGGCAGCCTGATATTTGGAAGAATTACATTTGGAGCATAGAACTGGCAGAAATTACATTGACAATACAAAGTCAACGTCTTTTCTATATCCTTTATTTGACTACCCAGTAATATTTAAAAAATATGACAATATTTTAAGCAATCTTAAAAGTTTTATTAATTTTAGGTAATTTGAGCTTATATCCTTATTTACGAAGATATCTGTTGAGAAAATACTACATTAACAATACATATGACATTTCTTATAAGTACACCTTTGTGCAAATTAATTGAAACAACACGAATAATTTCGTTATTATTTGTCTTTTTTCGTATTTTCCCAATAAAACATGGCTCATTACACATTACTTCGTATGTTCATTCCACAAAGTCATTCCTTGCAGATTGATCACAGATTCTTGATTCAGGAGAGTTTCCGGGCCAGTCTATGGTACTTTGATTTGCTCACTGGTAAGGCTTGCCAGTGTGTTCGTGCAGCGTTACAATTTTCGTACGCTTTGTTGGCATAACGGCCATCGCAGACAATAGGCGTAGGACAAATAATCGACAGTCGAGACAATAGTGCCTGTGCGTGCTTAAATATGATACAATCACGGATGACTCAATATTTTTCAACGCTAAACATATTTCATCATACACCCCGAAAGTAGATTCATATTATTGCACACCACTGTAAATGACCTAATCTGAGGAACAAATAGGAACCGATTACACCCTGTCACACCTGTAGGACTAAAATTGACTGTATGGTGAAAGAAAGGAGACTGTTTCAATTAATTTGTACAAAAGTGTATCTCTCTTATTTTCTTATTTATAGACGTCCGTATTGACAAAAATCGATATGTTTATGAAGACAATAAAATCATACTTTTCCTAAAGACTAGGGTTGTAGTAATTTTCCATTTATGATTAGTAAATGCACTTTTAATTTAATAACAATATCCCTTGGTCGCCACAAATTAATAGAGAAATTTAAAAGATTTAAAAGCTTATAAATTAATGTAATGAAAATTTGAAAAATGAAAACAATTCTTATAACAATAGATTATTAAGTGAAGATTTATTCTTAAGACATAATGTATTTTATTTATAAATGCATAAATACTTTTCTAGTAAAAACCGTCTTAGATGTATATCTTTTTTATTTTACGATTCAGGGCATATTTTATGCAACTGGAGATCTTGTTATATTTATATATATATGTAAAATGACAATTGGAAAAAAGATCTTAGATTTTACGGCGCGTTTCGTCTTCCGACTTTTTCAGGGCAAAAATGAAATCGAAATGTTCTTGTTGTTATAGTTACATTAAAAAAATCCAAATTTAAAAAGATAGACGCTTCTGTCTAAGGCTTTTTTTCTGGTTAATGTAATTTACCTTTATAGTAAGAGTTATTTTTTTCTTTTTCTTTTTTCCATGTCAACAATATAGTTAAATTCCCAGATCAATTCAGATTGGTATAAATAAAATGACAATTGGAAAAGGATCTTAGATTTTGCCGACGCGTTTCGTCTTCTGACTTTTTCAAGGCAAAAATGAAATCGAAGAAGCGTCTATCTTTTTAAATTTGGATTTTTTTAATGTAACTATAACAACAGAATTGATCTGGGAATTTAACTATATATATATATATATATATATATATATATATATATATATATATATATATTTTTATGTTTATACATACTTTTTTTTATAGATACAAATATTTACGTAGATGCTCTCTTTATAATAAACAGTATTAACAACATTTACCGGCCTGATTGTCCGAGAAATTTTCATAGAAAATATACGTCCTCCGATAGGAATCGCACCTGTATCCTATCCTATACGGAACCGTCATATAGCCTGACGTGCTTTTACCGATTTCGCCACAGAGGAGCGTTCGGTTAGTAAGATTTTACTGTTTTTAACCTACTATTTTCCATAATATTCTCAAGTACATTCATATGTACTCGATGCGTATCCAAATGTAAACAAATGACGTGACATTTTATGAAATGGACAAATTCCGACAATTATTTTAATTTCATAATGTGTGACGTCATTTGTTTACATGAAATCTAATATGTTTACATGAAACGTCATATAAGGTGTGGGACACCTTATAGCTTCATAGCCTGTCTTGATTACTGACGTCTCTGCAATAGTGTCTCGTCTTTTCTTCACTCAGTTTTAAGTATTAAGTACTTCTGCTGATAAAGCATCTGGAGTATCTTTGTTTTACTTAGAAATGAATCGCTTTTGACTGATTTGCATATAACTCCGTCCATTGTCTCTGCTAAGATCTGTAAACTGCATTCTCTCTAAGAATGTCGACTTAATGTTATCTCCACAACAGTTCTTTTCTCACTAACTTGCTTTTCATATGCCTAAACTGTTGCTCTGGATCTGGATCTCAGGCCCACCTTTTCACTGACGAAACGGTTAAATGTACCCATCTCATCTACTTCAACATCATCTTATCTCGCACTTCACGTCTGTGGAAGTTCCTTTCTCTTATTTGCTTCCCTGATGGCTATAGTATCGAAATATTCAAATGTAATATCAATCGACATCTGATGCCTTGATCTAGTTCCCCGTTCTTCTCTTTATCCGCTCCCAAAACACGTCTCTTTACTCTTGTTCTCTACCCTCTGTAACCCCGTGCGTGCTAGTGGCAATCCCGCTTTGCTTGGGGTGAAATTTCTTGACGAATTTTTTAACCGATTCAGTCTTATGGAAACTCGAAATGAACGGCCACCTTTCTAGTTCGTTTTACATTATTGAAGGGGTCTCCAAGGGCTCTATCCTTGGACCTACGTTCTCTCTAATGTTCATCAGCGACCTACCAGACCTGTATATATCCTGATGACAAAAACCATTTATTCCTGTTTTAATAATAAGTGTGAGCAGTTCAGATTGGCAGATGGTCTAAAAAATGACCTATATTTTCGAGCAAGGAATTGCTTATTAATTTTAACGCCTCAAAAATAAACCTCTCTCCGAGAGAACCCTAACATCAGAATGGCTGGTGCTGGCCCCGGGACGAGTGACTAGTTGCGCCTTCTCGAGCTAACGTTTTCCACTGACATGAAGTGGAAAGATTATATCGAATCTATTGCTATGTCAGCTGCTAGGAAGGCTCGTTCACTGTTTCGTGCTGGACAGTCTTACATATATACAAGTTTACCATACTTATGTTATCACTGTAACATATTCTCTGGTGATCCTGCTATATATTCAGAGATCCTTGATAAAATCTAAAGAAGAATCTGTTATGTTATTTTATTCTGATCTGGTATCTCGACATCAGTCATTTTGCCAACGGATAATGTAATTCCCTATGCCTCTTAAATAAACATTTTCATTGTAATTGTTCTGATGAATTCTCTTCTATGTTAACTAGATTCTGCAAATTTATACGCATTACTAGTTTGGCGGCAAGGTCTCGTGATTTTAGAGTCAAAATGGCTAGATGTAACCTCGAGTTCTAGGCAAACAGTTTCTCCCCTCACACTTATCAACTCGTAGAACTCTCTTCGGCTTCTTGCTCTCCAGTCAAGTATGATCTTCAAAAATTTAAATGCAATGACAATCGTCATTTTGTGGTCTTTTATAGTTCTCACTCTATAATAGTTTTCTTCTAATCTTTCACACTCAGTATCCCTTTGAATCTTAGTAGCTTTATTGCCTTGCTTGAGGTGAAATGATTAATTTATATATACACACACACACACACACATATATATATATTGATTATTTAAACTATTTAATATATTTTAAATTATTGGCAATTATTTTAAGTATTTTAAGTGTTTGATATTCATTAGTATCTATCTATCTATCTATCTATCTATATATATATATATATATATATATATATATATATATATATATTAAGAAAGAACAGTAAAATCTATAATCCAGTGTTCTTATAGATATTTTTATTTTTACAAAATAGTGCTCAATGTAAATTTACAGAGCATTAATATTATAAATTAACGTATTTAAGATATGTTTTTTTCGCTACACATTTCTAACCATGTTTCAAAAATGGAAGCTAAAAGCTTGGAATTTAAAGAAATTAGTTCCATTTCCTCCTGAAGCGAATTCGCTTGAAGATGAAATGGAACTAATTTCTTTAAATTTAATTACAACTAATTTCTTAATTACAACTAATTTCTTTAATTTAATTACAAAATTAAATTCGAAGCTTTTAGCGTCTATTTTTGAAACATGGTTAGAACTGTGTAGCGAACAAACATATTTTAAATCAATTAATTTATAATATATATATATATATATATATATATATATATATATATGTGTGTGTGTGTGTGTGTGTGTGTGTATGTGTGTGAAAAGTGTGTGTATATAAATATAAATAAATAAATATATATATATAATTATTTATATATTATATGCACGGTACTTATTAGAAAGCGCTCAATATCAGAGACAGAGCTAACATAAAAAATAAAACACCAACAACCACTTTTTAGTTCAAGCTACCACCACTATAACTACATATATGGTTTTATCATTCTCCCACCACCATTACTAAGCACTTCTACCAATTTACAATAACTATTAGCTACTTATATTATCATTGTCTCCAATCCCTTACAACATTACTATCACATCATATCATATAGACCCGCTATAATTATTAACATAAACTACCCTCTTACCCAGCATATTAAATATTAAATATCACCATATAAAATAACCAATAAGGATTACAAACCGAAATTTGTTACATATACACAGTCATCAAAAACAAATAACCAGCTTTAAATATAACAAATAAACCCCCTCTTTTTCAAAAATTTAAAAATAAATATAAATAATAATTTTTACCTATCATAATTTTACTCACCCCCCCACACATATATACATACATGCGAGGAAATATGATTCAGTGGAAAAATAAAAATATGACATGTATACATTCACGAGAAATTTTCGCTACATTTCCAGTCTTTGAATTTCAACATATAAATGCGTATGTATAGACACAACACCACCCGTATACATACATATGTTATATCCGGGACTGCCCACATATGTTTATATATGTATGAGTCCCGACGGACGACTAAGTATGTAAGTGTCTGCGTACTCCATTAGGCGTATGAATATACATCGATGTTTCCGTTAGTACGATGACACCGCAACGACGGTTGCCCCCCGACTTCCATAATAACACCAATAGACGCAATCTACATAAACCCAAAAATTTAAAAAAAAATTGATGAGTTTGTCTGACGATCGCAAAAGCGTGAAACCCAGGGTCACAAACTCACATCTATCCAACCAAATATATATATATATATATATATGTATATATATATATAGGCGACAGTCTGTTTCATGCTATATGCAATCGTCAGACCACATATGCTGTTATTTTTCTCGGTTATTTATATATATACGGGTTAGTGGTGCATTGTGGGTATTCTATTATGGCGGTTATTTTACCGGAAGTCGTTTGTTTATTTATTTGGGTCAAATTTTATTGCTTGTTTTTATTTTTTTATTTTTTTGTTTCTTATTTTATTTATTTATTAACGTAGTAAAAATTTGTTTATATCACTTATTTAACAGTTTTGTTTTGGTTTGAGCAATACAATTTGAAGTGTTGACTTCTATGTTCACTTTTATATATATATATATATATATATATATATATATATATATATATATTATTGGCAATTATTTAATATATATATTGCTCTGAGAATTTCATTAAGGCATGAATCTTATCCTGCCGTGTCTATCAACACTTTCAATATTTATATATACGTACATATACATTATACATATATGAATAGTAATCAAATATAGAGCAAATATGGATTGGAATCCGACAGAATGATAGAATAATGAACAAATCTGAACGTTTATGAATATATTGTTTTGCTTTTATTAAAACTGCATCAGAAAATGAAATATTGAGGAGTAAAAATAAGTTTAAGTCATTTGGTTAAGTAGACCTTACGTGTATTTGTCTTGTTCGGCAGCGTTGGTGTGCAGAAATCATGTACGTATGTGTATCATGAATGTATGCGGGAATCGGTTGATAATGAATGTCTACGTATGTGCGTGTGAGTCTAGTAGACATTTATATTTCTGTCTGGTAGGAGTCCATGTTGTTGATTAAAAATTTCTCCAATCAATCACATGGGCTTCCACGAAACAGAAATGTATATGTAGTACATTATCATGTAAGTTTCTCCGTCAAAGTCTTCTACTATAATAAATTATATTAAATAAATCCCCACCGATATGTTTTATTGTAAGCGAAATTTTATTCCCAATATCACAATAATTTTCTCTTATTTAAAGTACAAAATAACTACTTTTGGACCAGTTTACAAAATTACCAAGGGTATCATCAAACTTTTGAACTGTAGTGTATGTCGGTAAAATCCTTTAATACTTTAGAGAAAATAGTATGTGCCGCAAATGAGTGGGTTTTAAAAATTGTGACGTCATTAGCATTCGTAATCATAATTTAATCGTTTATAATCGTTTAATTTTAGGACCATCAAAGAAAAAGTGACTCAACCGGATGGCTTTAGATGTTAATCTTGTAAGCGTGACTTAACTACAGAAGTAAAAAGTTGCTCTTTTGTAGGAATTTTTATTGTTGAAAAAAAAAAGGGATTCTTTTTTATTAGTCTGTCATCATAGCTCCATAACTTGGCATAAAATATAAAAGCAGTATTTATGGGTTTTAACTTGATGTCTTTAAGATGAGAGGAGGAGAAATCTCTGATATCTTTATGTCACATAAAGCGTAAACAAGAAAAAAAAATGTCGGAATCCATAGAAGTAGGCGGAAGCGTTCGAGAATTATCGGATTGTCGCTCCTGATGGAAGCGTTAATTGTAATGGCTCAGGTGCATCTGAAAAGTACTTGAGACGACAAATAGACAATAATGTCTACTGTATAAACCTTTTGTATATGTAGTTTCCAAACAACGTGGTCTTAATAAATTATTCTATTGTTTACTTCTGGAATTTGAAAGAGCAAGCAAGTGTTTGAAAGTAACTACGATGTGCGTCTTAGAATCAGGATGGTCGCCAATTCCAATTAATGGTATATATATATATATATATATATATATATATATATATGGAGGTGGCGGTGGGGGTGTATGTGTGTGCGTGTATGTGTGTGTGTGTATATATATATACATAACCACAAAGACATATATATATATATATATATATATATATATATATATATATATATATATATATATATATATATATATATTCAAATAAAGGGAAAGAACAGTCAGATTAACAATACAAAATTTTATACATTTATTGAAAAAAGATTAAATTAAAATATTTAATTAAAAACTTGTTGTTCATTAAATGACCTATGGCCTTTTTGTCTACAGGAAAAATTATATATTATTAAGTTTCTTAAAAATAAAGTTTTATTAAATTAACAAAACGAATTAACTGTCCTATTAATTATATAACTACTATTTAATTATATAAAACGTGTAATATACCATTGAATGTAATAAGTATTGCATTTTACATCATTCTAATTAATTGTATAATATATATATATATATATATATATATATATATATATATATATATATATATATATGTATGTATATATATATATATAATTAAATCATATAACAAGACCTTTTAAAACATCCCTAAAGTATAAAAAATGAATTTAAAAAATAAAAGATGCCAGAATTAATCCATCGCTCGTTACATACACCTCTCTCTACTTCATTGTATCGTATAAATGTTCTAAAAAGAAAAAAGAAAGTGAGAATGACATGTCTATTACACGACAAACAATTCTAGACAACCATGAATGACTTACCGCAAACTCTAATGTAAATTTTTCACTTTTCCAAATTAACTTAGATTCATCAAAAAAATTTTGAAATCTCATCCACCCTTCAATAGAATAATACTTCGGTTGCAAAAGTAAATCGTTTTTTCTCAAGTTATTCAAGATCCCTTGAAAATGGAACAATAATTTTAACTTTCAGTTCCGAAACATAGAAATTTCCGTGTCGCAATATATATATATATATATATATATATATATATATATATATATATATATATATGGCTTCAGAAAGATTTGTTGAACCGACAACAAAACCGTGAAACCGAAAAAACTAAACACGAGGGTAAATAAAGAGCTACAACTAAAATAAATTTATTAATAAAACACAAATTAGAGTAAATAAACTCTTAGTGAGTATAAAATATTAAAAAAACATTCTCAAAACACACATATGAAACAGAGAACGAAGAACGTTCTTTCTCCCTGTACAAGGTGGATGTAAACAGATTCTAAAAACTGTAAATTTTGACTAACCTTAAATGTTCTATCAAGATATTTGGGATCGCAACCCGGGTTGTTAATCAAATGAAGTCTAACCACTGACCCAGAAACTGACTGAATTAAGGGATTACTGTTACTAGCTCCATCATGTCGTACATAGGCAAGAACGTGTTTTCCAATCCGCGTAGTCAACGCCAAGTTTCTTCGTTATTTTCAAACCCGTATTTAAATTCTGTTGTACAATATTTATATATATATATATATATATATATATATATATATATATATATATATATATATATATATGAAGTTCATGACACAAAGTGGACTAATTTTATCAAAGACGTATTTCGCAGCCGAAAGCGTATATTTTCTTTGGTTTCTTCAGTTTGATTAAAAGAAAGACAGAATTTCTGTAAAGAAAATGTCTTGGGATCTCGGAGGATAAGTGGGTATCATAAATAAATTTAATTACCCTGGCTTAGCGACTCCTGACTCCATGCTGGTAGACAGTGCTTGTCTGTTTCATTTATATCTGTATTAGAACTGTGTGGTATTGTAGGATTTTAAATTGTGGAATTTTATTATTTTTTGTCTACATATATGTACACCCACACACAGACACACTCACACGCATACATATATGACTATATGTGTGTGGGGTGGCTTGTACTTATGCGTGTGTGCGGCTTTTTTTTTCTCTGTGTTTGTGTGTATGTGGTATTTAAGCAGTAATGTTTGCATCTTTATTCGACAAATGTAACGGCATCTCAAGTCTGAAGACTTCTTGGCATGGAATGAGAACTTGGAGAAAATGCTTTTTGAAAATCGAGTATGCAATGACTATTGCTTCCGCTGTACAGAAATTTGGTTTCCCAGATTTAACGATGTTCTGCCAGACCAGATCAGTATTATATATGGCGGTTTATCTCGCCTACCAAATCAGACTGAGATTTGATATTGATCTTTCTATGTCTTCTAGGCAAACATCCAATACAAACAAATGACAAGATTGTGGAACATAGAATCATACGCGCACTGAGACACACGCACACGCACATACAACCACTCACACCCACTAACATACGCACATATATAGGCAGAAACACACAAACACAATAAGAACTTATTCATAAGCTGAGTTACATATTCACATACATACACACACAAACATCTCTCTCTATATATATATTTATATAATTATTTAAAAAAAAATATGATTCCTTCGTTATATTAAGAGTTCTCATGTTTCAAAAACGAGAGCCGAAAACCTCAATGTAATTATTAAAATTAAATTGAGTTAAAGTATCAGGCCCTGTTTCATCCTCAAATGAAAATTTAGGAATAACCAATCTTGAAATTTACGTATCTTTATAAGCATGTTCATTAGTAAAATTAATTCCTATGGAAACGGCTAAATACTAAAGGACTCCGAATTATTTAACTAACGTGTTCTTTCCTATTTTCCTACATATCTGCACATATATATCGCCTCCCCAATTAAGGTCGAGCACTCTGAACCTTTATTTTTAAAATAAGTACTTTAAAAATATGGAAAAAGTGAATTCCATCATTTCTCTGATGAACATTCCACACACAAACAAACGGAATTATTTCATTAAACTTTTGTTAAAAACAGAGGAATTAATAAGAAGAATGAGATGGAAAACATTCTTCTTCCTACGAAGGAATAACAAAAAAAGAACATGAGGTTTTTGGCTTTAAAAGTAAAAAAGTTGCACCATTTAACAAAAAACTACAGGAATTTGAAAATGACGTACTCAGTATAATCAATAACTTTCTCCTTTCAAAAAAAAAAAGAAAAGAAAAAGAAAAGCAGCTTCCAAAAACATCTAGACCAAATAGTTAAGTCCGACAAAACGGGAAACTTCTACAAATTGACGGCAGATGACTACAACAAATTAATTTAAAAAAATTAACTAAGACTTATAAAAAAAATATAACAATATTAATATGGTAGACAATATCAACAGAACTAGTAAAATTATTACTGAAAAATTAAAAATAAGCGATAGGGTAGCAAACTAGCTGAAAAGGAATGCTACATCACTCATAAGGACCACAAACAGGATTTTGAGGAAGACCCCACTACCAGAATGATAAACCCAACCAGACCCGACAAAAAATCAAGAGAATCCTAGAAAGGATCACTACGCAAATCAAAAAATGCCTTGGATTAACACTCTGGATTAACACCAAATAAGTCATCAATTAGTTTACCAACATCGGCAATAAGACTGATTGCACCCCAGTAGAGTTTGATATTGTGGATTATTACCAGTCAATATCAAGAGATCTGTTCACGACTGACCTGGAGTTTGCTACTGTATATTCTGACTTAACTAAGGAAGAAATGAACATAATTCTTAGTGCCAAAAAATATGTCCTCATCCATAATGGGTACCAATGGATTAAAAATACTAATGACAATTTTGACATCACCATGGGGTCTTTATTCTTTGCAGAGTCTTCTGACATTGTCGGTCTATTTATACTATACAATCTAACCGCGCTCCGTGAATTAGACATTAAGGAAATCGGGCCTTACAGAGATAACGGGCTCATGGTAGTGAGGAGCTCCACAAATTTTAAAATAGATAAAATTAGAAAGATAATATGTAGTGAATTCAGAAAACTAAACATAAAATCTACTCTCAATACTAAATTAAAAAGTGTAAACTTCCTTGACGTAACTCTAGACTTAATGAACAGCATATACTTACCTTACAGAAAACCTAAAACAAATCCCTTGTATGTAAATCATAAGTCAAACCACCCTCCACTTATAATTAAGCATATACCCACATCAATAGGGAAAAGAATCAGCATGAACTCCACTAATAAGGAAGTATTCCAACAACACAGTAATTTTTATAACACAGCCCTAAAAAATAGCAGATACAAAAACGCTAACATAAATTATACAAACAATAGTACTAACCAGAACAAAAACAGGAAAAGGAAAATCATTTGGTATCCCTATCCGTTCAACCAAATCGTTAGTATTAAGCTAGGGCATAAGTTCCTAGCTTTAATTGAAAAACACTTTCCTACTAATGGCAAACTTGCAAGGTCTTTAATAAAAACACCTTAAAATTAAGTTACAGTAGCGCAGAAAATCTAGAAAGAATCATAAAAAAAAACATAATAAAATCCTGGAAAAACATGCATTCCAAAAGAATATTAATAAAAATCCTAAACTAAAATTAAACAAAATTAATGAAAAGTTATGTAATTGTAGAAACCCTGAAGCCTGTCCTTTGGAAAATAAATGCCACACAAAATGTGTGGCATACCAATGCACTATCTCATCAAGTGAGAGTCCTAACACTTATAGGATATGCATTGGTTCAACGAAGAATGGATTTAAAATTAGATGGAGACAACACAAAAGCTCCTTCAATAATATTAGGAATAGAAATAAGACATCTCTATCCAAATATTTTTGGCATTTGAAAGAAATGAATAAAACACCAAAAGTAAAAAGGAAAATAATAAATAGAACAAGAACTTGTAAATCCTCGATGACCCATGCCCTTTATGCCTACATGGGAAACTACAGATTATTAATTTTCAAAATAATGTAATTTTTATTAAACCATAGACATAAGTTAACGATTTTCTGCCGACATCAAAAAAATTTCGCATTAAATAATTAGCATTAAAAAAAAAATCATAGTCTAATATAAGGTTTAAAAGAGCAAGAGGGATTGGCTAGTAGACGCGTATCTGCGAATACGAGTGGCCAGCTATTAAATTTACTTATATATATATATATATATATATATATATATATATATATATATATATATATTGGTTGGATTGATGTGAGTTTGTGACCCTGGGTTTCACGCGCATATAATATATAGATAATTATATATATATATATATATATATATATATATATATTTATATACACACACTTTTCACGCATATATATATATATATATATATATATATATATATATATATATATATATATATATGAGAATGACATTATTTACATTACACTATTGTCCTCATATTTGTTGCCATATTTATCACAGCGTTTCGGCGTTGGACGATCCACCCTTCTTCAGAGTGGAAATGTCGAACTCAACCCTTTATTTCGCTCGTTGAAGTAGACTGTTCTAGTTCCACGTGCCATGTCTAATGGATGTCAGTTATCTGTTATTTCCCCTCTCGAAGTTCTCCATTGCCTTAACATGGTATTCAACTCACACTCTTTGTCAGTGGATCAAGTAACGCCTTTATAACTCTGCCATGTGTCCTTGAGGGCATCTGTGTATGAATGTCTGGGTATTATAAACCTAATGTCTTCAGCAACATTTTTTTACCAGTGCTCATATTGCAATTTTTTGCTGTTATCATTATATGTTTTTTATACCAGAGCTCATATTGCAATTTTCGTTATTATTATTGCTTTTCTCTGGCACTCATTATTACTGGTTCCCATATTGTATTCATTTTTATGCTTGGTCGGCTCAGCAGTGGCCTAGCATATGTGGCCTAACATATGTACTGATTCCTTAAGTTTACAAATTTTCCAATGATGTTCTTTGTGTATGATTGGTCCCAAAGAGGGCGGTGATCTCCCTTTTCTGTCTATATGTGGTCAGCCACGCCTGATGTTTCCACTTTCCCTCGTGTTAGAGCTTTCTGGTGTTCTTGAAGCCTTACCTTAAAGGGACGGCCTGTCTCCCCTTCATATTTATTTCCGCAGCTGTACGGGATGGCGTACACACAGTCTTTAGTCATGTTCTTTTCTATGGGTGGAGGTCTTACTCGGGAGAGATATCTCCGAAGACCTTGAAAAATATGTATGTTGTTGTTACACTGAGATTATTTTAAAGCCCTAAGTCGGCGCATAGCAAAAGGCTGCCGACACCTGTTCTAACAAACATTTTTAATAAGATTTCTCGAACATTCTGGTCTGTAGACAAAAATGAATAAATATAGTGTTAAAGAGATAAATGGAGAATCTGAACGAATACGAGTATTCACTAGAATTAGCGTATATATATATATATATATATATATATATATATATATATGTGTGTGTGTGTGTGTGTGTGTGTGTGTGTGTGTGTGTGTGTTTGTTTGTGTGTGTGTAATTATTTATTCGAAAATTATAACATAAATATGTTATAAATCACTACATGTTATAAATCATTATAACATAAATATGTTATAAAATCACTACAAAAATAGGTATTTTGTTTCAACACCTCTGGTGTCTTATCAAGTGATGGTGTTTAATGTAGAATAAAGTTTTTTTTTTGTCGTCAACATAGTTCCTGTCTCGTCGCTTTTTTGCATGTTTATATATCTAAATATGTCTGCGTGTTTGTGTATTATAATCTGATTCTGTATGTATTGTCTTTAGCAAGATTTCATCCTCCCTTACCCAAGTCTTCACTTCAAATGGTAATTTTTAATTTTATATTGTAATTTAATATTTATTAGTTAGAATGAAATTCCCATATACTTGTATTTGATTGGTCATTCCTGCATATGTAACAGTGTTTCCCCTAGCGAGGGGTGTTTGATAGAATTGAGCCTTTTTAAACCCTTTATTCGGCATTCAACACCATCACTTGTTAAGACAGAAGTGTTGAAACAAAATGGCTATTTTTGTAGTGATTTTATAACATATTTATGTTATAATTTTCGAATACGTAATTATATTTGCTCTACTCTGTATTGAGCACTCTTTTAAGAAAAGTACTTGTTGGTTATTGGAATTTATTTCGAATACACCAATTCCATACTTATATATATATGTAAGCAAATATATGGATATAGATCCGACAGTATGAAGAAAAATATACGGAAAAAACAAACAAAAATCCTTATATGGAATTATGCTGTTTCAATGTTAATATAATGTCAACGTCGGATGTTTCGGTCTAATAAAGCTTCTTCAGGACATATTCATAAAATATAATTAACATTATCAATTCAACATCTGTTTGGATAAGTCTCGTTCTTATGTCCATCGTCTTTGTCATGTTGAATTGATAATGTTAGTTATATTTTATGAATATGTCCTGAAGATGGTTTATTAGACCGAAACGTCCGACGTTGACATTATATTAACATTAAAACAGCATAATTGCATATAATGATTTTTGTTTGTTTTTTTCCGTATATTTTTCTTTATATATATATATATATATATATATATATATATATATATATATATATAGTTTATTTTTTGATCTAACGAGGTCCATCTCCTAACTCGTCAAATGTCGACACACACACAGACACACGTATATATATATATATATATATATATATATATATATATATATATATATATATATATATAAAACGAAGAACTAATTCTGATCTCCATAGTGGAATTTTTCCTAATTTAGCTACACTAAGTTATCCCGCCTCTAAAACAGTCCATGCTCTATTGATTATAATTTCGAAACCTAATTCTCCTTCCATATATCCCTTATATTCCCTTGTCCGTAACTTCTTTGAACCTTATTTTTTGGTTCATTCATAATTTTTAATTTTAAATTTAGGTTTAACACTTGTTTTCTTCTAATACCCCCACTTGTCGTCATAAGTTTTATGTTCTGGGCGTTTCCTAATAAAACCTCTCTGCCTTAAGATAAACACCTACCACCTTCCTTAACCTCTGCTTCGTGCCTAGCGTCCATCTGAAACAGTGAAAAGGGTTACTGGCAAGTTTAAGTCTAGCTTCCATCAGCAATTCCTCACGGTCAACTTCCCACCGACTTATGAAATTCATTCCACACTGGGGGTGATAAGACGGACGACCACTTTCGTCGAAATAGGCTATTCCCCATACGAGATAAAGTGAATTTTTTAATTATATATATATATATATATATATATATATATATATATATTTATATATATATATATATATATATATATATATATATATATATATATATATTTGGTTGGATTGATGTGAGTTTGTGACCCTGGGTTTCACGCTTTCGCGATCGTCAGACTAAGCCAAATTCCAAGTCGGCGTTGGCCGACCACGACTGCGAAGCGACCACAAAATTATCCGTACGATTCATCTACATTAGTCTGTATTTATGGCTGACACCAGCCAATCATATTACTGTGAGGGGGAATCCAGGTGTATGCATATTGATTACATTAGTAACTAATCCAGTACAAATTTCTTTGGTGATATTTCGCATTCTCTGAAAAGACATCACGAGGGGTGATTTGAATGAACGCCGATTATAAATTCTCGTTACAAATTTCTTATGAGATTCAGATCTTGATCTGAATGCAACAGACACGAATGGATACTCCAATTTTTAACCCATATATAGGGAGGGTACTTGCCCGCTGCTCTGTTACGCACCGACTGCAGGACGGTAACGAGTCAGATAATGATGGCAATGGTGATGTTTTGTTGCTTCTGTACATAATACCCCATATTATTAATCAATAATCTTAATCATTATATTTCAATATCCCCTTGACGTTTTATCGTCAAAATGCTTTTCGTTATATTTCTGTTTGTTCTTCAATGATTTGCAGCCGATCGTTACTCGTTATTTGCGTCATTTTCATAGATTTTAGTTTCAATGACCAAATACCAGAATGCTGATTTTGAGAAATGAATCAGGATGAGAATTTTTTTTTTAGTACCATTCGTTGAAGTTTATCTAGATTTTATCCTCTATCTTTATAAGAATCAGATCATCTCCAAAATTGAGGGTTGTTGCCATATTTGGGTAGGAGCTGCCCAGATCTCACTTTCCAGTATTGATATAGTTCCAAATCGTCTCCAAGTCCTTGTGGGAAAAGAATTATTTTCCAAACTGCAACCTCTCTCTATCACAGGCCTGATGTCGCCAGCCTCTCCCTGCAGTATCTCTACTACCATGGAAAGTTTTCGGACGAACTGCATATCGTGGTTCCATCAGATCTTACCTTCACAGGTAGAACCCGCCAAGCCACTTACATAGTAGGAAATCACCCACATTCCCTCCGTGTTCCATCGGCGAAAAGAAAGTTCCACACAAAAAGTTTCTTCCCGCGGACTACTGCCCGATGTAACAGACTCCCAAGAGGATGTTTACCCAATCATTACAACCATAACCTGTTCAAGTCTAGACTTGAACAGGTTAAATCAACCGTTATCTTAACTTTCTATCCATATAAATTACCCCTAATCGTAACCCTCTACCTCGAGTGGCCCTGGGACTTGTACAGGGTGAACATTACTGTAAATTATGATCTCCTAAATATTATTTTTATTTATTTTCTTTTTATTTTAAAAGATACATTAAGACTTCTAATCTGGCATCTCTACTTCAGTCTCTTTCTCCCCGACGTGACGTCGTTTCTCTCTGGCTTTTTTACAAATATTTTCATGGCAACTGTTCCGATGACCCCTTATTTGCTTACTGCCACTACTAAATGAATTTAAGCATGCCACTAGGTTGGCATCTAGGTCCCACCTATTTACAGTTGAACTAGATAGTTGCAGTTGCCACTTCTATTCTAACAGTTGATTTTTATCGCACTTCTCGCCAGTGGAAATCTCTTCCGGTTTCTTGCTTCGCTGCAACCTTCAATCTTTAAAAAGTTAAATGCAACGTCAATCGCCATCTTCTGTCTTCCTGAATCATATTTCTTTATTGCCCTCTCCTCATTTCTCGTATCCTACGTATGTCGATAAACTGCATTCCGCAGTAAGGCTTCTGACCATGAGGTTTTGAGAGTGTGAAGAACATGAAACCACCTCTTAATTGTTATTCCAAGGTTAACCTAGAACCGGGGTGGTTGCGCCTGTTAGGGTTTTAGCTATGGGCAAATAATGAACCCCGGAAACTGGGGCCAAACACTGCGAAAGCATAAAAATAAATTTTCTTAATAAAACATTAAGAAAATTGCAGCAATAGATTTTTGTAAATAGAAAATTATCTGAAATACATTTTTAAAAAGAATTATCAAAGCATCGAAGAAAACTAAATTTCGACATTTAAGGGTCCATGAGGAGTTGATATGATGTTAAAATTATAAAATTGTGATAAAATCCTGAATTATCTAGCACTAAAAAACTTAACTTATTTACAACCTGAGAATTAATAGCCCTTTATATGCCATGCATGACATACGCTTAGGCGATCATGTATCTTTCGATACATGACTGACGCAGTAGGTTGCCATTTCTTTCTGCGATAGACCAGTATCTTTCGATACATGACTGACGCAGTAGGTTGCCATTTCTTTCTGCGATAGACCAGTTGCCATCAAAGGCTACAGAAGCCGGTCTCTCCTGCTACTTACCCATAGCTGGGGGAAGAAGAAGAAGAGTATTAACACGTAAGTGAAAGAACTGGAATTCGATCTCGGCTCTCCGATTCCGCAGTTCGAGTCGCTATCCATTGCTCCACCATGCCGCCTTGAATTAATAAGGAGTCCAGTATTGACTCTTTTTTCAAGTACATTAACAACCACTAACTGCTTTATCATTCGTTTAGTTAGACGTTTCATAAATGCTTCATAGATGACTTTTTGAACCAAAATTCGATTAGTACTGACACAGGTTTGTAGTAGAAAAATTAATTAAACTAAGATTAAAAGATTTTAAACCTTGAAAGAAACAAGTTTAAAAACGAACTTGGATTTCAGATTTTATATTGATATAAGTTCACTTTATTCACCAAATAGTGTAAGTATTATTTATTGGTACAATTAATTTCTAATTCAGGTTTTGTAAATACCACATAATTTGAAAGATTACTAAAAATGAAAATAAAACATGGGTATAAACATGAAGGAACTCTTTCATAGCATTCATCCAAATAAGATCTTACCATTTAAAAAAAATATATATATCAAACCGTATTGCAAAATATAACTTAGACAAAAGAACATAAATCACACATATCACAGACTCTAGTAATTATGTTCCCACAAAAGAGTATTAAAAAAAAATCAGTATCATCTGCCATGCATTCTTTGAACGTTCCCAAGAAAATTAAATTACGGTATTAAATGACCCATACGAAGTTGATATTTCGTTAGACAAACAAATCACAAATCCTCATTTTGCCTTAGTAAAGTCTTCTCATTCTCTTCCATTCCCTGTATCTCCCTGCATCGTAGTGGCATTATCGCCTTTCTTATGTTGAAATCGTTAAGAAAAAGAAAGAAAAAAAGCAAAGAGAAAAGCAGGAAAAAAGAAAAGCCTGCTTGGGACATTGGGCATTTCTTGTAATGATTCCTCCGTTTATAATTACTCGTATTCTCCCTTTGTTCTTTTTCCTGAAGACCCTGTTGAGGAATCTTGAAAAGCCTTAAATCTATATAATATCTTGACGCAATACTTTTCCTGTCTTCATTTTCTCTTAGTATTTGTGGAGTCAAATTATTGCACATCTGTTACCGAATATAATCCTCAGAACGTTTTAATTTACTTTTCTCTGCATCCTTCTGTAGAACCACATTTCTGTTGCTTCAATTGTTTTCTTCATCTGTGAGGAGATTATCCAGCGTCCAGAGTTCTAGGTATGATGATAAACTACACCCGGCAGCAAAGATTAATGTTGTTCCCAGTCTCACTCTGAAGTCCAAGTTAGTGTTCCATATATGGAGCAAATAGTGAATTAAACCAAAGCAAAACACTATGAAATCGCCCCTCATTCTTTCTGTATTCCATCAGCGATAACTAATTTCAGGATGTCATTGAATTGACAAGACATATTAAAGACAAGAGAGTCAGAGGAAAGTGGCGCAGAAAATACCTAAGCAGATTGTGTAAATGGTTGTAAGAAAAGTGGTTCGTATAAAAATACATTTTATAATTAAAAAAATCAAGAATTAATTTTAAATCAAAGTAATTACCAACAATGCATATTTATAATAAATTTATCAAAAATTACCATTTATTTAAAATTACCCACAATACATGTTTATTTCAAAATTACTCATAACACCTACTTATAGTAAAATTAACATTAATACATTTTAAAGCAACATGGCAAACAAAAAATTCATAGGAGATATAGTAGAATTACCAACAATACATTTTATACCAAAATGACTAACAATATATTTCATAGTAGATATAGTAGAATTACCAAAAATAGATTTTATAGCAGAATGACCAACAATAAATTTTATCTGTCGTTTAAGGCAAATGTTCAAAATATATTTTATTGAAACCATAAAAGTTTGTTCAAAATATTTAGATTTCGGCATTAAACCACCCTTGCCGCTTTAAGAGAATCAACGAACCAACCAAACATGTGCTATATAAGAGAACTGATATTATACAACAGTTCCGTCTTCTTTTCTTTCTTTCTAGCGATTTTTCTGTTTCTTAATAACACTGTACACCGAATGATTAATATAGTTCTAGTTTGAATTTCTCCGGACAGCTTGTTTTAATCGTTCTATGCAGTTTTGTTAGGGGACTTTCATATGATATTCCGCTTTTATTATTTTGCTTTCAAAAACTTCCACAATGCGTGATGACTCTCAGTTACAAGTCTTAAGCGATGATCAGGCTATGCGTGTCTGCATTGAGTGAGAGTTTTAATATTACTTTTAATATACACTTATAAATGCGTCCGTCGCTGACTGGTTATAGCGTTAGCTTTCCAGACATGAGATCGAGGTTCGAATCTCGGCGTAGTCGAGTTTTCAAGGAGAAGATTTCTTAATAATATCAACCTGGGAAGACGATACCTGCTTGCGGCACCTTTGGGAAGGGGTCTGAAATACCTACCTTGCGCTTGATCTTTTTATCACGTTAAATTATGCACTCATTGCCAGAAAAGTTATCTAACAGAGTTGCAGTGTAAGCCAATTTATTTAATCTGTGAGTGTTGAAGAAACAAAAATATACCTGAGCAGTTGTCTGCACCCAGGATAAGTTAGCCACCTGCTGAGTGGGGCATATTTGGAAACATAGTGAGAGTTCTAATAATTTATAAACCAATGTCGCAATCTATGGTGTCTGCAAACGGGTTTAGCTAGTCACCGTGGCAGCCGGGCTTATTTGGAAAGATTCGGCCGATTATCAAATGCATAGTGAGAGTTCCAATAATTTATAAACCAAAGATTGCGTCTGTGGATGTTGAAGAAAGAGTAATGTCCCTGAGCTGGTGTCTGCAAAACGGGATTAGCTAGCCACCGTAGCAATCGGGCATATTTGGAAACATACGACCGGCTATTAGATATATAATGAGAGTTCTAATAATTTATATAAAAGACATACATAACTACTATTTGCGAAAGGAGAATATAAAACTTGTAGAAACAAACTTGATTTTTCACATTACCAGTTCAAATAAGTACAATTTTTGTTATACAACCAAAGGTTTGTCATCTTTCATTTCTCAGACCAGATTTTGCTCAAGAAAAATGTCGCAAGGTTATGCTCTAATAAAAGTGACGCTAACATCATACGACATTATGTGCAGGCGTGTCATATTGACATCACAATATAACTGACAATTGACACTTATGTTTACAATCAAAGCAGACAGCAAGCAAGCAAGTTGGAAACACAGAGAATTTAGAAGATTCTTTTACGTTCCATCAAAGACTGTAGAAAGCACTTTTATGAAAAGATTTTTAATTTTGGACAAATCCGAATTTTATGCTTCCTCGTAAAATTAAAAGTTACATCAGAAATGATCTTAAAGTATCTTATGAACACTTTATAAGAAACTTTTAGCCGTTTAGCGATTATGCTTAAATCAAAAATACATAGATAACTAATTATATATCCAAAAGAATCTATTCAATCTGAAAAAAAAACCAACAAAACATGAAAATAATTACAAAAATATTATGGATATGACCCAAGAAAAAAATATCCACAACAATAATAATTCTTT
>OZ010572.1:121870244-121920244 GCA_963932145.1 Acanthosepion lycidas
AAGATGAAGAGAGGAAAATACGAAGAAGAAAAAAAGAAAAAAAACGAAAGCGAAAGGAAAAGAGAAGAAGAAAAGAAAAGGTGAGGATAATGATAATAATGATGATGATGAGTCTAAAAAAAAAAAGAAAGCAAAAGCAAATGTACAAGATGGAACAAAAGAGACCAGATAAGCTTCTACATCGTTAGTACACTTTTCGTAATAAAGAAGCTGATGAAGACAAACCCCGTACTCATCAGTGGTTAAAAGTTAAAAGCTGAAACCGAAGGTTTTAATCTAGATGCACAGAACCAATATTTTCTAAATAGAAATTACCAAGGACACACACTCAAAAAATGTGTTAACCTGAAATGCAGATTCTGTGATATACCTAGAAATAATTGACCAATTTGAATAGTTTTAGCGTCCACTGAAAATAAATCCTTGCATGATAGAGTGGGCCAATATATGCACTGGAAAATATGCACATTTTATGGGAAGGAAACTGCAAGAAACTGGTATGAAATCATCCAGACCCGATTACAGAGATAGGACCTGTAACAACTTTATGAGACTTTAAAGTACACACAGACAGAAAACTCAGAGTTAATCGCTAAGACATCATGATCAAGGACCACAAAAACAGAATATGCTTCCTTATTTACATGGCCGTTCCTGCAAATTTATGCATCTTTGATCTTCAAAATACTGTCCAAATTCAAGGATCTTCAATTGGAAATCTCAAAAACGATGATATAAATAATTACAGTTGTAGTTAGCGGGAAGGGACATTTCATCACCGCCGACTCCACACCGGCCAACTCACCTTTGTGGCAACTAATCTCCAGGACGACTCACCTCCAGCTTGCATAGCGCGTGGACAACTAAATGCTAGCGTCGAATTCATAGCTTTAGATCGGTGTTGGCTTTGAGTCGTAGAGATTTTTAAATTTTGGCTATTTGCCTTAGTTATATATGTGTTACAACAGCTTGACTGGTGTTTAATTTTCAATATCGGACAAATAACCATGTTGAAGAAGCCCACAGAGTTGGGAGATGCAGCATCCCGTAATATGGAGATTCATTGAAAAAGGTGCAAACAAACCGAAATGCAATTTTCGAGGAATTAGCAAGAGGTCATCCCTTCCCCTAAAAGCATTGTTTCAGCATTAATCTTAAAAAGCGGTTGTATACAGCTGGCAGTTTAGATATTTCTGAACGGGTTTGGTGTCATGGATGACATACACAGTCTTAATCTGAAGAGTCTATTTAAGAAAATGTCCCAAGATATCAAGTTTCTGTTTTGGTTTCGTAGAATTTTACAGTGTTAGTGAGATTACTTCTGGCAAACCCTATACTATATTCAATTTCTTTTTCTTCTATGCTTAATTTATCATAACTGATCCATAAGCTGAGGTATCTAAAGTATTTAGTATTTACTAATTTCACATCATGATTTTTTATGATGGGTTCTGAGTGTTATGAATAATCAAGAGTGGTCTCGCCTTGTTTTGTTACTCTCTTCTTTGAGAGAGCTATTTCTGTTTACTGGGACTATAAAAGGACACTATAAGCGAACGTTGTATTCTTAGTTGAATAAAGCTTTCTTCAAGACTATACCTGCGTACTTTTGCCATTAGACTGGGATAGTGCTTTATTTCTCTGCTTGGAATCTTACTGATTTTTCCTAGGATAATTTCCATTTCTCCAATAAATCTGCAAACTCTTTTCTTGGATTCTCTTCTTTATCTATAAAAGGCAGGATGTGTGTGTGTATGTGCGTGTGTGTGTGTGTGTGTGTGTGTGTGTGTAACGAATGCACGGCCGCAATTTTCGACGGATTTGCACCAAAATTTAGATGCACATGTTCCAACTTAGCGGGAAGGCCAAGACCGAATTTGCATTTCCCAACTCCCATCGATAGTGGAAATAGTCGATTTTTCATACTTCTACGGTAGTTTTCATGTAGTTTGCGGCCATTTTCTACTGGCCAGAGTGAGAGCCTACAGCTGGCTGCCACGAATATGCTGGAAGATTCTATTGGTCAGCGTGAGAGCCAACAGCTGACTGACACGAATGTTAACTGACATAAAAAATCGATAGCTGCGTTCGTCACAAGTGGGAAAAATTTAAATCTGCATGGCACTTTACTCCAATTGGCTCATTCGCTTGCTTAAACTCAACGTCGATTCTGATTCCGCAGAACTGGGTTGGGCGTGAAAAAGTATTTGTTGTTAACATTCTTTTTTCATTCGGTTTTTCCAGTTCCGAGTCCTTTTTAAAGCTGATCGTTTTGTGTTCATTTTGTTTAGTTCTTTTTTTGTAACATTTAATGTTTAGTATAGAGTTTAGAAAAAATTCGCAGTGTGATATAGGCAAGAAGTAAGGCATGTAGCAACATCAGCACGGCTAAGGTCACTCCTTTAAAGGCAAGGAAGTGCAACAATATTTTAAGTAAAGTGATAGCGATTGCTGTATGAGTCGTACGATTTTTGAAGCAAGCACCGGCAACGTCGGGTCATGCTGCTAGTCTACAATATTTTAAGTTATTTTTTTACTTTCCGGACCCGCCTAAATTACCGGGAATCAAATTTAAACATTAAAGTGTTTCATAAATCGGGGTGATGCGATCATATGCTAAAATAAATAAATAAATAAAGATAAAATAAAATATTAAAAATACAAATAAAAAGGAAATTTAAAACACGGAGAATCTACTCAATCGATCATCATAAATGAATTCTTTATCCAGGAAGGTCGTCTTCTGAATTACAGCCAGCCATGTGCTGTATTGTGTCTCACACACGCTCGAATATATTTTAACAGTGATCTGTTATTCTTATTAATATATATGTAAATTTCCCATATCTGTGAAAATTCATTTCTCTTGAAGATCTTGCAATTATTTATTTTGAATGTTCTCAAACTCATCTGCAACAAGATAGAACATTTCCCACTACAATGTGATGACCAACCACAAACTCCTCCATTTCAAACCTATGCACTTATTCACTCGTCTCATTACTATCATGCCACAAGAGTCCAGAGAGAAGATAGCAGGTGAGTTTTAGATGCTTATTAAATGACACCTGCTATGAAATGATTCTACTGAAAAGCCTGAGAATGTGCGTCAAGTCAGAAAAAGCGTTTGTCAAGATATTTAATATGGTTGGACATGTTACAAATGGAACTTGCACAGTTATTCCTCTTTTATTATTTGAATGTTTCTTATAGTGAAGCCATAAATAAACGTTAATTGTGTATATACTTATGACCATAGGTAAACATTGTCCTGTTAGTTTCAAATCTCCCCAGCGTCCCTTCCTCATTATTTATCAGTTTCTTTTTCTGATTCTCATTTGATTTGATTGATTTGTTTGTTTAACGGCATATCTTATGGGTCATTTAATGCTCAAATTGAATTTTGTGTGGAGATTTGAGGTAATAAACATATGCTACATTTTATTCTGTTTTTACATGGTAGACGATACTCAACTTTTGTGCATATGCATGTTTGTGTGGGCATGATTACTAGTGGCAGATATAAATGCGTTTTATGTTATAGCTTTGTTGAGGTTATATTTTGGAATACAGTTTGATTTCTTTAAGAAAGTGTCGAATATTATATCGATTAATATCTTGAAAGAGTCCTTAAATGTTGTTTGGTTGATTTTGTTTAATGGTATATCAACCCCTAGAGGTTATTTAATGTCGAAATCCAAATATTTTGAAAACATTTTTATGGCTTTAGTTAAATATATTTTGAATTTAATTCTATGCTTTAAACAACAGGTAATAATATAGTATTGATCATTTTGCTATGAAAAATATTGTTCGTAATTGTAGTGGCCTTGTTAGGACCAGAAATAAAGACACAATTGAAACTGAATTGAATATATTAGCATAAACAGTAATACAAAAATATACAAACGAGAGTGTTACAGCAAAAATGTTCGGTCCGACTGTCAGAGCTGACTGCTGGAAACTCCTCCCCTCTCTAAAAGGCAGTACCTGCTCCTATTTATAGTTGGGAGAGTCTATGCATGCGTGGATAAATTACCATAACATTAATTTTACTAAAACAATTGTATTGTTGGTTATTTTACTTCGAAATTTTATTGTTGGTAATTTTACTATAAAGAGGTATTGTAGGCAATTTTTTTTATATAAAATGTATTGCTGACAATTTTACGATAGAAATATATTTTTATACTTTCATAGTGTTTTGTTTTTGTTGGTTCACTATTTAGCTGTAGATGATACCCTAACATGTGTTACCATCCCGGGTAGGGTGTACCTGGAAACAACACCAATTAACAGGTGGTTCTACGAACTTTGAAACATGCACTCTCCCGATCAGAGGCCTTTCTGCCAGATATAGTTTATCGTCATAACCAGGTCTGTCTTTCTGATTCTGAGGATAAGTGTTTTCTGTTTCTACGCGCTCCGTCCATCGTATTCCAAGCATTCCTCTGTAGAATAAACTTTTTGATACCTACAGTCTTCTCTTTAGCTGTAAGGAGACTTATGATCACATTACGTTGAAATACTGCTTCCTGTATAATCACCGAAGTTAAGCAACGTCGAGCCTAGATGGGTGACCACTTGGGAATACCAGGTTCTGTAAGTTTGTAGGTACGGGTTTTTTTTAAAGCATAATGACTCGAAATTATTAATCGGAGAGCTGAGTTCTAATTCCTGTTGAGTTCATTGTATTCTCTTACGTGCAAATATCCTTCTTCACCTACTTTTGGGTTAATTTGTAAGACTTGTATCACGAAACCATTATTATATCCAAAAAAAAAAATTCTTATAATTTAAAATTATTTTCTGGTTTTAAATAACCCACAAAGGGTTGATAAACCGTAGAAAACGAATCAACCAAATAAAACAACACCAAGTAAGTTGCTAACCGGTCACTGTCATATAAGAGCTTTAAGACTGGGTTTTGAGGAAAGATCTCTCACATATACCTCCGAGAAATATCTTCCACAATAGTAAGATATTAGTAGCGACGGTGTCGTCATCCAGAGAATGTCTTAACATTTTGTGGGGGATTTTCCTGGTAGGTATATGTCGGATGCATTTGTGCCGTCTGCTGTATTACATAACAGTTCAACTCTCTATTCTATGTTTATAACCAGATTTTCCTGACCATTTCAAGAAGTATCAGCAAAAAGGGTCTTTAAAACATCGATATATTCTTGTTCAGTACTGGTTATTTTTGATAGCAACCACGCATTGGAATAAAAACGGTTTTCATCGAGAGACACTGAGGAGTAATTACGATATACTCTTTCCAAAAATGAAAATGAAATCAACTTTTACAATCTATTTTTAAGTTCATTCAAACATAACGAAGTCGGAATTAGATTAAACAATACGAACAATCCAAGAAAAAAAAAAGAAAAAAAAAGTACGTTTGATTTTCTTTTCTTTACTTGGTACTGTCACGCGTAATTTAAAGCTCTGTCGAGATTTGTCTGGGTCAACAAGTTTCGTTTTTCGTTTGTCCACATAGTGGAATATTAGAAAAGAGCATGTGAAGGCTGGCTTTTAGAAAGATTAAGTGTTCTCTGTGCTCTTTCAGACATAAAATTAGGAAGGGCGTGGGGATGGGATTCTATTAGATTTCGTAGTAATGTTTCTACAAATAGGATGCCAGGGGTTTTACTTTTTCAGACTGAAGAACGGAACAAAAAGGTGGCGGGAAGGGTGAGTTGTGGGAAGATCTCCGAAATAACTGTCGGCTCGTTTGGATTGAGACCAATTTCTCTGACTGCCCAGATTAGTAAGGTCCGCATTAAATATTTTTTTTTTTTAAATTGAGAGCACAAATGGTTTTTCCGCTTCATTGATGCCGTCTGTACATTCATTTTGGTTGGTACTTATTAAGTCACTGACACGTCCCTGAACTATAGCAAGCTATATATATATATATATATATATATATATATATATATATATATATTATGGGTGACAAAAATATATATACATATATATATATATATATATATATATATATATATATATATATATATATATATATGTATGTGTATATTATAGCTTATGCCCCCCCATATATATATATATATATATATATATATATATACATATATACATATATGTGTGTGTGTGTGTGCGTGTGTGAATTGCTTTTTCGGTTGCAAATTCGTCTATTTGTCAAACCATCAGGACCAAATAACTGAATCGACTTGCATTTTCTTCTTCATCTTCTTCTTCTTCTTCTTCTTCTTCTTCTTCTTCTTCTTCTTCTTCTTCGCGCTTGGGCCTCTCAGAACAGCGATGATCATGTTTTTTCACCCCTTTCCATCCTTTGTATCTCTTAGCAAATTGTGTGTGTGTGTTTTTTTTTTACTATCTTCCTCTCAGTCTTTATTCTGACAACAATTTTAGCTCGTTAGTTATGGTCCTTTCGTTTTTTCTTTTGCGACTCTTGCCTTCAATTTGTCTTGTGAGTCTGAAATTCTCCCAGCCACGTTTCCTCATTAAATGCCCCCCAAATTTATATTCTTTTATTCCTGATTTTCAGCATAATTGTCATTTTTGTTTTTATTATCCTTAAAAGTTTCCCTTTGCTCATATGTACAGGCTATGTTATTCTCAGTATCCTTTTGTAGAAACACATCTCCATTGTCTGAAGTCCCCTCTTTGTCTGTGAAGAAATTGTCCTGTATATAGGAGGACTGACAATATCTAGAAATTCAGCGTAATTTTCTTGTTTCATAATACTTTGTTTAACTTTTGTAAGACATCTTTTGTTTGGCTTACTTAAGATCTCACTAATTTTCCACTAGACATGACGTCTTGCATGAAATAAATAATTGCAGGTTTAATCCTGTAAACTCTCCCATGAGCATTGGGCTGAATCCTAACCAAGAAATATTGATGCATTTTCAGTGGTTATTGAATCTTTACTGGAAGAGAGTTCATGTTCGACACTCAATATCGACTGACTTTCCTAATAACAGGGTTCCAAATGGTCTAATATTTATCCATAGCTAAAATAGACAAACGGATATATCTCTACCCCACGGCTGATGAGGCGAAGTGAATGTAACTGTTCCGAAATAAATGGTTCATTCAATGATTTCCATTCTGAGTGATTTTAACCCTTACCTCATCCTTAATACGCCTGCTTCTGAAATAAATATATCAGTGGATTACAAGTAAATCGTTGGCGTGTTATTTCGTATACTAATCCCATGAGCTTTAACATCAGATAATTCGATAAGACGGATAATCCTCCACTGGATAATAATGGTTCACGCTCACAATTCACGTAATCAAATAAAATCGGTCAGTGCATTAGAAATGTCTTATTGAAGGTTTATTTCTTAATCTAATCCCATTGCCTCTGAGATCAGACGATTTAATTAAACAAATAATCCCCCATTGAATAATAAACGATCACGATTAATAATAACGATGTTGAAGTGTTATTTCTTAATCTAATCCAGTTAACACTGAGATCAGATAATACGATTAAACAGATAATCCCCTACTGAATAATAAACGATCACGACTAATAATAACGATGGATTAAATGTGTCTTGTTGAAGTGTTATTTCTTAATCTAATCCCATCACCTCTGAGATGAGAGGATGCTATTAAACGGCTAATAATCCACTGAATATTAAACGATCACGGTTATAATTAATTTCCTTAATCCTTTAAAATCTTAACGTCACCAGATCTACTGCAGCCGTCGTATATGGATGTATCCAGGGTAAGATACCGTGACTGGGCCTATCTTCCTTTTCCTTGCCTGGCATTCTTAATTTTAAATTTAATTTTTAAACATTTCAAACCAATCACGACGGGAGTGCAACTTGCGCGTAAAGGGTTACAGAGAGTGAAAGTAAGAGCAAAGAGGTGGGGTTGAGGAAATGATAAAGAGAAGAACGGGGGTCAAGATCAAGGCATCAGAAGATGTCGATTGGTAATATATTTGAATATTTAAAGATTATAGCTATCAGGGACGCAAGTAAGAGGAAGGGAGTTACACTGTCGGGAAGTGCGAAAGAAGAAGAGTAGAAGAGAAGGTTACATTTAACTGTTTCGTCAGTAAAATGGTGGGACCCAGATGCCAACCTAGTAGCACGCTTAAATTTATGCAGATGGGACACTAGTGGAAATAGCTCGTGAGAGCAGTTAAGCAAGAGAGAGATCATTTGTCCGCTACAATATTTAACTCAAATCTAGAAGAAGATGGGGCGATATCTTTCTCAAGGGCGAGGAAACAGTCTCGGTCAGAATTTTAACTCTGTGAGCCGATTACACTTTCGTACATATGACCGGTGCCCTACTTGTAATAATGTAATGAAGGAGACAATTAGTATATGTAAAATTACATTACAATTGTATAAAAATACATTATCTATCTATCTATCTATCTATCTATCTATCTATCTAAGAACATGATCTATCTATCTATCTATCTATCTATCTAAGAACATGATCTATCTATCTATCTATCTATCTATCTATCTATCTATCTAAGAACATGATCTATCTATCTATCTATCTATCTATCTATCTATGAACATGATCTATCTATCTATCTATCTATCTATCTATCTATCTAAGAACATGATCTATCTATCTATCTATCTATCTATCTATCTATCTATCTAAGAACATGATCTATCTATCTATCTATCTATCTATCTATCTATCTAAGAACATGATCTATCTATCTATCTATCTATCTATCTAAGAAAATGATCTATCTATCTATCTATCTATCTATCTATCTATCTATCTAAGAACATGATCTATCTATCTATCTATCTATCTATCTATCTATCTATCTATCTGTCTGCTTTGTTTTTTTTTGTTTTGTTACCTCAAACTATATTGTTAGTGGAATCCCGTATTTGAATAGATGCTCCGTCTATTTTAAACAGTGTTTATTTCGTCTCCTGGTATGCGTACTCGACAACATATGAAAATGTGCCGTCGGACAATATTCAAACCTGTGTGCCCCTTTTACAGTAGGAACCACTGCCTGATCCGGTGTGCGTTTACACCACGGTTACGAAGTGCTTCACAATAAAGCAAAGCTTCTATTTGGCCCTCAAAGCACATTTCGCTCATACATATTTTTCTCCAAACAATGCCCTGTGTCATTTCCGAAATGTAAACAAATATATTTCCAAGGAACTAATTTCTTATTGGAGATTACTTTATTGCAGCAAACGTTATCTTTAGATAAAATACCCCTATTTATGTCTTCTACAGGCCTGCGTGTATACGTATCTATCTGCTTGGATGCGAGTCGCGTCGAGCATTTTCTTGCACTCTTGTGCGCGAAATAAGCTTTGCCACAGAAAAAGGTTAATTCCTTTCATTTCAGCTGAAAATATCAAAGTAATTCAATGTCCCGCTACTCGCACGCACGTACACAAACAATACTCACGCACACACGGGCGCGGACAAACGCACACACGCACACACACGCGCTCACACACACACACACACACACACACACACACACACACACACACATATATATATATATATATATATATATATATATATATATATACTAGAAGCATGGTCCGGCGTTGCCCGTGCTTGATTCAAAAACCGTACGACTCATACAGCAATTGCTATCACTTGACTTAAAATATTTTGCCATTCCTTGCCTTTGCCGTGCTGATGTTGCTACATGCCTTACTTCTTGCCTATCTCACACTGCAAATTTTTTCTAAACTCTATACTAAACGTTAATTCTGTTACGAAAAAAGAACTAAACAAAATGAACACAAAATGATCAGCTTTAAAAAAGGACTCGTCACACCCAACCCAGTTCTGCGGAATCAGAATCAACGTTGAGTTTAAGCAAGCGAATGAGCCAATTGGAGTAAAGTGCCATGCAGATTTTAATTTTTCCCACTTGCATGCTAGTTAATATTCGTGTCAGTCAGCTGTTGTCTCTCACGCTGGTCAATAGAATCTTCCTGCCTATTCATGGCAGGCAGCTATAGGCTCTCACTCTGGCCAGTACAAAATGGCCGCAAACTACATGAAAACTGCCGTAGAAGCATGAAAAAACCGATTATTTCTACTATCGATGGGAGTTGAGAAATGTAAAGTCGGTCTTGGCCTTCTCGCTAAGTAGGAGAATGTTCGTGTAAATATTGGTGCAAATCCGTCGACGCCGTGCATTCGTTACACATATGTGTGTGTGTGTGTGTGTGTGTATGTGTATGTGTATTATTGCGGTTCCTTTTACAACTTATTCCAGATCATCTTAGCCCTCTCTAACTTTCTAATTTTTTTGTCCTGGTGTAACAAGTTACTTCACACGTTTCACGTGCGATTTCCTTTTCAAGTCTATTTTCACTGCTCTTTGAACTGTCATACTTGAAACTCCTCTCACACATGCCAAACATCTTAAGAATTGAGTTTTATCTTTTCTAATTGATATCTTTAGTATTAAGCTGAAATGATGATCTCTTTTCCTGTTGTTTCCTCCGATCCAGTTTTTCTCTCTACTGTTCCTCTACTGTTCCTTCTTTTTACAACGTATTCATTGTTCTCTTGATAGCGCTCGAATGGAATTTAACGATGGAAGCCAGAGTATTAATTTTGGTACTATTACTGACGGTCTGAATGATCTCTTTTCCTCTCACTACTGTTCATTTGGGAAGACAGAAGGGCTAGTACAAAACGATTTTGAGCAGTTTTCTTTCTAGCTGAATAACTCAATGGGTTTTTCAGTCATTCTTACGACAAATGGTTTCAAGATGAGTAAACGTATTATCTGAAAACCTGGAAAAAAGAAACTCAATTAGTGTAGCGTTTTTTTAGATATTAAACAATTTGTAGGATGGGCAATACACGTTTTAGACAAATTTGGTGTTACACCACACAAACACACACACACATATATGCAGGATTCATTAAAAACGACAGACAAGTTACTACGTTTAAGCTTTTTATTTAATTTTTCTTGTGTTCGAACAAGAGCTTTCTTTTCTGGACAAAGAGTGTGTAAAAACTGTCCAAGTGTTTTATAGTTCCGAGCGCTTTCGGGTATACCGTTAGCCATTATCAAGGATGATTCGATTTTTCAGCTTAATTGAGTGTGTGCATTATGTGTATGTTTTAGTGTGTTGTAGGGATGTTTTTAATTTACGAATACGGTTAGCACATTGTGGCCTTGTTCGTAGTTAATATTGTTAAGAGTTGTCTTTTTCTTTTTTATTATTAAAGCTTCCATTATTTTTAATCTTTTATACAGGAGGTGTGTTTGTGTGTATGTGTGTGTGTGTGTGTCTGTGCAAATATATAGAAAAATAGGAAAGAACCGTTAGTTTAATAATCCGAAGTTCTTTAGTATTTTTGTTTTTATATTTAAAAAAACAAAAACAAAACAGTGCTCAGTATATAAGTAGAGCCTAAATTACAATGATTTGTTTTAAAATATGATTCCATCCCTTCATAAGAGTTTTCATGTTTCAAAAACAGAAGCTAAAAAAACAAATCTGTTTCATCCTCAAGGGAATTTTAAAATAACCAAACTTGAAATTTACGAAGGTCAGAGTAGACCTTCGTTATTTTAAGCGAATAATGACATCATTTTGACGCATATCGTCTGGTTCTGGTCTGTTTCAACGACAGAGAGTTGTTGGTATTATTGTTACGCCGTAAAATTCGTATTTGTATACCTAAAGATTTTTTTCAAAAAGAGTTGTTTTTATATAAACACCTCGTATTGAACTACAATTTGTTTTTTGACGACTTCATAGATGTTTTTTTTTAATTTTATGATTGGGTTCAGCTTTTAAACCTTTTGTTTTAATTGAAATTGTTTATAGACTATAAAATTTTAAAATTTTTAAGTTAATTATTTACGGCGAAAATTGCTGATGTTGGCAAAAAACCGTTAATTCATGTCTATGTCTATGATTTAATAAATTTTCGTTTTTTAGAAACTTAGTAATATGTACTTTTTTCATATATGCATAAAGGGCATCGGACATATATGAATTCATATATATATATATATATATATATATATATATATATATATATATATATGAATTCAAAAACAATATATTTCTGGCAAGATCAGAGCCTGAATGATATCTTCAACTACACTGACCTTCGTTATAATCATCTGTTGCTTAAACTTTATAAATACAGGGTTACTCAGATTTTCGTGGACATTACCATGAATTTAGGGTAACACATTATACACGAAAGAAGAGATCCATTTGCGAAAAATTAACATGAATAATCTTGAAACTCTTCTTGACGCATCTACTTAATGAGTCCACTGTTAGCGTCGATGGCTGCTCAAATACGCTGTTTGAAACGTTGACATAGAAGAACTCCATCATCTTTGTCTAATTTGGACATTGTACTAATTATGGCGGACAGTTCTTTTATAGTGTTATGGGAGCGTTGATTGACTTCCTTCTTCACTATCTCCTATGTGTAGTAGCCAAACGGATTCAGGTCTGGAGAGCTAGGTATCCATATGTTTGGCGTGGTGTGAATGTATATATTGTAAATTCTTCATTCATGGATCATCTTGGCCTTATGAGACAGCGCAGAGTCTTGTTGGTCGGTGAACGGTCTTCGTTTGCTGGCGCCGTATATTTAAGTTTTCACAACCTTTTCGAAAATCTTCAGCATTGACCCTTAAGCCATGAATAAAGAAGTGAGGACGATGGCAACTTTCTCATTGTTCACTACTCCTATAACCATCACAACTGCTGGAAACTTTGCGTGTATGACCGACGGAACTTCCCCTGGATCTCGGCATAACCCTCTGTCATTTCTTTAGTTAAGCTTCTTGACTTTTGATGATTCAATTAGGTCAACACGTGTATCAACACGGTTTTCTTTAGACTTTGCTAACATGAAGTCAAACATTTGCATAACATATGACTTTTATCGAAGGATCTCTTGCACAATTATTCCGATATAGAGCCTTGAAATATTGAGCACCTTGGCAATGTCCATAATTAGCTTTCTAGGGGTCTTAGCGATAATATTCAGCATTTTACGGTCGAATTTGGGTTTTCTGGCAGTATTGGGACCAATAGCACGCGTTTTACGTTTGACTGATGCTTCAGAATCTCAGTCTGCGGCTTCCAGCTCTTTGCTAATATGGACATTTAGGCATGTGACCAAGTGCTTAGAACGTTCGTTTTCAGACAATGCGACCTGAGTTTGTTAGAGAGGTTATCGGTCTGGGAGAGGCGATCTCTGCGTGCAGCCCCTTTTAAAAATCCCTGAAAAAAACACCATTAATACAAGTCTTGCGAGTGAAATTGGCCTGAGAGATCTGTTCCGAAGCCGTCGATGGTTGTGATAGCACGTATTTACAAGCCATTGTGACCGAGGGTTTCAGTCTGCTGGCCTTGTTCAGGCTGTTTATAACATCAGAAAATGCGCTCTTTACCAGAAACCCTAAATAAGGTCCACTCAGTAAAGTTTCAACATAAACAATAGGTGGGCTCTGTTGGTGTCAAACAGACAAAATTGTGCCTGGGTAGACGAATGCAAAAAGGACTGAATAGCCGTCCTAGTAGAGAGGTATCCTAGAATACGAGAAGCCAGCCATAAGAGAACATTGACAACAACTGACCGTGCAACTTCTCTACATTCCAATGAATTGCCTTTAAGGTAACGATTACAGCATGCCTCTTTATTTGCTGAGTTAGCTTGACGTTTGTCATCATGCATCTGAAAAGAAATTCTAATCAGAACATGTTAGAAAAAGGTTAGACCAATTAAGAGGTCTATTCTCAAAGAACCGAGCAACCCTGAAGAACCAGTTTTCATCTACATATTCAGTCTCTATTTTTCAACAAACAGCGCTGGGAAATTTTTTTTACATATTAATAATTAACTTGTGTATTCTAATTTAATCTTAACAAATATTCATATTTCTGTGCTTACAGTAACCCAATGTTTAAGAAGTTGATTTCACAGACAAATATGATAGCGCAGTGACGTCAGTGGGTATGAGTGTAGCTTAAAAGTTCTATGCACTGAAAGTAGAATCAGCGGGTCGGGATTGAATTCTTTTAAATTCATTTCTAATCTCAGAATAAAAATGTAACATAGACCAAGCTCTAAAAGCTTAGATGACTGCCATTCCAAAAGGAAGACAACTTGGAATTCAAAACCATGGACAACGGTTAATTCCACCACTATGATTCTAAAGATGTTATGGCAATACACAGAGATTCAAGAGAGGAAACTCTGGAAAACCATGACCTTTCTTCTTAAGTGATATGATAATGGTAAAATTAGCCGTTTCCCTATAAGGAAACGTTTGACATTGATTGATAGGGCAACCAATATTCCTTTCGGATAAAATTTATAAAATCTTTCTCTTTAAACACATTTTTTAGGAAAATAGTTTCTTAAATCCGGTAGCTGTTATCGCTCTTTCCCGTACTGATAGGGAGTGTCCTTCCCAAGCATTTATTTCAAGTAGTGTGGAATTTCAACATGTTACTTACGTCATTATTTTTTCTTCCAGTTACTATCCATTCTAGTCGTTGTTGCTGTTAGTAGTCTTCAAGTGATGCGGTTTCTGTTATTTAGTACAGTTCGTGATTGTGTAGCGCCAGTCCACAACATTTAAAAAAGGATGGTTCTTGCTAAGACACCCAGACTTGACTCGCCCAAAGCCCCTTTTAACTATTGATCTAAGAAAGCGGCTGTATAAATTTGATATTTCTGAAATGGTTTAGCATCAGTCATGACATCCACACAAAAATTATGATCTGATGGCATTTGTTTGTTTGTTTGCTTTGCGGCATATCAACTCCTTATGGGTCATTTAATGCTGAAATTTAATTTTGTTGGTGTAGAAGTCAAGTGACTTACCTGCCAACATGGCTGCCTCCTTCTATTTCCTTGTAAAAGCTGCTTTTACCTTATTTTATAGGAGAGCGCCTAATACACCAGTTGGGTTGGTCCATTTTGCTAGAATGGACCTTCCCAATACATTTGCATGAGGGGTCTTTGTTCAGCTATATATTTCTCCATAAATGACTCAAGTCAGTTTTGGCTTTGGCTACATTTGCCTACTTGTGTGCTAAACCTCTGGCAAACTAGCTAATATTCAACATGGCGCTGCGAACAGGATACGAAGACTGGCAAGAGCTACTTATCAAAATTGGCATTCCTACCGACTCTGCCAAAATCTATGCTGAATCGTTTGTGAAAGAGAATATTACTAAGGATAGCCTCTCTATCATAGACCGGGAAATCCTTAAAGAACTAGGTGTCACAACCATGGGACATGCCCTAGCTATCCTTAAGCTATCAAAGGAGCAACCTTTGACATCAGACAGCTATACGAAGGCCCCTGCAGCCAAACTCCCCCAGCTCCATTCAGAGATGACATCACAACAATTCCGAAAGTTCAGAATTGATTGGGAGGTATTTGTGCAAATGACAAACATGCCCCCTACACAGACCAACATCCATTTATACAACTGTGCTGATGAGACTGTGCAAACGTCGATCATCAATACATACCCCAAATTTTTCTCGGAAAAACCAAACAGACTCCTGAACATGTTGGAGGCATTAGTTACCCAAAAATCGAACCCTATGGTTCATAGATTGTCTTTCGCTTCGATTTCCCAGGGACCAGGCGAATCAATCCAGCAATTTGTTGTCCGCCTTAAGGGTACAGCACAGGATTGTGACTTCACATGTCCCATTTGCAGTCATGACCTATCTGACATCTATATCAAAGACCAGCTGGTCAGAGGTACAGCAAATGATGCTCTCCAAGCAGATTTACTAGCAAAAGCCAGCTCATTGAAGACCCTTGACCAAAACATCAACCATGCTGAGGCATTCGAGGCAGCACTGCGTGACCAAGCACGAATGGCAGGGTCAACTGAAATGTCAGCATTGCGTGCATCAACCTATCGCAAAGAAAAAACAACACAAGTGGAAAAAAATCCCCCTCAATCCAAAAGCCCCAAAAAACTGATTATAAAACAAAACAAGTTCCGCTGTAGTGGATGTGGTAGCCACAAGCATGGCATCCCAGGAACCAGCACCCGCCAACAGGCATGTCCTGCCTGGAATCAGACCTGTGACTTGTGTGGCATCCAAGGTCATTTTTCAAAAGTTTGCCGATCAAGAAATCGCTCTAGTGAAGTGAGAGGCTTCCAAGACGATGAAGCTAACATGGACAGTTTGATTGCACATGTAGAGTTTGACCAGGAGACAGGCTCATATGTGTCCTCTAACAAAAATAGTGTTGTTCAGATAGAAGCAACACTGGTCCCATTCTCTCCAAAGCCAGACCCCAGAAATCCTGAAGATATTCCAGGTAATCAAAGCACTCGTTTGAAAATCTTCCCAGATAGTGGGGCCACCATTTGCCTTGGAGGACCCAAGCACCTACATAGCATGGATCTCAAGGAAAGTAACTTGATCCCATCAAAGAAAGTTATTCGTGCTGTGGGTGGCTCAACCCTTATAAGCCAGGGATGGTTGCCTATTCAATTTAGTGTTGGAGAAATGTCGACAAAGCAAGCATTGTACATCTGCAATAACATCGATAAGATATATTTTAGCAAGGCCGCCTGTATTGATGTTGGCATACTGTCTCCTCACTTCCCCACGCCTATGACTATGACAACCCACAGCAAATTAGATTGGACAACCAACGATCACACAGCAGCTGTCGAGCAAAAGCAACTCAGAAGATTTCAGCTACCAGATCGCCCTGAAGAAACACCCTTTCCAGCAAACGAAGGAAATGTGGAGAACCTAAAAAAATGGTTACTGAAACAATTTGCTGATTCAGCATTTAATACTGATGGGCAATTCCCAGCCATGTCTGGTAAACCAGCACATATCCACCTGAAAGAGGGGGCAATCCCTAAGGCAAGACACAGACCAATACCAGTGCCATACCATTTAAAAGAACCAGTGAGGCAAGCCCTTATGCAAGATATAGAAAGAGGCATATTAGAACAAGTGCCCATTGGTACTCCAACAGATTGGTGTAGCACAATGGTCATTACAACAAAAAAGGATGGTCGACCGAGGCGTACCATCGATTATCAATATTTAAATTCGCAATGCAAGCGAGAAACCCACCACACTGCCTCACCTTTCCAGCTGGCAATGCAAGTGCCACCCAATACCAAGAAAACAGTACTGGATGCTGTCGATGGCTACCACTCTATTATATTAGATGAGGAGTCCCAACCGCTCACAACTTTTATCACAGTGGGGAAGGTTTATGTACCTTAGGATGCCTCAAGGCTACTTAGCATCTGGTGATGCATACACCCGTAGATATGATGAAGTCATAAAAGATATTCCCAGGAAAATCAAATTGGTTGATGATACTTTGCTCTACGACACCGGCATCAAAGAGGCATTCTATCATACCTTTGATTTTCTAATGAGATGTGCACAAAATGGGATTGTACTCAGCAAAGACAAATTCCAGTTTTGTAAGGACACTGTTCAGTTTGGTGGCCTTCAAATAACTTCATCGGGAGTATCTCTCTCTGAATCTATGCTTAATGCTATTTTAAATTTCCCTGTTCCGAAAACCATCACCGATGCAAGGTCTTGGTTTGGACTGGTAAACCAACTTGCCTGGGCATATTCATTAAGTCCCATTATGCTACCTTTTCGGGACCTTGTCAAAAAAAACTCAAAATTCACCTGGAACCAGACCCTTGAAAAAGCATTTCAGGAATCAAAGCGGGTCATTGTTGAACTAGTAAAGCGGGGCGTCTCAACATTTGACATCAACAGAATTACCTGCTTAGCTCCTGACTGGAGTAAAGACGGCATGGGATTTTTACTTCTTCAGAAACACTGCACATGTGCAATCGAACGAGCCCCTGTCTGTTGCCCTGAAGGCTGGCATCTTGTGTTTGCTGGAAGCAGATTCTGTACTGACGCTGAGCAAAGATATGCACCCATAGAAGGTGAAGCAGCAGCTATCAGCTGGGCACTTGAAAAGTGCCGCATGTTCATACTAGGTTGCCCAAACGTTATAGTCGTGACCGACCATGAACCACTCAAAGGACTTTTTGGTGATCGAGATCTCAGCAAAATTCACAACCCTCGCCTATTCCGACTCAAAGAGAAAAGCTTGAGATATCGTTTCACCATGCAACACTGCCCTGGAAAATGGCACAGAGCCTCTGATGCTATTTCCCGCAATCCAGTCACTACAGTACAAAGCCTACTTGATACATTCTCTATAGAACCCTCCCTTATAGAAATTGATGAATCAGATGAGACTTGTGCAACAATGAGATTGACAGCCCTCACATCAATATCTCAATTAGATGATAATCCTGCCATAACTTCCCCTGACCACATTCGTTTTGCTGGTCAAGAAGACACACAATACACCCTATTACGGAAAACCATAGACAATGGTTTTCCAAACAGTCGTCAAGCAACACCACCTACAATCCGGGAATACTGGGAAGTTCGTAACCGCCTAAGCAATGAAAATGGTCTAATACTACTTGACAGGAGAGTAGTGATACCAACCTCCCAGCGCAAGAACATATTAAAATGCCTACATTCAGCTCATCAAGGAGTAGTTGGCATAAAAGCGCGTGCCAATGACTCAGTTTACTGGCCTGGAATGAATGCCTCAATTCGCAATTACAGGTATAATTGCATTACATGTTCAAGGAATGCCCCAAGTCTACCACATGAACCAATCCAAATGACACCTACACCTGAATGGCCATTTCAACAGATTGTAATGGATTTGTTCTATGTTAAATCCTTCACATATCTTGCTTGTGCAGACAGGCTCACTGGATGGCTCATTCTGTACCGCATCAAGCCAGGGCAAGCGGTTGCTTCCAGGTTGATTTCCATCTGCAGAGAAATATTCCAAACATATGGTGCACCTGAGGAACTTAGTACAGATGGTGGACCGCCATTCTCAGCTTACTCATTCCAACAATTCCTAAAAACCTGGGCTGTTAAGCAAAGAATTTCATCAGTGGCCTATCCCCAGTCTAACGGACGTGCAGAATTGGCAGTCAAGACTGCAAAAAGACTCATAAAAGACTGCACAGGACACCAGGGTTCCTTGGACAATAACATGGCAGCACAAGCAATCTTGCAATATAGAAACACCCCTATCCAAGGCATTGGCTTATCACCAGCGCAACTCCTGCTTCATAGACGTCTTCGAGATTTTATCCCATTGCACCCACAGTTATATAAACCACACCCTGAATGGATAGCCGCAGCGAAAAAACGAGAACAGAGATTATCCAAACGCAATGCAGACCTCATCGAGAAGTACAACCGTACTGCACATGCACTATCCCCACTTTATAAAGGTGACACAGTCTCCATTCAAAACCCAAATAGCCGTCGATGGGACATAGCTGGGCGAATAGTAGAAACACTTCCCAACCGTCAATATAGAATTAGAGTTGCAGGATCAGGCAGAATAACCCTGCGGAACCGTAGGTTTCTAAGGAAACTTGAAGCACCCATAATCAAGACCCCCATACCAAGCGCCATGCCTGTGTCACCTGAGCCGACAATTACGGATACATGCAGACCACATCAATCTGCCAAAGACTTGGAAAATGGTGACATTACATTACAAAATAAACCAGCGTCCCAGGGCCCTACTCAATCACAGCCATCAAGAACGAGGATTCCCAGGGCGCTATCCCGACTACTCTCGTACAATCAGCCAGGCAATAGGGAATTAATTCCTCCCCAACGGCCAATATGCTTCCGCAATGGGGAGAGGAGGGAGATGTAGAAGTCAAGTGACTTACCTGCCAACATGGCTGCCTCCTTCTATTTCCTTGTAAAAGCTGATTTTACCTTATTTTATAGGAGAGCGCCTAATACACCAGTTGGGTTGGTCCATTTTGCTAGAATGGACCTTCCCAATACATTTGCATGAGGGGTCTTTGTTCAGCTATATATTTCTCCATAAATGACTCAAGTCAGTTTTGGCTTTGGCTACATTTGCCTACTTGTGTGCTAAACCTCTGGCAAACTAGCTAATATTCAACAGTTGGGAGTATTACTAATTTCTTTTCCAAAAATGTATTGCTGGTAATTTTCTTTTCCAAAAAATGATTCCCTGGTAAATCAAAAATATATATTTTACTGGTAATTTTTCCTTTTTTTTAAAAATGAATTGCTGATAATTTAAAAAATCTATTGCTGGTAAGTTTTTGTTATGAAAATTTATTGCTGGTATTTTTACTATAAAAATGTATTTTTATGCTTTCATAGTGTTTTAACGCCAGGTTGGTGGGATTTAGTATTTGCCATTTAGTTGAAATCTTAATAGGTACTACCATCACAGCAATTATTAATTGGCTCCACGTTCCTCAAAATCTCCCAAAGAGGCCTTGCTACCGGATGTAGTTTATGTAGTCATATCCAGAACGGATGATTACTTTGAAAAAAATATGTGAATCAGTCCTCAAATCTACATCTCTGCTTTTTTGTTGGGCTAATCTGAGGAATTAACTTTTTAGATTAATATACATCGACGTCTGAATTTTTCTATCCTTGTGAAATTCACCCTAATTTTATAATATATCTGCAAAATTCACCCAAACTCTATAATATATCTGCGAAATTCACCCAAACTCTATAATATATCTGGAAAATTCATCCAAATTCTATAATATATCTGGAAAATTCACCCAAATTCTATAAAAAATCTGCATGTCGTGATAGTAAGTGACTTTTGAGTGTAAAATAGAAATGACTAAATGGATTTTTACAAAGAGTGTAATTCTTCTGGGTGATTTAGAACCAAATGATACCAGTGCAGTAAATTAAAATAAAGGATTTTCTTTTCCTGCATTCCTTCAATCGATTTTCAGTTCCTCTATTAATGGGGTTAAGGAATTTATTCTTTAATCTAATGTGTACGCTGCCGTTGCAGCGAAAAACAAACATAAGATATGTTAATGCACTCCAAATTGATTTTTAATTGCCACATACCTTTAGTAATTAGGATCCTACATTAGTCATAAGAAATGGTCACCAAAAACGGAAATAATTCAACTAATAGAAGAATAAAATAAAATTCAAACATTTAGAAACATTTCTTAGTTTAAGATTATCCTGGCAGATTCTTCTTGCTTGAAAACATTTGACCATTTCCAGTTTTCTCGATTTCAGTGTCTTACCCTCTGAAAACTTTTGGCGAGATTTGATCAAAGTCAAATTTTACTTCATGTAAGGTTTAAGCTTGTTTTCTTCAAAAAATTCTCATTCAAATTGAATTATTTTTAAACCTCATTTAATTTTTGTGGGGAAGGGATAAATGTAATACTTTTTTTTAGTTGAGCATCGATCCTTAATGCACTTTGACTCCAATCTTCCCGATCATCTAATTTACATATTTCTTCATTGAAACTTTACTTTATAATTTTACATGGCTTCCTTTGACATTAGTGCTGCGCTAAACTTCAGGTCGTGTGATTTTTTTCTGATGCACTATTTTCGATAATGCTTCAGGTTTCTTTTCACCTTTTAATTTTTATATATAAAGAAATATACTTTCTCCCATCAGTTTGATACGATGACAATGAGAATTACTGATTATGAAGGCTACGTGCAACTTCAATACGAAAAAAAGTATTACATTTAACCTTTCCCTACAAAAATTAAATGAGGTTTAAAAAAAATTCAATTTGAATGAGAATTTTCTGAAGAATTCACCTTACACGAAGTGAAATTTGACTTTGATCTAATCTCGCTAAACGCTTCAAGAAAGTGAGGTACTGCAATCGAGACAATTCGAAATTGTCAAATGTCTTCAAGCAAGAAGAATCTGCCAGGATAATCTTAAACTAAGAAAGATTTCTAATTGTTTGACTTCTATTTCACTCTTCTGTTCGCTTAAATAATTTTCGTTTTTCTGAACCAATTGCTATGACTAATAAATCATCCTAACTACTAAACAATGCTTGGCGGTTAAAAAAACATGGAGGGTACTAGCATATTTTAGATTTAATTGCAATGTTAGCATACCCAGTGGATTAAAGAATAATTTCCTTAAACCGATTAACGGAGGAACTGAAAATGCATTTATCGGAGGTCAATTAAGGTAATAATAGCCTTAAATGATATTTTTTAAAAATAGTATTGTTTATATCCAAGGAATTATAACTGAGCAGCAAGTGTGATATTGATTTGCAGTGTTTTGTTTTAGAGAAACATCGTTGCAAGATGAAATCAAACCGAAGCCTTCATCAGACTTTTCATCATGAAACTCTAAAGTTAGTGGAAATTCTGATAAGCTTTTTTCCCTGGTGACCCGACTACAAGAATTTAAGCGTGCTACCAGACTGGCATATAGGTCCCACTCGTCTACTGTTAAAATAACTAAATGCAACCGCAACTTTTACTCCAACAGTTTCTTTTCCCGCACTTCACGCTTGTGGAACTCTATTCCGCTTCCTTGCTCCCCTGATAACTACAATCAAAAATTAAAATGCAATGCCAATCGCCATCATATTTTTTTTTTTTTAAACCATTTTTCTTTTGTCCTCTCTTCAATTCTCCCGATACTCAGTTTTTTGTCACACTTTCACTCCTTGTAAACCCCTGTGTACTCGTGACTTTCCCATCTTGCTTCGGGTGAAATCATTAAAAAATAAATAGGAGATACACGGGAATTATCAATGATCTTAAAGATCTTAAAATCTACCATACGGAGATACGTATAACAGATAGGGAACGTTAATAAGTTGAATGTTTGGCCTTTGCACACTCTTCCGCAAGAGGGCCGAAGAGAACCCCTTTTCAACAGCGGCAAATCTCTTTTCTTAACAGAGAAATAACTCGTTCTTATAATATATCATAATAGGTGATGAAAAACAGGTTACTTACAGTGTTTAACTCAAACGGAAGTGGATTGATAAGGATAAATCTCCACAAAAGACAATAAAAATCGACCGCCATTTATTTCATAATTTATTTAAATTGACTGGAAGGATTATTTAAACGTTAAAAATCGCTAATTTTAGCGCCATTTAGCCATATTTCAATACAGTTTAATTCTCGTTATTAAATAATCATTTAAAGATAAAAGATACTTTCTGAAACTAAATTTGATATAGCCGAGTTAAAGTTTAATTAATCTTATTTGAAAAGAGCATTATTACACACACACACACACACACACACACACACATATATATATATATATATATATATATATGTGTATAAACGGCACTCGCGTAATATTTGTTATGAAATTTATGTATATATATATATATATATATATATATATATATATATGAACACCGCTCACGTAATATTTGATAGAAATTTATGTATATATATATATATATATATATATATATATATATATATATATATATATATTTCTTAACAAATATTACTTGAGCGTCGTTTTTATATATTTTTAACCAATCAGTAATCTTGACAAATTTAAAAAATATTTTACGTAATTTAATGTTTTATTGAATTTTATATACTTTATTATAGTTATCGCTCTTATTTTCTGATAATGTCGTGTATGGAAGTCTGTATTTGCAGAAATTGGCACATTTATAAACACGGAAAAGTATCAAATTTCCTTTGAAAATATTGGTTGATCGCTGAATTGTAGTAAGCTTTACCCTTTATGATTATTAAAAATAGTGTTTACTTAATAATCATACCACCTAACCGGTACAAATTAATACATTAATTTAGAAGATTTAAAACTTTAGAAATTATTCTAATTAAAATTAAAAAAAAAAAATTAATGAAAACTATTCTTGGAAAATACATTTTACATCGAAATTTTTTTTTTTTTTGTTAAAACAAAATATCCATAATACATCTTATACATAAAAGCAAGTAATTTTTTTTTCTAATTAAATAATGGCATAATATTATTGAATTATTTATTTTATTATTCAGAGAAGATTTTCGGAGACTGTGAGTGCTGTTTTACCAAATAAAAATAAAAATAAAAATAATAAATAAAATAAAATAAATAAACGATGAATTAAATTCCCTAAGGGGTCCAGCGTCCTGCTAGTATAAACATAAATCAGTTCAAAAATTAATTTCTCAAAATTGCTTAAAATTAGAACTGTGGGTGGTAACAGATATAAAAATGTTCTTACACAGATTTTCTAAGAGAAACACTTCTAAAATAATTCTGTTCATCTCTATCTATAAACGGCAAGATGTGTGTGTGTGTGTGTAAGGAATGCACGGCCGCAATTTTCGACGGATTTGCACCAAAATTTACATGCACATGCTCCAACTTAGCGAAAAGGCCAAGACCGAACTTGCATTCCCCAACTTCCATAGATAGTGGAAATAATCGATTTTTCATGCTTCTGTGGCAGTTTTCATGTAGTTTGCGGTCATTTTCTACTGGCCAGAGTGAGAGCCTATAGTTAACTGCCACGAATAGGAAGGAAGATTCTATTGGCCAGCGTGAGAGCCAATAGCTGACTGACAGGATTATTAACTAGCATGCTAGCATGAAAAAAAATCGATAGCTGCATTCGTGACAAGTGGGAAAAATTTAAATCTGCATGCCACTTTACTCCAATTGGCTCATTCGCTTGCTTAAACTCAAAGTTGATTCTGATTCCGCAGAACTGGGTTTGGGTGTGAAAAAGTATTTGTTGTTAACATTCTTTTTTTCATTCGGTTTTTCCAATTACGAGTCCTTTTTTAAAGCTGATCGTTTTGTGTTCATTTTGTTTAGTTCTTTTTTCGTAACAGATTTAATGTTTAGTATAGAGCTTAGAAAGAATTCGCAGTGTGAGATAGGTAAGTAGTAAGGCATGTAGCAACATCAGCACGGCAAAGGGCACTCCTTTTAAGGAAGGGCAAAATTATTTTAAGTCAAGTGATAGCGATTGCTGTATGAGTCGTAAGATTTTTGAATCAAGCACGGGCAACGCCGGGCCATGATGCTAGTTTGTTAATAAATCCTGCTAGTTTCAATAAAATCCGATATTTATCTATTTTTTTCAAGAATATGCAAATCAATGTGTTTTTCATCCTAAAAATTTCACACTACCCAAGAAAAAATAAAATTTTTAACAAAAAAATTTCGAACATTCTAAAAAGGAATAAGAAAAATATAATTTAATAATTAAAACATTGTTAAAACATTGTTTTGTTTTTTATTATTTCTTTTCATTATGCATACTCATTTTTTAGTAACAGTCATGCGTTGCTTCATCTCGACGACAAAGCACCGGGAGCAACAGACTACTTGTGGGAGCATTCCGAATGTCCAAGGAACTGCCTACCGGAAAGAGGGCAAGAGGACAACTTCATCTTAGCTTCAACGACCTCTGCAAAAGTGACATGGGATCGATGAACATTGACATCAAAATGTTTAGACCTAGGGCTGGAGGTAGGCGAGAAGAAATGGTGACTTATTGCCGGAAAAGAAAAATTCAATTCCTCTAATGAAGGCATCGTGCTGCTGGTATAATGAGTCAAGAAATCAGTTTCTCCTGAATGACTCAACTTACACTTTTTTGAGGCGAAGATAAGATCAGCTTGTCGTTGACGAGCAGTAGGGAAAGTTTTAAGTGTTCATGCTATTTTATTGGAGAAATTGGGTTAAAGTCATCTAGAACAGCGGATAAATGACAAGTTTCGTGTGAAGATCGGTAAAAGTGCTTGGAAGAAGTAGTCTCTCTTAAGAATGATTTATGGTTAGCATGCTAGGAAGAAATTGGGATTTTACAGGGGCATAGACGGTCGAGTGTGTGAAAGATGTGCACGATGTAGCGAGAAGTGGGCTTTCATTAACACAAGGAGTAGATAAAAGATTTTTGTTTGGCAGTGTCTGAAATGGCTACGAAAATTCGTTACAAAGAAAAGAATCACACTCTAATCTGCCAAATTGATGCTCGACAACTATAATGTTCCTGGAAGTTCATAAATTCCTAGCTAAGAGAACGATTCCAAAAATGGGCAGCTGTCTTATGCACAATATTTTGCCAGCTGTAATATTTGTCCATTTCCAAATTAAAAAAAAAATTCTCAAAGGGAAAATATCAGTTGACAATACTAATGTTAATATGATCTATCTTCCTTGAAGCTAAAACTACGAAAGCCGATAGAGGGTTTCATTAGCTGACTTTTTTCTTTTTATCTGCCATGTCCTTTCAGGACATAGGCTATCATGGTTCTCCACCTCCCTCTATCCCTTGCAGCTCTCAACGAGTTTCTTTCTTCTGCTTCCTCCCGCAGACCACGTTCTGTCATCCACTTGCTTACGTCCGCCAGTTATATCATGCGTTGTTTTCTATTGTCTCTCTTTCCGTCTGTTCGACTTGTGAGTATCAAATTCTCCAAGCCCTTCTTCCTCATTATGTGTCCCAGAAACTTCAGCTGCCTCTTCTTGATGTTAAGTATAAGCCTCCTCCTTGTCTGTATCCCCTCTAAGACCTCATCGTTGCTCACATGCTCGGGCTATGATATCCTTAGCATCCTTCTGTAGAACCGCATCTCCGTCGCCTCGATCTTCAAAAAAAATCGCCAACATTCGCTGCCGTAAGGAAGGACAAATGTCACGTAACAGCTCAGTATTCTTTTCTTTGTTACAAAAGAAATCTTCCTATCTCGTAATACTATGGCTAGTTTTTTAAATGTGTTCTTGGCCATCCCTGTACGTCTACTTACCGTCCTCTGTCAAAACGCTTGACAGGCATTTATACTTTTGCGTCTGCTTGATTCTAGTGTTCCCAACCTTCAAATCGCATTTCGGGCTCTTCCTTTTACTGATGGACATACATTCTGTCTACTTGTAGTTTATGCTTAGTCCTTTCTTCTCACTCTCCGTTGCTACCGTCTGTAGGAGATTCAATTACTTTTCCGTGTCTGCTATTAGTGCTATGTCATCTGCGTATCTTATTTTGTTATTCGGTTGGTGCAAAATAATGACGTAATAATGTCGTTTTTTGACGTTAAAAAATACGTCAAAAACGACATTATTACGTCATTATTTTTGCACCAACCAAATATTATTGTGGACACCAATGATAAATCCCGGCAGGGTTTCCAATTCTCACAGAATTGCCTCGCTGTATAGGTTGAACAGGTCGGGTAGAGAAGACGCATCCTTGCCATACGCCCCTTTCTATTGTTGTGCATTCACTGAACTCGTTCCCTATGCGCATGCATGTAGTTTGCTGCCTGTATAGATTCTTGATTATTCTGATATCATTCCCAATTATATCGAGGTTGCTGAGCAGTTCCATCAGATGAAGTCGTTACTCTAAACGACTTTTTGAGTAGCTGTAGGTCACGTAACTAACGACGTACGAGCGAGCGGACACAAAAAGAAATGGAGGATAAACACCTAGCATCCGGCAACAGGTGGCTACATTACTGAAAGGTATTTCCGAACATAAGTTCCAAGAATGTTTCCAGCAAAGGCATAATCTTTTCACAGAGTGCATATCTGTTACAGTTTTTTTTTGTATATATATATATATATATATATATATATATATATATATATATATATATATATATATATAAAACTAGTGAGTTAGTCCAAATGCCTGGACTCACTTTATAGTACACCAATAGAAGGTTAACCAATCAGAAGACGTAGAACATTCTATCCGTCGTGTATAAAGGCGGCCATTTTGTTTACCCTACCCGAATGACCAGTGCTAACTTGTCAGGCGAAGGTGAACGGTAGGAAGTACTACGCTCTGCTACTTTGCTGCGATATCCACTGCTAACCTGAACTACGCTTCCCTACTGTCTCCGAAATATTCACTGCTAACCTCTGGATTCTATACTCGAAGACGACCGTCATCTGAATAACAATATCTCCATAAAGAGAGTAATTTGAAGACACTATTGGTTGACACCAACCAAGAGTGTCCAGGTAAACAAAATTTGTTTTCACCTGGTCATTCCCGGAATCAAATTGTCACCACCTGTGTATGTAAACATGTACTTTTATCCATCTTTAATGCCTGACGCTTAATCTTGAGTAAATTGAACCATGTTCATTGTTTTGGAAATTTTCTTGCTTCAGTGTATATTACACCCACTAAATACTGTATATAGTCTTAAAGGCCACTGAAGGCGTCTGTTAGGCTCGATGTTCACTTGCTTGAATAATGATGATATGAATTTAAATTTATTGAGGTATTTTGATTATAAAACATTTACCGTGATGGTTTTCCTTTATAATCTTCTAAAACTTTTAGATTTTTTAATCAGGCACTTATAGCTATTGAAATAAAAAAAATTAAATAAAAAAAAATCAAAAAGCGAGACATCAATAATTATGATAGCTATTTCAACCATGACATTAATAAAATTATAGCAATGAAAGAAATTTTTTTTCAATAAAATCCATAAAACTGAGAGAAAGACACAATGTCCTCAAGAATTGCAATGGAACACTGAAAACCCATGAGATGTGAATTAGCAAAAAGGAAGGACTTTGATCTGAAATCACAAAAAAAAAAAAATAATTTTAAAGAAATTAAAAATTGTGATGGAGCATTACAGGTTTTTAAAATGAATGTGTTCAAAACTGTCGATCTAAGAGACAAGAACTCTTTGAAAAAACTAATAGCTTCGGAAGATTTTGGTTCACTTTTGAATTTTACCTTTGAAGCGAATAAGTGCTTGGTCCTTAAGCAAAATCGAACAACATTTAAAATCAAAATTTAACTTTACTTGTACTACTCATCACTAAACAAAAAGTTCTAGTGTTGAAAAAATTTTTTTGAAGTACCATGTTTTCAATTAAAAAAATGCAATTTCGAAACCAAATCTGAAATGAAGTGTTTTATAAAATCAGAAATCTGTTCATTGTAATTTAACGACGGTTTGTTGGATTTCTTAATGTCGAATATGGAAATAATTACACGAGTGGAAAAAGGAAGATATAGTCCAGGTATTTACTGGAGTCCAAAAGATAGAGAGAGTTGACAGTTTGTACGAGAGTCAAAAAGGTAGATAGATGTGGTCCGTGCGCGGACAGAGTGTCGAAGAACAAAGTGTCGAAGTGTCGAAAGACAAAATGACGAATGGACAAAATATAGAACGGACAAAATAACGTACAGACAAAGTATCGAACGGAAATAGAGTCGAACTGACTAAATGACGAAAGGTAAGAAATGTGTCTAACTTAGAATACCTTTTACCTAGCATACAATTATCCTGCCGATAAATAATTCTTTTTTTAATTTTAAACTAGTATAAAAAACTCGTTAAAAAATTCCTAAAAAACTTTCGATATAACTGCTATTTTTTTAAACAATGAACTGCATTCAATTTACAGTAAAATGTGAAAAGTTTTAGTTATCAAAAATTAGAATTATTGCAAAAATGCTTATTAATATGGCTATTATTTATTAAATGAAGTTAAGCAAGTTTAAAATAGCTTAATTAATAATTTGAACCGAGTTTTTTTTAAAACATATGTTCATTTTTTTTTTTTTTAATTTACTATTGTCTCTTTGAAAATTTTATCGTGTCGTGGAGTTATTTCCCTGTGTCGTCGCATTTTTGCGTGTTTGTATATCTAAATAGGTCTGCGTGTTTATTGCGTATGTATTGTCTTTTGCAAGATTTCATACACCGCTGCCCATATTTTTGTTTAAAATTTGTCATAAAGTTCAGAGCTGCATTTGCTCTTAATGTTTATTACAACTTAATTTCAATAAAAAAAATAAACAGAAAAACATATGTATTTTTTTTGCAGTTTCTTAAATAATTTTATCACTTTAAACTTAATATAGATTAAATTTAAAATTTAAAATTGATAATTTCAAATCTTAAATTTTATAGTATAATTTAATATTTATTAGCTAGAATGAATTCTATTTTAGTCTAACCCCAACATTAAAGCATTAAATAATTATTTAAACATTAGTCCGTTGCCAAGTTTTTTGAATTCTCATATAGTTGTATTTTGATTTGTCGTTCCAACTTAAGTAACATTTCCCCTCGCGTGGGATGTTTGATTGATTTGAACCTTTTAAAACCCTTTATTCTACAATCAACACCATCACTTGATAAGACACCAGAAGTGTTTAAACAAAATGGCTATTTTTGTAGAGATTTTATAACATATTTATGTTATAATTTACGAATAAATAATTATATATATATGTATATAAGTTGAAGATCAAATGCAGATCAGAATAGGAATCTGAGAAACTGATAAAATAAAATGGAGAACAAGTAGGAAATGGATCTTAATCTAAAATGTTTCTCTTTTATTAAAACTTTATCAGAGATCTTGAGAGAAGTGAAAAAAGTTGAAACAGAATACTGGTATGGTACATCTTTAGTTCTTATTCGTCAGATACGTGTCACATGTACAAATGCAACAGGTACTATAATAAATATGTGTGAGAAACGTTTCGAACGTTAAAATGTGTGTGATAGTTTAAGTGGTTGTATATAAAGAAAAGCTTGTGTGCCTATGTGCATGTTGGGCAGTATATATATATATATATATATATATATATATATATATATATATATATATATATTATTTGTGTATTTAAGCAGAAATTCTTTTTTCATGCACATTTCATTGAATACGACAGACAAGGTGATTTTATTAGTTTCCGATACGATTCCTCATGCGATCTAATAATTGTTTTCGTTTCGGATGATAAATTATATAAAAACTGTCCGAATACTCTTTTTGTCCGAGCACTTTCGGCTATACATTTAGCCATTTTCAAGGATTAAATATGTTTACTGTTAAATAAGAAATAGTTTGTTGTATGTATGTTTTATAAAATGTTTTCATTTTTCAGAACACGGTCAAGATATTATGTCCATGCTAATATTATTAAGTGTTGTTTTTTTGTTTTTATTAATAAGGCTTATTTTTTATTAATAAGGCTTAAGTAGGTTACGAATAGTGTCCGGTAGGTCTCCATGAATATTTAAGTGAGATTTAATTAATTTATGGTCAGCTGCAGATTGAATCTGCGTGTCAAACAAGTTGTAGTATATATATATATATATATATATATATATATATATATATATATATATATATATATATATATATATATATAACATGAATCATTCATATAAAAAACAGATATAGAAGTTAATGATATAAATGGAGAGAATACATCCTCGCAAACAAATTTAATAAATTACATTAACCCCGAACCTGTAGATGAATGATATGATCCCTGTTTATAAATTTCGGATTACATCTATGTTATCGTTGTCCTCTTATTACCGAGAAGTAAAAAACAAAAACAAATCTATTTCCATACGTGAAGATGTCTGTAGGAACAAATGAAAGCTTGTAAAAAAAAAAAAAAAAAAAAAAGACCTTATGCAGCTGGAATTTATAAACAGGAATCATAACATTCATCTACAGGTTCGGGGTTAATGTACTTTATTAAATTTGTTTGCGAAGATGTATTCTCGCCATTTAAATCAGTAACTTCTAAATCTGTTTTTTGTATGAATGATTCATGTAATGTAAATTGAACTGCACCACATACTTGATATATATATATATATATATATATATATATATATATATATATATATATATATATTAAAATAGTGTCTTAAACTAGTTTCTTTGATTATTGTTGCGTAAAATATTACAATTAATTAATAATAATTTATATTATTCATTTCATAAGTTTGAAAGGAGAAGAATTAAAAAATAAATACATATTTTAAGTCAAATTAAGTTAAATTTGAAATTGGATTCCAAAGTAAACAATATATCAAGTTGGGTAACACGTGTTTTTTTTACATAAGATACCCTAGTTACACCGATTAGATTAAACTAGAAAGATGATTAGATATATAAGGGTGCAAATATAATGAAATATAATTTTATGACACTCATTCCCATATATATATATATATATATATATATTTTTATTTATTTATTTTATATATATATATATATTTATTTATTTTATATATATATTTTATATATTTATTATTTATTTATTATATATATATATATATCTATCATAATTATTTTTTAAAAATATGATTCCATCGCTACATAAGAGTTCTCATGTTTCAAAAAAGATGACAACTCTTAGGTAGCTATGGAATCATATTTAAAAAAAAATTAAAAATAATTATAATTTCGTGTCTACTTTTGTATTGAGGACTTTTTTTTAAAAATAAAAACGAAAATACTAAAGAACTTCGGATTATTAATCTAACGTGTTATTTACTATTTTCTATATATTTGCACACACAGAGACACAGACACGCACACACACACGTGTATATATATATATATATATATATATATATATATATATATATATATATATATATGAACGTTATTTTTAGTGGATAATCGTATTTGAGTAGACACTCCGTTTATATATGTACAGTGGAACTTCGGTTTACGAATATAATTCTTTCCTGAAGGTAGTTCGTAACCTGAAATGTTCGTAAACCGAAACTATTTTTCCAGGAGGAATCAATGTAGAGAATAAAAATCACTGTACAATGAAATCGGAAAAGAAAAGCATTACAAAGCACACAAATGAATACAACACGGCGGTCGACTCAGACATGATTCCAGTCGTGTTAACTCGATTCGGCTATGCTGTGCGAGAATCGAAATTTTGTTCGATAACCGAGGCATTTTCATCTCGAATTTTCTGTTCGAAAACCGATTTATTCGACATGTGAGACGTTCGACATGTGAGACGTTCGACATGTGAGACGTTCGACAACCGAGTTTTCTTCTGTATTTACAAGTGTAGGTTTTGTTTGTTGTTTTTATTTTTAACGTCCAGAATATTTGGATAGTTTTTATTTGTACACGTCTCTTTCCTTGACCAAGTGTTAAACCAGACTACCATTGTAGATTTTAGAAGAATATTTATCTCATAATCTTATTCAGATTGCGATTTCATGTCAGCATTCATCTCATTTGCATCGAAGCTCCACTTACTGATTGGCAGCGAGGAATTGACATCGAATCAAACCGATCGATTTCAGCGGATGTGAATCTCTTTGGAGCATCGCCGCCAATAAGACATATAATCAACCCTCCCAATACACACTGTTTTGTTCCAGCGATTTGTTCCTTCCGTGAGACTAGAATCAACGCCTCTTCTTCATTTATGTGCATAACCTTGCCGTCTCTTTTGGCAGCAGAGTTAGTGCGTAGAGACTGAACCTATGGAAAAAGACGTAGGTTGAAATTTTTGGCAATAATGCCAATGACTGAGAACAAATTCTCATCCAAAGAATTATCAGCGATGTAAAGAGGTGCACTGTTGCAGCAACTTGCGCCAAAGAATCTACCAATATCAATTATTGATTAATGTACACGCACAATGCCTGTCTACATGAGTATTAATTGATCAGTGTTTGGTATTGGCATCGTACATATATATATATATATATATATATATATATATATATATATATATATATTAGGTTGGTGCAAAAATAATGACGTAATAATGTCGTTTTTTGACGTATTTTTTTAACGTCAAAAACGACATTATTACGTCATTATTTTTGCACCAACCTAATGTATATATATATGTATGTATATATATATATATATATATATATATATATATATATATATATATATATATGTGTGTGTGTGTGTGTGGTAAAGGTGAGCTTTGATAAATTGAGGAATATGTTGCTTTTTTATTTTTAGTTTATATGTTTACGTTTTTCTTTCAAAGTGCCAAATGGTTTTCTTGGCACTGTTCTAAGGACTAGCAGATATGGTTCCACCGTTCATAGAATTTTCTAAACCTTGAGAGAAGCAAGATTATATTCTCAGTAAAATAAAAACACAAACGACAAAAAATATTTCTGTTTAATATTGTGTTATGGTGGAAGTCAGATATATATTTCTTGGAAATATCTAGCCGTCCAAGCAATCTTATTATAAGGTTGAGTCATGAATAATTTTCTTTTCGTGGCGCCAATTGTAATGACTGAGAGTGCTAGACAATATCCTCAAAATAGAAGAAGAGACTTGAAGGAAACAAAAATGTAGTCCCACAGAAGGATGCTGACTATATCATCGACCTAACATGTGAACAACAACGGAATTTTAAAGAAAAAAACATATACTTAACATCAGAAGGGGAGACCTGACAATTCTTGGATATATAATGAGGAAAGAGGGCTTGGAAAATCTGATGCTCAGAGGACAGATTGAAGGCTGGAGAGATACTGGAAAACAACGCATAATATAGTGATCTTCAGTAAATGGTTGGAGGTTTAGGCGAAATAACAGAAAATTATTAAGTTCTACAAGGGTCAGGAATTTGTGGAGAGCCATGATCGGCAACGTCCGGAAGGTACAGGGCATATAAAGAAGAATTTATCGTTTTAACTACTAATCATACGTGACAGTTAAGGATCAATTCGATGTGCACAAATAGATTTTGTTTTTGCAAGATAGTGGTAGCATATACAGTGGATTTAAAATAAAGACCGCACAGAATAAGGATAAATATTGGAGATCGGCTTCTCTGTTCTCCTCCTCCAATGTTTTTTTTTTTTATCTGATTTTGTGCTAAAGGACGATTATTTTTATTTCGATCACTGAAAAAAAAAAAAAATTAAATAAAAGAAAAAAATAAATAAATAAAACAGACAAAAAAATATATATTCAGAGCGGAAACTTTCTGTAACGAAAGCCAGATGGAAAGATGTTGGAGAAAATTTTTTCGTATCAAAACTGGCGGAAAATCATTCAAATGGTTTGATCATTGGCAATGCCTCATTGCAAATAATGGTGACTATATAATTAAATAGTGTTTATTATAAAGAGTGAATTTACTTAAATATTTATGTCTATATAAATAACGTATAACAATAAAATACATTAAAATAATCGTGGGACTTAATCAATTTTGTAGTTTTTGACGTCATTTGTTTACGTTTAGATAAGCTTCGAATAGATATGAACGATCGAGGGAAATCATGGAAAATTGTAGTTTGAAGGCAGTAAAATCGACCTTGCTAGCCAAGACATTCATCTGTAGTGAAACTGGTATAGCACGTCAGGCTATATGACTGTTCCGAGTAGGATACAGATTCGATTTCTTTAGGAGGACACATATTTTCTATGAAAATTTCTCGGACGTTCAGGCCAGTAAATGTTGTTAATACTGTTTATTATAAACAGAGCATTTACTTAAATATTTATGTCTGTATAAATAACGTATAACAATAAAATATATTAAAATAATTTTCGGATTTTTTCCATTTTGTAGTGTCTGACGTCATTTGTTTACGTTTAGATACGCTTCGAGCAGATATGGAAGTTGGGGGGAAATCATGGAAAATTGTAGTTTAAAAGCAGTAAAATCGACTTTGCTAAACAGACACTCTTTCGTAACTAAACGGGTATAGCACATCAAACTATATGATGGTTCCGTGAAGGATACAGGTCCGGTTCCTGTCGGAGGACACCTATTTTCTATGAAAATTTCTTGGGCGTTCAGGTCGGTAAATGTTGTTACTACTGTTTATTATAAACAGAGCATTTACTTAAATATTAGTGCCTATACAAATAACGTATATGGATAAAAGCGTTATTTGAATCCAGTGACTTGAACCAAAGAGACGCGAGTTCAATACCTGGCTACTGCAGGAGTGAACAAAAAACTTGAAGAGTTGAGTTAAAAGGAGATAACTGAGTCACCCGGAAGAGGCATGACACGTGGAACTAGAACAGTCTACTCCGGTAGACGAAAAAGATGGTTCAGTTTGAAATTCCAATCACCTGAAGAAGGCCGAAACTTCGTGTATATTTCAACAAAGATGAGGACAACAGTGCGAACAATGTAAATAGTGTAAATAATTATACATTGGAGATACCAAAATCAAGCAACAACAACAACTTAAATGCTTGGGAAGGGTTATAAAAGCCAATCGAAATCCGAGGGTGCATGGGAATATTGAAAGGCGCCTGTTGCATAATTTTAAATGAATCAAGGATGGTTTTCAGTGATGCACTGTCCTCATCTTGGGTTTTGCCTCTTACCGGCTCAAACAGCAATCCCGACCTGACTCCGGACGTGTCAGGCCGCACTGACATTGCAAAATCACATCGACATAGCTAGAAGTCCGACTGTTCTTATTGAAATACGACCGACAGAATCAGTCTCCGAAAAAAAAACCTTTTCACGCTTCATACCTATATACTGATGTCTTTTTAATTTATCTGCTTTCGATTCGAGTTACTTTCCCTGGATTCCTAACTCGGTAAGCTGGTCTCTTTTTACATAGCTTAATCCAAATGTTTCATACTTTGAAATCAGTCAGTTATGTGCTATGAGTGATACATGACGGACGAGGCAGATTTTTTACCGCAGTAGGTTGCCATTTATTTCTGCGATAGACCTGTTGCCATCCAAGGCTATAGAACCCGATCTGTCCTGCTATTTACTGACGAGGCAGAATTTTTACCGCAGTTACGAGGCAGATACACGGCATCCAGTTGGCATATATATCGGGCACACATATATAACTTTACCTTATCCCCCATTGACATTAATTTACTTTTAAGAATCCAACCATTGCAAAATTAACTCGTACTATTTATTTGAAGTTCTTTCCCCTTTTCGTGACTTATCGACTAAAATAGTTCAATAGCCTAACTTAAAAAATAAAAAAAATAAGCTAACTACTCGATTAATTAACCAACATGCATGTTAGTAAATAGTTAAAATAATATTAAGAAGCAGATAAATTTCGTTAGAATCAAAGAATAGCGAAGTGTTACGTCATACCAACCATCTTATATGACAGTGAATTCTTAACAATTACCTCATGCATGATGAAGAGACTCGAAGCAAAATTAATGTTGTTCTACAGAAGGATGCTGAAAAAACATCAGAATGAACAGGTGAGCAACCACAAAATTAGGCGATCGTGTATCTATCGATACATGAGTGACGAGGCAGATTTTATTTCGCAGTAGTTTGCCATTTCTTTCTGCGGTAGACCAGTTCTCATCCAAGGCTATAGAACCCATTCTGTCCTGCTATTTTCCCATAGCTGGGGGGAAGAAGAGGATTCATACCTTTCCCAAGGCTGTTAGCACGTAAGTGAATGTAATGGATTCGACTGGAATTCGAACTCGGCCGAACCGTTATCCAATACTCCACCGTACTTCCTAAAAAACAAAAAGGTACTTAATATCAGAAAGAGACAGTAGAAATTTCTCGGGTAGATTATGAGGGGAGAGGGCTTAGAAAATTTGATACTCTCAAGATATATTGACAGCAAAAGGAACAGAAGAAAAGAGCGCATGACCCCTGCCTAAAGTGCTTGTGTATATACCTGGCATTGTTGCATGGTGACACCAGTGAATGATCTCAGCTCGGCATTTCCTCTTGGACGGCGATCACCAATAGTTTCGGTTCGGCAATGAAAGATTCAACGCAGAGACTTTTAACTTAATTATTTTGTTAATGTCGACATGCACTAACTATCCAACGGGGGTCGACCTCCTTACTGGGGAGCCGTTTCAGATATGAAAGGGAACACATCTATATCGCTTCACGGTCAAGAAACAACTCGCTGAAAAATCTTTTTTCTATCTATCATTCCTATGCTAACTCAGCTGATCAAAATCGACTTCCTTAATAAATCTTACATCTTAACACGAAGGTCAATTTACGGATGTCGGAGCTGAGATATACTTCAACCCAAAACCAATAGTCTGCTAAACTGTTATTTAACAGTAGAACATGAATTAAGCGAGAGAGAGAGAGAGAGAGAGAGAGAGAGAGAGAGAGAGAGAGGCAGCAATCACTAAAAGCTACAAAAGACAAGAAATTGTTAAAAGCCATGACCGACAACATCCTGAAGTTAGCATATAAAAAAGAAGCGACAAAGATACGCACATGACATAATAGTTAGTCATGTTGAAAATGAAAATATCGAGATATAACGGTCGATTCTCTTTTGTTCATTTCAAGCTAAATTCTTTGGAAAATCGAGATAAGTAAAGAGGTAACCTTCATCTATTTGAATCTTCTGCCCCAAGTTAACGATATCTGCTCAATACTTATATGTAAAATATTGTTTAAAAAATCTTTTATCAATTTCGAATTAGTCTGTAGAAAATTTTAAATTGACATGATTAAATACTTGTTTTTATTAAAATTAAATTAGTTTGCTATAATTGTTTCAATTTATAACATGTGGACAAGGTAGTGGATCAATTCTTATCTTTATCAGTTTTTTAATACAATATTTAAAACGTATTGAAACAATAAATTTAATATAATAAAGATAATAAATAGAATACATAAATAAAATAATAAAATTCTATAAAATAATAAAATAAGTATAAAATTATATTATATATATATAATATAAAATAATATATTGTATAAAAGCATGAAATGATAAATAAAATCAAAATAATAAATAAAATACTAAACAAAATAGGTGATTAAACAATAATAAACTACAAAATAATAAAATAAATATAAACTTATAAAATAAAATAGTATAACATAAATATAAAATAATATATCTATATATTTTAAATTATACATATATAATGCAATACGATAAAAATAGTATAATATAATAAATAATAATTATATTATTTCAACAGAAATTATATTCCAAATTTTTATTCAGGGATTGTAGTTATTTCATAAAAATATAATACTAATACTAATACTAATACTAAAATAATAATAATAATAATATAAAACTATATCTATATAATAAAATAATACATCTATATAATATAAAATAATGTCATGCATAAATATAAAATAAGTAATAAATTAATAAATAATTAACTACATAAGATAATAGATGAAATAATTATAATGAATAAAATAATAAATGCATAAAATAAATAATAATACTTTAATATAATAATTCAATAATGCATAGACGAGGAATAGGTTTTTATTTAATCTGATCAATATTTAAGTTGGATATTTTGGAGTTACATTTAATTCAAATCCAATGGCAGTGTTTCGCTTATGTGCAGAAGCTGCGAATTTTCCAACACAGAGAAACTCGTGTTATTAGATTGTCGATTTTTCATTCATTCTCCAGAAATCTTAGTAAAAAGATGACATTATCAATCAATTATTATTCCTATGTTTTTGACTATTTTGATTAAAATTTGTATTTTCGTTATTTCAGATGAAAAGTTTAAAATCTTCCAACATATTTCAGTGAAACTTTCAAATTTTGAAAATCTTAGTCACATAGTATGTGTATGGGAAAGGGAAACATCAACAAAAAGCGAACAACAGGATACGGATCAACGCGATGCTTTATTTTTTCTATACGTTGTGTCCATTTTCGTTACATTTCATAATTTCTTGATTTCGGATGAAATTTCACATTCGAAAATGGTAGTTTATAATTATAGCTTAGATATATTGAAAACGAAGGGGTTAGCTGAAACTTACACCATTAAAATATAGGTTAAATAAGAAACGAACTCTGATCTAATAAAATATTTTCTCTTTTTTTAAATATTTATTTAAGCATTAATAAAATATGTCTTGTATTTATTATAATCAGAATTTTGTAACTTTAAGCCTTATATTAAATAATTTTATAAGGAAGATGCAAGTATATTGTCAGTGACTAAATACTGCATAATTATCATTTCCAAATTTTTTAATAGTATGGATTTTAAATTTGTAATTCTCACAAGATCATGTCTACATATTCGCAAAGTAAGTTAGAACCCTTTCTGCCTTCTATCACATGGCTGATGCTAATCTCCAGAAGAACAACTCGTTTTGCCTTCTTGATCTCACGTTTTCCAGTGACATGAAGTAGATTGATTATATTGAATAAATTTCCCGTCATGCTGTTTGGGAAGTTGGTTCAATGTGACGCCAGAATTCTTCTTGCCCATTTACAAATCTACCAATCAGCTGAGCATGGAATACTAGTGCACATTCCATATAACTCGACATAGTCGACACAATCTCAAGAATGCTTTGATCTGGGATCTCGACTTCAGCCACTTTTCTGTCGCCATGACGTATCTCCCCTAGCTCTTTGCTACAAATATTTTTCATGGCTATTGTACAAATCAGCTCCTAGGTACCTCGATCGCGTGCGTTTAAGCGTACTACTCGATAGGTGACAAATTTTTTTTTTTTGTTTTACTGTTCACATTTCTAGATGTAATAGTAAGTTCTATTCTAATAGTTTCTTTTCTCGCAATTCTCGTCCGTGGAAGTCTTTCCGGTTTCTTGATTGCTTGCCCCCTTCCTCTACGAACTTCGAAAATTTAAACCCAACTCTAATCGCCATCTTTTTTCTTTCTGATTGCTGTTCTTTTATTGTCCTTTATCCCCTTCTCATTTTACTTCAATCTCCCTAACGCTTGATTTTATCACCTTGATTGGAGGCTGATGAAAAAAGGGGAAAGAAATCAATGCTACTTGCTTATGACATACATTGTTTTTCGAGAAAAGTTTTATTAAAAAGGATACACATTCTATCTTTATCAATTTATTTATCCAGTTTTCCAATACACATATAAAGACGTTGTGGCGACTTTCTTTTCATAGATTCTTTAAGATAAACTGGAAATTCATCTCTGAGAAAAATTCTCTACAAACTGAATCATGGTGTGAACACTGATATTGGTAACCGTATTTAATACTGCCAATATTTCATATATTTTGCAAAAATATAAACGCCGTACGAACTTTCTTGATTTGAAATAAAAAAAAAAAAAATCCTTCTTTGTAAGTGATTGCCCCGGCACCTAGTGCCACCAACTCGTTATTAGACAGAGAATCTCAGGCTTTTTCACCTTCTAAGTTCAACTTGCGAATGCGAGGTGTTATCCTCAGTAATTACATAAACAGCTTTGAGGGGTGGAAATCGCCTTGTTTTTGCAAAAGGCTTTGACCCCATCCAATTGTTAGAGAACAAGAAAAGCAATCTGCACAAATTGGTTCGGCGTTTTTCGGTATATCGTCAGCGTAACACCGGCAATGCCGTGGACTCATAATATTCAATCGATAGAAGCACAAGTTCGTTAGCGTCAACACTGAAAAGGAAACAAAAGAAATATTCAAGTTTAGGTGGAAGTGATAGAAAAATGGAAATAGAGAGAGTGAAAGGAAATAAAAGAGTGAGAAAAAGAGTGTGAGAGAGAGAGAAAGAGAGAGAAAGAGGGAGTGAGGAGAGAGAATTATAATTTCGTTTGTTTGCTTTTGAAAGATGAGCAATTCTCGAATAAAATCAACGCATATGAAGCATCATAACAAGAAAAGTTTTGGGTGTGTCCACTGTCGCCTCCCCACGGAGTGGCGGTGGAGAAGAAAAAATAAGAAATAAAACTGTTAAAAAGAAAGTAAGAAAAATAATTTCCTTAGTATGGTACAAGGCGGCTAATTCGTATACACAGTAAGATTCTCACTTAGAACGGTTACATGTTTGCTAAGCTTAGCCTTGTATGACATAAATTTTACGTTAGAATATTCTATGGGGTCGAATCACCTTCCCACCCCTCCGTATTCCAAATTTAAGGATAATGTTCCACTCAAACAGCTTTTTCTCAAGAAATTCTACTTTTTGGAACGTAATCCGACGTGAGTGCTTTCCTGAATACAGTCGTATTCTTTGGAAGCAAGGACCGATCTTTCATTATCCTCCTAATGCTCACAATCTTTAGCACCTCGTTCATCCATATCACATACCTCATTCGTACTAAACCTTTTAACCTTGAGGGATTCTCATGCCTTGTATTAGGTGAACATTAGTATAAAAAATCTTGAGCGGATCTAACTCACTAGTATAGCAGTCATCTTTGAGAGTAGCTTACTAATATTTGCTGCCACGACAGGACACGTAATAAGGGAAGATGACTCGGAAAATTTTACACTGTGGGTGGGGGGGGATGAAAGAACAAGTAGCACTCGGAAACCGTTTCTTCTCCAATCTGTCTGTGTGAGTAGATGGCACAGCAGGGACATAGGATGATAGAAAGAGATAGACGTTGCTTCGAGCAGTGTTTCTCAACCATTTATTCCGTGAGCCCCTTTTATAGTGTCAAAATAATCCAGGCCAACATCAGCACAAACAAAAACTGCATGTAACAGGAAATAGATTTTATTTATAAAAAAAAATAAAAAAAAAATGTAGTAGTAAAATATCAATCCTTGCTCCCGGTGTGTCTCCAGACCCCATCTATATAATAAATGCGAATGTCAGTGTGTCACACTTTTTCAACTTTACTCCTAGAGACCGTAATCCTACATATACCATTTTGGAATCAGGCCGACTCTTTGAGAAAATTAAAAACATTCCGGGGCGGATCCAGACCCGCAATTCTGAAATTTTGGATTCCCAAGTTTTTATTACTGCCATTGTTTTCAGTGATTATTTTACATGATTCTTTTGTGACGAAATTTTTTGTTCGATAACAATTTTTATAACTTGGAAATAAATTTGGATTTTAACAATCGACATTAATTGTGAAATCCAGAGAAAGTCACCCATAAAATAATTTTTTTTTGAAAGTAAGGACCTACGTACATCAAAATATCTTTAAATTAACTAACGGCAGAGAATTATCGTTCAACCTTTAAAAGGTAAACTTAAATATTGATGCAATACTTAAATGAAGCTATCCGTTTTGAATTCTCCAGTAGTTAATCGTTGCCTATTCCATATCCACCTTGGTACGTATTTTGATGAAGGCCCAATTAAGAACCTTCCGCAGAAGCTAGCTTAAATGCTGCCTTATAGGGCAGCCTTTAATTTAGTCTAAAATATTATTCGGGACCACTTTTGGGTCTAAGGGCCCACGTTGAGAATTACTGGCTTAGATTTACAAATATAGAGGATGCTGTAAAGAGCCATAATCGTCTACATCCTAAATGAACACGACACATGAGAAGTATGAAACAAGGCTGCAAGTAAATTATACCCTGTAGATCTAATTAAAAGATGAATCTGCGAGACTAGTTTGTTAAATATTGTTTCCCTGTAAAGCTCCCAAATATTTACTAGCCTCACCTTAAAATGACTCTTGGTAAAAAAGGTGGGATATCTCTTGAGGACCGAAATTAAGACAGGACTAGATATTTAAAAACCTTGAATTAGTACAGCATAAAATCAGAAATATTGGAGTACCATTTGTTTTTATCGTACTCAACAGAGAATAATGAGGGCGGACTGAAAAGTTCATAGATTGACTATGAAGGAGTGATGCTAGAATTGTGGAATATTTCATGTATTAATTTCAACTCTTATTAATAATTGCATTTTTTCTTTGCAGGTAAAGTGACATCTTACTGTTCAAAGAAGACTTCAGATGTAACTACTAGCGACTTCTCTGGAAATAATTGGCATCGTGGTGTTATCAATTACTTGCAGAAAAAGGGTTTATCCCCCAAGGACATTCATTCTGACATGGTTCTACATTAGTAGAGGACACCCCAACCTAATCAACAGTAAAAAATTTGTGAGATGAATTTAGGAGAGGAACGGAGAGTCTTGAAGATGACCCAAGGATTAGACGTTCTGCAAGTGACACCATAGAAGAAACCTTTGATCGTGTTCACCACATGAGGATTAATGGTAGGTGATTTGTCAAATTGTCAATGCTTTTAGCATATGACGTAAGAGATTTTAATGTCGGTGGGAGTGATTTATACTTGTCAGTTCACAGCCTTTTGTATTTGAGCATTATCTAACGAGGCTGGGCTGAAAAGTTCAAAGGTTGATTATGAAGGAGTGATGTTAGAGCTTTAACATCTTGCGTGCATTTTATCTCAACTCTTCTTATTAAGAAATGCCCCGTTTCTTTACTGGTAAACTGAAATCTGACTGTTCAAAGAAGACTTCAAATGTAGCGACTGCTGTTGAAAATGGACAAAATCTGCCATCGTTGTGTAATCAAGTATCTGCAGAAAAAAAAGAGAGCATTCAAGCTGTAATGGTTCCTAAATTAGGTAATGATGTTTCAGTGTCATCAACAGTACAAATGTAGGCTGTTGACAGGACAAGAGTGTCTTGAAGTTGCTCTAAGATCTGGATATTTTGCAACTGCGACCACCGAGGAAAACATTGATCGTGTTCACCACATTTTGATAGTGAACAATCGATTGACTATCACTCAAATAGCCAATTGTATTAGCCAATCCCATGAGCGAGTTAAGAATATTTTACTCAATGAACTTGGCATAATGAAGGTTTCTGCTCGGTGGGTGCCACGTCTTCTGATACCTGATCAAAAGCGCACCAGGTTGATCACATCACGAGAAAATCTAATATTGTTTGCGACAGACCCAGCTGCTTTCCTTGAACGTTTTTCCAATCTATGATGAGTGTTGGGTTCATCCATTTGAGCTAGGGACAAAGAGACAAACCATGCAGTGGAAACATCCTTCCTCAAACTGCTCTAAAGAAGGCCAAAGTCATTTCATCTACAGGGAAGGTGACACAGTTTTTTTGGAACGCAGATTTTCATTTTGTTTATTGACTTCTTTTTCAAAATCGCTACACCATAAACGGACAGGACAGTACTATGTAAACTTTCAGATGTTGCTTCCAAGTCAATTATTTTTCTGTTAGAGAACAGGTGATTGTCAAATCAGGAGAATAGGATGGGTCATCAACTTATTCAAAGCCACCTAAACCACTGAAACCAAGTACTTGTGTGCTGGATCATTGTCCTTAGAAAACAAGATAACTTTCGTTTGGTTTCGTGGACGTTTCTTCTTGATAATATTTCATTATTTAAATTATTGTACTTGTTTGGTTTTGGTATATTCAATTTGTAATGTGCATGATGTGACGTTGCTTTAGTTAACAATTATGAATTCCGTCTTCTTGCAATTGATTCTTAGACTTTTCTTATTGCATTCCTTGATTGCCCAGTCCTGGTTAAGAAGGATAAACTGCACCCGCGTCCTGGGTAAGACGATAAACTACATCCATCAGGAGGTTTTGAGGAGCGTGTAACCACCTCTTCATTGATGGTATTCCCAGGTTAGGGCCCCAGCTATGGGTAAATAGTTACCCCCAAAAAACTGAGGTCCAAACATTATCAAAGTGTAAAGATAGGTTTTAATACCGCAAATACTTTGTAAAAAATATTACCAGCAATACATTTTTGAAAAAAAGATATACCAGTAACACACTTTTGGAAAAAGAAATTAGCATCAATAAAAATCTTGTCGACATTAAATAACCCATTGAGGTTGATATGCCGTAAAACAAACTAAAACAAACCAAACCTAATCCTTCACTGCTTTTTGTCGGAGTTCTTGCAGACAGAAGATGGCGATTGGCGTAGCATTTACATTTTTGAAGAGTGTAGGTTGCAAGGAAGAACCGGATCAGAAGGAAGTCCCATAGGTGAGATGTGGGTGAAAAAGAAACTACAACAGTTGGTTCATCAGTAAAATAGTGAGATCTCGTTGCCAATCTAGTAGTTTGCGTAAATTTATGTAGTGGAGTCAAAAAGGAGGAAACCACAGCAAAACTAATGTTTTGAGACAATTTGCAGAAAAGACAGATGGAATCCATGTCAAGGGTGAGTGGAAGTGAGTGAAGTCGAGATGCCAGGTGATAATCGATTACGTTACATATTCTTCTTTGAGTTTTGTCAAGAATCTCAAGATATATAGTTGGTGAACTAAGCTGTATTTGAAAGCAATATTCAACGAACAATTCTTACCTTTCCAAAGGGCATTAGCACGTAAATGAATGTAATGGATCCAACTGGAATTCGAACGCGGCTCTCCGATTACACAATCGTGGCCGCTATCCATTACTCCATCGGGAAGGATAAATAATTGGAATTGCATGAAAAGATGAAAGAGGGAGGGATAAAGTGTAGCGGGGTGTAAAAAGAGAAAAAAGATCTGTAAAAAGGAAAACAAAAAATTAAATAGGAATAAAGAAAGGTGGGGTATAGTGTGTATGGTCAGTATCGAAATGGTCGACCCTGTTTTACGAAAATGAATTGAGATGCAGAACTGTACTGGTCCACGCCCTACATCCAATTCTCACCCATGGCTCCAAGAAGTCGCAAGTCGGATCGACTTGCCTGCTGAACTGTCTGAGTCTAGTCAGAAGGGTTACTCAATCAACCTGTGACAAGCGGACATCGGCCGATCGCTAGCCTGGGCATGTGATTTCCGCTTCAGAGGTCAATGGCTTTAACAGTGAGTGGAGGAACTTCTGAGAGGAATGACGGGGTAACCCCAACATCCATGTGCAAAAGAAACCGGCAAGGCATTGCACTATTTTGCCATGAATTTTATCATGAACCACAACTGTGATATAGAGGGGAGTGGCGATCATAGCAGCGTAAAATGCGATAACTGAATAAATGATGATGAAAGAAAGAAAAAAAAATGTCGCATAAAGATGTCGAAAAAGAAAGATGAGGAAACGCGGTAAGAATTAGAAAACTAAAATCTGGAGAAACTAAAGTGAAATGTTTTTTTTTTATTATTTGTTTTATAGAAAATATATTTAGTGTAGTGATATTTTGGAGATAATAATGATACCTACTAATTAACCCATAGCTGGGGAGAAATGGTGGATTCATACATTTCCCAAGGTATTTGCGCATAACTGAATATACCGAACTCGACTGGAAATGGAACTCGGCTCTTCGATTTACAATTCCCAGCCTTTAAACATTACACCAGCCGACATCCAATCTTTCAGCACGTGCTATTCCCAAGCGGTCACCCATCTAGATAATGACCAGGCTCGACGTGGTTTAACTTCGGTAATCATACGAGAACCGGTTTGTCAATGTGATATGGCCTTAACCCTACTGATGAAAAGGGGGAAAGAATGAGTTTAAGAAGAGAGGGAAATAAATTATGGCATGAAGTTGATGGAAAAAAAATGGGACAAAGATGAGAAAGTAGTGATAAAGACGGATAAACGAGTAAAATAGAGGAGGGTGATATAAAAAGTGGGGAATAGAGGGATGAGGAGAGGGAAAACGATGAAAGCGGAGAAAGAAAGAAAGAAAGAAAGAAAGGGTGAAAGAAAGGAATTGATAAACATCGGAATAGAAAGTGAGACAATTGATGAGAGCTGATTGGGCAGCGAGAGAACGAAAAAGGCGCATTTTGAACAGCTGCAAAGAGAATGAGACAAAGAGAGAGAGGTTTAAAAGGAACGAGAGAGAGGCAGATAGTGAAGTACAGATGGGAAGAGAGAAAGAAGGATTTAAAGAGGAGTCAAAGAAATGAAATGGAAAGAGGAAGACAATGAATTAAACCAGAGCTAAAGTGGGAGAATGGCAAAAAAAAAAAATAAAGAATAGCTGATATATAAAAAAAAAAGGAAACGATGGGGTGAAATAGCGTGAAAAGAAAGAAATAGAGAGGAAGAGGAAGAAGTGACAGAGAGGAAGAGATAAAGAAAGAAAAAGAAAGAAAGAAGTAGACGTAAAAAAAGGACAAAGCATAGAAAGCTAGAATGATGATATATATATATATATATATATATATATATATATATATATATATATATATATATAATTAAGTTATGAAGAACTTGGTAATCCTTATGGGTAATCCCAAGGAGGATGAAATCCTGAGAGCTCAATATAAAGCCAGAGCTAATATTTAAAAGAAAAACAGACCACTTTAATGTACCATTATAATAATTTATTTCACCTTTAAAAGGACGCCGGATCATCAGATAGCCCTTCCAAAAATGAAATGAAACGAAAAATGAAATTAAAATTGATGGGTAGTGTAAGTTTTTGTAATTTAACAGAGAGTGTAAGAGGGATAGTTAAAGAGACATGGTAGAGTATAGGGAGGGATTAATTTCATATCTCTCTCAAGTATACTTTATATTGGGGGAGAGGAGTGACCAGCGACCTATTTAGATGGTTAACTTAACGAAAGTGATATATAGAAATGGGAGGGGAGTATGGAGAAAAGAAAAAGGAAAAAGGAAAAAGAAAGAAGAGGGAGAGGGAGAGGGATGTAAAGAGAAAGAGGCTGTAATTGGGTTTTAGCAATTTATGTAAAGAATAGATTTTAAAGCTTGATAGAAATTTAGATGTGTAAAAAAAAAATTTGATGTTTGCTATCAATTTAAATATTTAATTTTTTTAAACAAATAGTTTAGGGACTTAATATAAGTTAAATACAATATTTATTAACATATTTATAGAGAACATATTAAAAAATATTTTAAATTATAATAGTTTGTTTACCCGACAAATCGTACTTTTTTAATATGGTAAAAATAGTTAAGGTAACATCTTTATTAGTTTTACTTTTAATCTAATTATTATTTATATATATATTATAATTTTTATATATATATATATATATATATATATATATATATATATATATATATATATTATAATTTATATATATATATATATATATATATATATATATACTATTATATATATCTATATATATATATATATATACATATATATATATATATATATATACATACATATATATATTTATTTATGTGTGTGTGTGGGTTCAAAAAGAAATATAGAAGAAGGCTGATATATAAAAAGGGAAGAAAGGTAGCGAAAAATAGGGGGAAACAAAGATGTGATAGAGAAAATGAGAAATATAGAAAGAGTGAAAAGAAGAAAGAAAAGTAGATCTGAAGATAGAGAGAGAAAGAAATTAGCTAGAGAGGAAGGGAAAGAGAGAGGGAGATAAAAAATGATAAAGGAAGAGAATAAGAAAAAAGAAAGACAGGTATAAAAAAGAAAAAAAAATAGAAAACGAGAAAACGAAAAAAGGCGGACGAACAGCTGTAAAGAGAAACATACAAAGAGAGAGATAAAGAGAGTAATAAAAAGAAGTAGAGAGAGAGTGAGAGAGAGAGAGAGAGAGAGAGAGAGGTAAAGACGGGAAGAGAGATAGATTAAAGTGGAGGGAAAGAATTATAATGGAATTTCAATAAAAAAAAAAGAAGACAGGGATTAAAAAAAAGAAAAAAAACGCAAACAATGAAAGGAAGAGGAGAAGGGAGAGAGGGGAAAAGAAACAGTTAAAAATAAGGAGAAGAAAGAAAGGTAGCGATAAAGAGATCAATAGTGCTAAATTAAATATCGAACGGCTAGAAAAGGAGAGAAGAGAAAAGAGAAGCGTAAAAGAAATGCTAAATAGAGAAAAAAAAATCGATATTCAGAAAAACGATAGAATTACAGATAACTGATAGGAAGTTAGAAAATAAACTGAGAAATGGATCAAAACATAGAAGGAGGCGCAAAGTTTAAGTATGTTTAATGATGAGAGTGTTATTAATAGAAAATGAAAGTTCCCATTACAGTTGGTGGCGAATACAACGAAGTGAAAATGAAAGTCAGGATTAATGAGATTCTAAAGTACGATGGGGAATTTCAATAGAAGAAGATCTGAGAGATTCGAAAAAACAGAATTATTCAGAGATGATTGCTAGAAGAAAGAAAGAAAAAAATATAAATCTTTGGAGGTTTCTTTTTGTATTTCATTTAAATGGAAATGCTGGATAAGTTAGCGTGAAATATATTCGGATGGATTAGATTTAAATCTGGAAATGATAGAAGGATTTCGAAAGACAAACTGAAATTAAATGAAGAGAAACTTTTTTTTTAAAGATGCTTGCAAAAAAAAAAAAAAATTGGAAAAACAGATCATTGCAAAATAGAGCAAAGGAAATCTGACAAATTCTGATTTGGCCCAAACTACACATACGGTGTGTAACAGCAAAATTTTCCAAGTCATATAACAGCACAATTATCCTCCCACAAAGTATTTAATATCCAAAAAAACATTAAACTAATTGAGTTTATTTTTTCCAGGTTGTCAGATAAAACGATTAGCCATCTTGACACCACTTGTCGTAAGAATAACTGAAAAATCCTTTGAGTTATTCAGCTAAAAAGACAGCAGGTTAAAATCATTTTGTGTCAGCCCCACTCTCTTCCCAACTGAGCTTTACAGAGAAAAACTGGATCTGGAGGTCACAACAGGAAGAGAGATCATCATTTCAACTTAGAG